>JAUJPP010000007.1:4838043-5270921 GCA_030562195.1 Nipponacmea schrenckii | reverse complement strand
CTTAAAGGGAGATGATTTTAAATAAAGAGAAATAACTCTAATTTAAGGGAAAGATAATCCAATCGTCTGCTAACTACTTAAAGTATAATACTACCTAATTAATTTTCAATAACATGCAATATACAGTATATATAAAATAAATGAAAATTAACTTTACCGAAATATATAGGAATTCCAAAATATAAACACTATTCACAATCCAAAATCCACAATTACAGAACACAATTGGTGATAAACACAAATGAAAGTTAATGTTAATGTTTATTCTTCTTCTGTAGATCAATCGTTGGACGTCATCAAACCACGTTGGGCGCCAAAATGTAGCCGGGCTAGCTCTGGGGGTAATGAACTAACTCAGTTGATAAGTTCAAAACTTTAATTTATATAAAAAACCCATAGTATATAAACCTGTGAAGTTATTTAGAGACAATAACTATGCTGAAAACAGAGGTTTGAAGCAGGCTATATATTTCCCAAAGGTTGAAATAGTAGCTAACACTTCAAAGACTGAGGTAAAAGTAAAGTGTTTGGCTGGATAGGTGATGAAACTCACTGACAAACTCACTATGCTGGCCAATGACAGAAGGTGACATGGTCCAGTGAGGTCAGTTCAGTAAGAAACTAAGAGAGGGCAAATGATTAAAACATTAGTATAAGGCCAGTGTAAGGTAATTATGTGCTAATTAAAACAGTAGTGGTGCATTAAGACAAGATAACAATTAAATAAAACAACCAAGTTTCTTTAAAAATGCACCCTGCCACATTAACAAAAAGTTTTTCTCTTACCATTTTAACTTTATTACCACGAATTTTCAGTTGTTTCATGACAGGATACAGTTTTTTTCTTTCTGCTTCCATTAGCGGTGGAAATTGTTCTCTAATTCCAAATGGTGTGTTTCTGAGTCTGGTTGCAGCCCGTTTCACCATATCTAGATCAGCATTGTAAATGAATCTCGCCACAATAGGTCTATCCTGATCCCTTTTGAACTTTCCAAACCTGTGCACATTACCAAATTCAATATATTTATCAATATAAAGTTCTCTGTACATAAATTCCCGTATGACTTCTTCTGTATTTTCTTCTTTGTGCTCCCTTAGTCCACTAAATATCAAGTTATACTTCATAGATCTATACTGAATGTCTGTTATGGTAGTGGTTTGTTCACGTTGTTTTTCCTGTAATTGATCTATGTTCACCTGAATAGATTTTAAGTGTTCACTGATTTCATCTAGCTGTAGTCGATTTTTTTCCGATGTTTTCGAAATCTTTACTTGTTCCTGTCTAAAGTTTTGTGTAGTTTTTTCCAGATCGATTTGTCTGCATTGTAGAACTCCTATTTCACTTTCCATTTTTTCAACTTTCTGTGTTAGATCCGTCAGTAAACTTTTCACATCGTTTATTTTGGAGACTTCACATTCTATATTTCTAAGTCTTTCATCAAGTCTTTTTATAAGCTCGCTTAAGTTTTCCATAGTTATTGTTAATATCGGCACGCGATTCTGTAATTATCATATCATTTATAAATCTTCAGTCTTTAATTATCACATCCTTTAGAAATCTTCAGTCTGTAATTGTAACATATTTTAGAAATCTTCAGTCTTTAATTATCACACCGTTTAGAAATCTTCAGTCTTTAATTATCACATCATTTAGAAATCTTCAGTATCTAATTATCACATTGTTTAGAAACCTCCAGTCTGTAATTATCATATCATTCATAAATCTTCAGTCTTTTATTATCACATCGTTTAGAAATCTGCAGTCTGTGATTGTAACATATTTTTGAAATCTTCAGTCTTTAATTATCACATCGTTTAGAAACTTTCATTCGGTAATTGCCACATCTTTTATAAATCTTCAGTCGTTAATTATAAAAGGTTTATTGTTTATTGAAGTGTCATAAAATACCACATTTGCAAGAACATAAAATTATCACCATATGGTATGTAGCCATTTCTGGCCCATAGAAGACACTACCTATTATATACAAAATGTAAAAACAATCACATACAAGAAAATACATGTTTTATGACGATAAAAACAAAGAGGTTGTGAAATATTGTTCTTAAAAGCCTTCAATATGTACCAGTTAAACAGGAGTTAGTTACATAAAAACATAACACAATCATAGCAATGATCAAATTAAGCACCATTTAAAAATAAAGTTAAAAACCGACGCCTTTTCAGTAGCTTGTCTAAAAATAAACCTAACTTTTGTTGGATTTGATCACAATTCATTATAATATAAAATTGATCATCCGTACTTAACGTGTAAAAATTAATATATATATCGTTCATTTTGTTTAAAACTTTAGAACGAAGATCGGCATATGCTGTGCATTCTAGGGCGATGTGGATTTCATTTTCAATGGAATTGTTAGAACAATATACACACTTTCTATTTTCTAAAGCTATGGGAGGTTTTTGATATCGACCTATCTCAAGTGCGATTGGGAAAGAACCACTTCTTAGTTGGCAGATATGTCGTTTGTGTAACCTGGGAATGAAGGGGTTACTTACATAAGCCTTGGGACCCAAAGTTGTGTTAAATTTTCTATATAATCTAAGTTTATTTCCATTTATGTTTTTCTTTTTGTCATCGAAAATATCTCGACACCATTGACTTTCATCCTTTTCAGTTATTACCTTCTTAGCAATAGAGATTACATATTTTGTGATATGGTTATTATTTTGTATAATATCTGATAGGTGTACTGAATCTACAAGGGTTGAAACCGTATGAAACGAACCTTTTTTCCTCCGTTTAGAAAATTTGAATATTTTAACAAGAAATCTGCTTACATCAGTCCTGTTAAGTCTAAATAGATACCTAAGACATGCTAATTTTTGTTTAGAGTAACAAGTTATTATATACCATTTAGAAATCTCCAGTCTTTAATTATCACATCGTTTAAAAATCTTCAGTCTGTAATTGTCACATCTGTTTCTAATCTTCAGTGTATAGTTTATACAAATGACCTGATGTTGCAGGCTATAGCTTGCAGACCTCCCCTTTATTTATTAGGGCTGCTTACCAACATCTATTTCAGAATCATAATCATAAAGCCGGTGTAGCAGTATGAGATGTCCACCAGTTTGAGATCTCCAAATTGTTTTACGCATGCGTTGATCGAACGTCATCGCGAGTGACGGTGAACGTTTTATTTCGCCAGTTTCAGATGTCCAATTTCATAAATAATTTACATTTTCTCAAAATATTTAGTTCAAGTAATGTTTAAGGGTGACATGAAATCATTTCATACTCCATTTCATTTTAATGAAAACGTTTTACAATGCCAAATAAAACCCTCAGTTTTCAACTTTAGGCAAAAATGACGATCGTATTTTTCACAACTTTGTTGTAGGCCTACTACTCAAGGAAGTTGCTAAATGCTACATTTAGAAACTTTCGATCATACAATTTCCGCATCATTTTAGGCCTCTTTCCTTTTCATCGTGATATTTAATACTTCTTGCTTTAATTTTTTATTTTTCAAAACCTTTCTAAATGACAAACAACTCTGCACAATAACTTACAAAGTTAAACGACGAAAAGTTTAATTGCTCGACCTTGAACTTGTACGAGGAAAGGGAGTTACTCAATACTAAACAAAGAAACCGACGATGAACGAGTACCGATTAACTTTATCATTTTTTATCATTTGCATCCACAATTGATAAAGATCGCAACCAAACAATCTTTAATTGTTTTTTATAAAAGTTTTCTTTTTTAACAGCTGCTTGGAGTCATAACTGAGATTTTCGAAAAAATTACTATCCCGAGCAGTCAAACTTAGGCTACTTTTTAACTACTTTTCTTGACTTCAGAATTTCTGGGAACTATGTGCACGTGGGCCGACTTGAATAAAACCTATTAAATTTTATCATGGGTTAAAAGTAACTTGCCACCTAACCAAATATTTGATAAAGGTGCCATTGAAGATGTAACATAGCCATTGTTCTTTTCAAGTTGAGAAAAATAAAGAATATATAAAAAAAATATTCCACCTAATTGGTAAATAGATCGAATGCCCAACATTTTATAATTTTTGAGAGCCCCAGTAGTAGTAACCAGCCTTTTCTGATTATTAATAGAACAACACTGAAAAAGCTATGATTGATATCTTTCCAGCTAGATTGTTCTAGATTCCAGTTTATTTCAGGTCAGATGTTTTTTAGCAGATAATTGTACCCTTGACATTGACTGTTCAGGAAAATAAATTAATAAATAAATAAGCACAAAACTCATTTTGGAAAACCACAATATCTGGACAGTCTGTTGATAAAGCACAATAAATGTCTTTAAATGTAAACAGATTACATTCACTGATAACTAAGGCACACCTTTCACTAATGTAGGTTCTAGTCGTTTTTCAGTTTCATTCCAATGGCAAACTTTGTAGTTCTTCACAAATACTTGTCTCCAATAGTCCATTTGGCCCACAGAGGTAAAAAAAAAAATCATTCTGACTTAAGAAATTACGAACGTCCCGCCATATTGGAAAACGGTTCGTCTTGATAATCAAAGAGTTATCCTTCCCGTCGTGCAATAGCGGTCATCTATATAAACAGACTACAACGCATTTTTCAATTGTAGACTTTGTTAACAGGACACACAATTTTCAGACTGACTGGAGACCAGCCGCGTACAGCACGGAAAAAAATGAAAAGTGAAATTTTTTGTTTGAGGCTTATTTCAAGGTATTTTGCGATTTTCTCAGAGCTTGAATATTTCTGAGGACTGTTTAAATGTAACAAAGGCCCAAAACGACCCCTAAAAATCAAGCCTGGGCCCCTTTAACAGACTGGATGATAAAAAAAAAGAGCCACGACAATTGAAGGACATTTGAGACTGGACGTACATACCTATGGTAGTACCCTACCGAGAGAAACCCCGTCATAATTAGCCTTATTACGAGTTAATTAAGGACTTGTGGGCACATCTGGTATTTTTCCCAGTCATTAGAACAGCTCTACTATCTATTGATATAAGTATTACCGGTCCAATTATGGTATATATATGTATATATATGAAAATAAGGGAACCCTTCTTAAATGGATGTATTAAGCGTTTTATCATTAACTACTTGATTTTGTGGATTTATCGAATTATAGAGGGGTTTTGATGTATAGTGATGACGCCAAGTTAGTCCACTGATGGATATATACTGTTATGTAACTGTAAATATCTTATATCTGTACACAGCCTGATGATCGAGACAGGCAGATATGTGAAAACTGATAGAACTGAAAGATTATGTACATTCTTTATATATAAACGAAATTGAGGACGAATATCACATTAATCTGCCCACTTTATAATGAAATAAGAAGTAAAATATGTAAATGAATATTACTTGAAAACTACTCCATGAATGTGGAGACTAGTTTTGTTTTTAAACTCACATAATTATAATGTCCTCAAAAGATTTGGTAAATTTTTATATTTCTTTACTAATAAAAGAAATAAGATGTTAAAAGATAATTTAAGATAACTTATTTATTTATATATCTATTTCATGTATTATATATATTTATATGTTTTATGTTAAGCTTTTTACACCCTCCGCTATCCGCTTATTACGACCATTATTAGTCTATTAATGATCATGTACCTTTGTATACGACAATAAAAAGTACAGACACCCCCCCCCCCCCCCGCCCCAAAAAATTCCTATTCCTTTAGGGCTATATATGATTAATAGGTAATTAATACGAGAAAGATATTTGGACAAAGCAAAGAAAGGAATATTTTCTCGTGGCCGCAGTCGGCTTCTAATATTAGTTAAGCACAAGTTCGTTATCGTAATGTTAATTCTTACAAAACCACAAGAGGCACATTGCAACATTTCTTTAAAAATGAAAATTGGCTCTAGAAGTCGAATTTTTTTATCAATTTTGTCGGTACTCAATTCTTAGAATCTTGCAATACGTTTCATCAAGATAGCAATTAGAATATATTTAATATATTATTATATTATATATATTGATATATAGGATTTCATTTTAATGATAAAAAGTTGGCATTGTATTTGACAATATCACGTTTTTCTAATTAACATTGTCCTCTGACACACTAAAAATCCAAAGCAATAAAGCACTTGCAATAGTAAAATGCCTCAATAGAAAACTACTCGGAATTCCAATTGACATGGCACTTAAGATATTTGATCACATGATATATTCAATTCTGACATACGGGGCGGAAATATGGGGCCATAGTTCTTACCAGTCAATAGAAAATGTACAATTAAAATTTCTTAAATTTGTGTTAAAATTACCGAGACACGCATGTAACGCTGTGGTCTTGGGTGTATGTGGAAGACGATCATTGTTCTAAAAATATTCTTTAAAATGTATTAAGTATTGGATCAGTTTACTAGAAATGCAAGATCTTAGGCTCCTGAGGAATACATATCTAATGTTATATAAGCTGGATGAAAGTGGTAGGGTTAACTGGGCCACAAATGTTAAAACATTACTATTCAGATATAGCTTTGGATACACCTGGATAGCTCATTCAGTGGGCAATAAGGAATTTTTCTTGAATCTCATTAAACAGAGAATAGATGACTGTTGCATACAAGAATGGCGATATAATGTACTGTAGCTAGTAACACTCTTAAATGATTATTATATTTATAAAACTGCTTTAGAACATGAAAAATATTCATTATGTTATGATAAATTTTATCAAGCCCTATGAAAATTTATATGCTCGGCCCATAGTTTACAGAACGTGAAAGGTGGATGGCTAGGCTTACCCGAAAGGAAAGAGAAAGAGCTCTGTAATATGGGAAAAATTGAATACGAGTTCCATGTTATCCTCGAATGTACATTTTACAGCGAAATTCATTAATACCTACATTAGTCAATATATATCTCACAATTTACTGCCAAGTTTTTATAAAATCATTTCAAATGACAGTCTCATGTATAGCCCATTTACATTCAATCTTTACTCTCATCTCTATATAATAATAATAATTAATAATTAATAATTATAAATTAATAATTAATAATTAATAATTAATGATATTATTATTATTATTATTATTATTATTATTATTATTATTATTATTATTATCAAATCAGTATTATAGTGATATAAATCATGAATTAATTTGAAATTAATAAATAATTAAGGTCAGATTTGGTCATTTTTGAAACAAAGTTTTTTCCTGTCTAACAGGAAACAGGAAAATGGCGAAATAAATTAATAAAATTCAGTTTGCTATCAAAAAGCTATAAACATGAGATAAGAATTTAAAAAAAACAACAAAGAAGAGGTTTGGCTATACATGTATCTATATTTAACACAAACTTAAGAATAAATTATATTCAACACAAAATGGTTGATAAAAGTTGACAATTTAGCAACGGTTGTCGTTATTTGTCTTCAGACACATTGGCGAAGGTTGCAAACAAATGAAAGCTAAAAAATATTTTTAAGGTGACGCAGGTGCTGATCGATCATTACCAAAACACCCTGCAAAAGAAACTCACAGGCAGAGACAGACAGATATGTGAAAACTGATGGAACTGAAAGATTATGTACATTCTGTAATACAAACGAAATTGAGGACGAATATCACATTAATCTGCCCACTTTATAATGAAATAAGAAGTAAAATATGTAAATGAATATTACTTGAAAACTTGGAAACTAGTTGTTTTTAATTAAACTCACATAATCATAATATCCTTAAAAGTCTTGGCGCTGATCGATCATTACCAAACCACCGGGCAAAAGAAACTCACCTTCATCCGAACCTCATCTTGATCACAACCAGCCATCGACCGCATCATTTCCAATGCCCTGCCCTGGGCCCGATGCTCCTATGAGAAACGTCTCACACAACCTTACCAAACACTCCACGAAACCAAAGCCAGAGTAACCATATCCCTACCAACTGAAATGGAGATGAATGAATCATCAACTAGATTCACCACCTTATCGAACCAAACCCCTAATCGAGGCCACAGTTCATCATCTTCTACAGATGTGGGAAAACGTTTTCCTAGAACCAAACAGACCCGACGCTGCAATTTCTACAGCTTTTAGAGATTTCAAATTTTATGGTAAAACATATCTACAAACTTCAGATACAGCCTTGGTACGCAAACCATTTCATGTCAGAGTGGGAACGTGATGTATTATCCCTTTGTCCATATGACCCACTTTTTTATCGACGCTTTTTCATGGTTTGGACTTAACTCTATAGAACAATTTTGGCAATTCTTTGAAATCCTCAACTACCACCATGAGTTCATCAAACTAACGCCAACGTCAGTTACAAAGCATAGATTTTCTCGATACCACTGTCTTTAAAGGAGATTCCATAGCACAGACTAATAAACTAGATATTAAAATATATTTCGAAGAAACCGACACTCATTAGCTTTTGCATAAGAGCTCATTTCATCCGAAACATACCTTTTTTGGAATAATTAAGTTACAAGTCACAACTGAAAGAGCGTGGGTACTCTAAACGATTCTTGCAAAACATAAAAATTCCACTTTAGCACAAATAGCGGCTAAAAATAGACTTTTTAAGTAGTGCTCCATGTATGTCAAGCAGATGCTAACCATGTCCCTTTATATCAGAAACTATACGAATAAAAGATACTCGATCCAAGAGCACCTAACGTGTGAAAACTCGAATGCAATATATTTAATTTCATGCAAAAAAATGTCCCAAACAATATGTCGTAGAAACAAAGAACAAATTACACATTCGTTTTAATGCTCACAGATCAAATATTAAATTTTAAAAAGACAAGCCTTTTTCTAATCATTTCAGTCTTGACGACCATTCACTTGACGATCTGACCCTCAGCCAAATTGAGCACATATAAATCGACTTTGGATTGAGACATTAAATACAGCATGACCTATAGGACTTAATATTCCTATTCCCTTTGTAATAAAGCAAGCAAGATAGTTCATTATAAGAGTCTTCAAGAGAAATTCCCGCATGTCTATAAGCAGATAATGATAGTGGCATATACCGAAAATCAGAACTTAAATGACAACCTTGTTCATAGCAAACCAAAAACAATCTGTACTTAACAGGTACTATACTTCTCGCCGATTGGGCGAGTTATTTTTTTCTAATTTCAGATCAGAACAGAAGAAAATCATCCAACAGATCCAGATCCCCATCTCACAATTAAACATTAATTGTTCACCTTATGCCGTTACATCTAGGATAATCAATCCCTCCTTCCTCGAAATCAAGTATTTAATTTATGGTATCATATTCTATGTAGGCCTTCTTTTTAATTGAACGGAAAATAGTATTATTTAAAATTGGTATATCAAATAGATTGTTTGTCCTAATAACCTACTTTGCATTGATTGGCCTATAGATATATATATATCTATATTCTTTGACTTTCTCACTTATATAAGATGTAAATATACTGATTTTACTTGTGTGTTTTTTTATGATTCTCTTGTCATAAGGTAAATAGCGTGATAGAAAATAATATCCTTGTACTGAATGTATTCTAAAGTGTTCACACCAGAAAATGATTACTTGTTGAAGCATGTATAAATGTTGTTAGACAGAATAATTTATAATACAAATTAGTTTCTGAACTATTTTAAAATTGGATGGATTTCAATAGAAGAGAAGAGTGAGGTCTTCATTTGTTAAGAGTCGGGTAAAATATATTTTACGGGAATGTGACGTGGTCGATTCTGTGGAAAACCCGATTATTTTTCCTTGTGTGCTAATGATTCACTCTGATTATTACTGTTTTGCCAGATTGGTGAAAGTCCTATGAACGTTATCATTCTAAAAAAAGTAGAAATTGAATTTGGAAACTTTAAAGTAAGTTTACAGCTTTTGTTTACTTTTAATGAATTTTAAGTTGGAGACCCGGAGGCTCAAGGAGTTTGATGTTTGCTAGCTGACCTGGGGGTCTAGGGTTCAATCCCGTCAAAGGTCGATATTAACTTTCGGATTTATCGGGTGGACGAGCTAGTTATGTTATTTCATTTTTGCAGTTAAAACAGAATCTGTTGACTGGAATTTCAACATGCAATCTCTTTATAGTAAAAACAGATGTCTCTTTTGTCTCAACATTTAAGAAAAAAGTTCAAAATTTTAGATTATGGTGCAGTAAAAACAGATGTCTTATGAAAGAGAAATATTAAAATATTAAAGAAAAAATCCAAATTTAAGATTCCTGTTCAGTAACAAAAAAGAATGACGTCTCTTGAGTAAAATATATACATTTAAACCTTAGATTTCTATTTAAAATGATGTTACTTGAGTAAAAAAACAATATTTAGTAATTTCATAGAATTTGTACTATTGAAATTTCTTGTTTCTTGACAACCCCCCCCCCCTTAATATGATTTGAAATCACATGTTTGACCCAAGTAAAAAGAAATATTTTTTATCTATAAATGTTATAGACTACTGACATAATTTTGCTACGGATATATAGATTATATATAATGTCAATTCGTTTGAAAGTGAAAAGTCAAATTTCCCAGTTTAAATATAGCGTAATAATAAACGTACAAAAAAAAAATTAAATATACTGCAGTATTGAGTGCCCATATAATAAAGTTAAGATATTACCCTACACCATAAGCATCTTTACAATGTCGAGTAATTACGAACATGACTGTAAAAAGCCTGGTGGCGGTAAATGATTAGTTAATAACTAATGCTGATATCACAGACAAGGTAGTTTTTGGTAGTCGTTGGAAGAGGGTTAGTACCAATGGATGATTTAGAAACTGTTGGTTTGGTTGTTGGGGGTATTGTACGCTTTGATTGGATCGAATGGAAGGGCGATGAAATAGACAGACTGTAAACATAATGCCTTATATTCAGTGAATTTCTGTCGAGGTCCTTGATTGGCTGTATCCGCTAGCGTATTATCCAATCATTCAATCAGAGCTACATTTACAAAATTTCATTTTCATCTTTAAAAGATTGTAATAAGGTTATATATTTTTTATATATATATATATATATATATTTTTTATATTATGTTTATAATGAGGTTTCATATTTTTTATAAATCACTGGGAACTTTCTACAGCTGTTGTTTCTGTGACTAATACCTATTTGACATTTGTCAAGTAGTAGCGTATGATAAAATGGTAAAATATTTGAATTCCCATACAGATTATCATATCAATGTTGTAACACGAATTTACCCATTCAATTTAATACTAATAGGAGATATTCTTTTCTTATCTCGGCTATTTTTGTCATTAAAAAAAAGGTTAGATAAAATCGTACTAGACAGCAAATATCGTGTATTATGATCTTGGTTACTTTTAGTCAGAATTGTGCATTAGGCGTTATATTTCCCTATGTGCATCATTTATTCCAATTGTGCATTATGTGATATAGGCACTGACTATTGATCTAATGAGACCTTTTTGTTGAAATCGGACAGTTTATTGAAATTTAAAAGTTCTATGAGAAACTTGAAAGTTTTATGAGCAGCACTTCTTGTTATATATTTTTCTTTCAGGTCGTGACAGGGTTGAGTTCTGAGAATGACATCAAGGATGGAAATACGATACTTAACGTTTGTATTCATAATTTCACTTTTCTGTCAGTCTTGCTGTGAAATAGTAAAGAAAGATTGTCCCAAACATTGCCATTGTAAGCAATCGATTGCTATCTGTAACCACAAAAGACTAACATACATACCTTCTTTTCCAAGTTATATTCGATATTTGATGTTTAACGGAAACAACCTTAAAGAGTTAACCCCACGGACATTTGAGAATATTACACACTGTGATATAGAACATTTGTATTTAATCAACAATAAGGTGAGATCAATTGAAAAGGGGTCACTGCGTAATTTGTCGCATTTGAAAAGACTGGATCTATCTCATAATTTTTTTAATTCTACATCTTTGTTCAATTTGGTGAATGACTTGCAACATCTAAAAAAGTTTGACGATTTAATGCTCAGACACATCGGACTAGAAAAGGAGATACCAACGGGCTTATTTCAAGGATTGAAGAGAGCAAATATTCTAAAACTTGATCTATCTGAAAATAAATTAGTTCATTTGAATTTGACTGTACTAAAACCTTTGTCACATTTGGTTTCCTTTTTGGTACGCGACAATATCATCACAGATATTACAATGAACCGATTGGAAAGGTTGCAAGTGTTCAGCTTGCAAGATAACAATTTAATAAATCTTCCAAACTTTTGTGAAAACGGGTTCGTGTCATTTCCGAGGTTAAGGAAGCTGATCCTTGTTAAAAATCGTATTCAGAATTATGTTCCAGAGTATTTACAATGCTTACAAAAGTTGACTTCTTTAAATTTAAACTCAAATTCGTTGGGTTTGATTGGACCGAATGCTTTTGCTGGACTAAAGTCATTACAAGAATTATTTCTTTTCAAGCAGCGAGAACAACTCCATATCAGAAACTTCGCATTTAACAATAGCCGCTTGACAAAAATTGATCTTAATAGCAATTCTATGGAAATCGAATATATTGGAGACAAAGCCTTTGAAGGCTGTATCAATTTGAAATTCCTTCAATTATCAGCCAACCATTTATCAGACCATCGTAAAGACAGTTGTGAACGTTTGAATAAAATACTGACCCCACTAAGATCTATTCAGAGATTGCTGCTATCTTACGGTTCATTACATGTAATCCCCAAAGTTCTCAGCACCATGACAACTCTTCAAAACGTTTCGCTGTACAATAATAAGATTACATCATGGCCTGGTGGATTTTGGGACAAAACTCAATTAATTGGTCTGGATATTGAATACAATTCACTTGAGACAATTAGCCAGAAAATGTTAGGTGCTGTTATTCAAAACAGGATGAGAGATTTCAGGATTGGTCACAATCCATTCGAATGTAACTGTGAATTGGTTTGGTTAATTGAATGGATTCGTGAGAAGCCCAAGGTATTTAGAGACAAGCGTAAAGGATATCGATGTTTAGATATCACCAAAAGAATATGTTTAAATAATGAGTATGCATTCCAGTGGATCATTGCTGTGTGTGTTCTATCAGTTGCCGGCTGCATACTTGCATCCATTGTATATAAATACAGATTGGCAATAAAGTACCAAATATATATATGGCGACATCCACGTCCCGAAAGAGGAAATAACTTTGATTATGATTTTTTTGTCTGCTATTCTGTAGACGACGAAGATTGGATATGGGATGAGCTTCAACCTAATTTGGAAGAAGGCGAAAATATCAAACTTTGTATTCATCAACGTGATTTTAAAGGCGGCAAAATGATCGTTGATAATATTGTAGAATTGATGGAATCGAGTAACAGGGTGCTTATCATTTTATCTAATAACTTTGCAAAGAGCAGTTGGTGCCAGTTCGAACTTTCTGTAGTGCAGAATTTAGTTTTGGACTCGAATCTGGAACCACCAACTATTATATTATTAGAAGACATTGAGACAGAGCATTTGTCAAATACCTTAAATGCTCTCATCAACAATACAACTTACCTTCCTTGGCTTAAATATACCGATGATTCGAATGAATTTTGGCAAAGACTTAAACAGGAAGTTGTTAATCAAAGAAGATAATAGATACAGAAGATGACTAAATTGGCAAGATAAACTTAAGCACCTGGAAATAAGCTATATAGGATTTTGATACGCCCACATATAATCGTCGCCCCTGTCCGTCCGTCCACAATTGCTGGTTTCATGATGGATTTTGACGAAACTAGGTGTGAGTCTTTGTAATTTTGAATTTTTTATACGCCCACATGGAAATGTTGACGTATATTGCCGTCGCTCTGTCCATCCGTCCGTCCGTCTGTCCGTCCGTCGGTCCGTCCACATTTGTTGTATCCACGATAGAGGCTACAGTTTTTATCCAATCTTAATGAAACTTGGTATACTTGTATATATTGATGATATCTCGGTCAAGTTCGAAAATGGAAATTATCGCATGAACGTTTTTTGAGTTATTGCACTTGACTAAGTAAAAATGCGTCATTTTGGGTTGTATCCACAATAGAGGCTACAGTTTTTATCCGATCTTAATGTAACTTGGTATACATGTATATATTGGTGATATCTCGGTCAAGTTCAAAAATGGAAATTATCGAATGAACGGTTTTTGAGTTATTGCCCTTGACTTAGTAAAAACGCGTCAAATTTGGGTTGTATCCACGATAAAGTCTACAGTTTTTATCCGATCTTGAAACTTGGTATACATGTATAAATGATGGATATTTCGGTCAAGTTCGAAAATGGAAATTTTCGCATGAACGGATTTTGAGTTATTGCCTTTGACTTCGTAAAAACGCGTCAAATTTGGGTTGTATCCACGATAGAGGCATAAATATGTGGACGTATATTGTCGTTGCCCCTGTCCGTCAGTCTGTCGGTCCGTCAACATTTGTTGTAGACACTATAGAAGCTAAAATTTTCTATGGATATTAATGAAACTTGGTATGAGCATTGGTATTGATAAGACGGCAGTCAAGTTTGATTTGGACGATTTTTCGATAAACGGTTTTTGAGTTATTGCCCCTGCCTCTATATTTTTTGTAGACACAATAGAAGCTATAATTTTTAATGGATTTTAATGAAACTTGGTGTGAGCATTGGAATTGATAAGACGGCGGTCAACTTTGAATTTGAAGATTTTTCGATGAACTGTTTTTGACTTATTGCCCTTGACTTATTTACATCAATTTATTGTTGATGCAAAAGAAGCTACAATTTTCAATACATTTGAATGAAACTTAGTATAAGCATTGGAATTGATAAGGCGGTGGTCAGGTTCAAATTTGACGATTTTTGATGAATAGTTTATGAGTAATTGCCCTTGACTAAGTGAAATTGCGTAAAAATTCATTTTCTGTAGACACTAAAGAAGCTACAATTATCTATGGATTTTAATGAAACTTGGTATGAGCATTGGAATTGATAAGACGGGAGTCAAGTTAGATTTGGACGATTTTGCGATAAACAGTTTTGGAGTTATTGCCCCTGCCTATATAGACAAAATAGAAGCTACAATTTTCAATGGATTTAAATGAAAGTTGGTGTGAGCATTGGAATTGATAAGACGACGGTCAAGTTCGAATTTGAAGATTTTTCGATGAACAGTTTTTTAGTTATTGCCCTTGACTTAGTGAGATTGCGTCAAAATTGTATTGTGGGTTCAATAGAAGCTATAATTTTCAATGGATTTTGATGAAACTTGGTGTGAGCATTGGAATTGATAAGACAACAGTCGAGTTTAAATTTGGCAATTTTTTTGATGAACAGTTTTTGAGTTATTGCCCTTGACGTAGTAAAATCTTGTCAAAATTTTAGTTTCGATGCAATAAATCCTCAAATTTTCAGAGGATTTTCATGAAACTTGGTGTGAGCATTGGAATTGATTAGACCTCAGTCAAGTTTGAATTTGACAGTTTTCCAATGAACTGTTTTGAGTTATTGCCCTTGACTTCGTGAAATTGCGTCAAGATCCTATTGTGGTTTCAATAAGAAACTTTAATTTTCAAAAGATTTTGATGGAACTTAGTAAAATCTTGTCAAAATTTTATTGTTGATGCAAAAAAACCTACGGTTTTCTATGGATTTTGATGAAACTTGGTGTGAGCATTGGAATTGATTAGACCTCAGTCAAGTTTGAATTTGATAATTTTTCAATGAACGGTTTTGAGTCAGTGTCCTTTACTAAGTAAAATTAAACTGGTATTGTAGGTGCATAGAAGCTGCAAGTTTCAAAGGATTTTGATGAAACTGGATATGAGCAATGGCATTGAAAACAATTTTCAATGAATGTTTTTTGAGTTATTGCCCAATTTATTATTTAATGTATATATTTATAAGCAAATTTCCATAGTTTGTTGAATGTCGATTTTTTGGCATAAGTCGGATTATAATGCTGAAAAAATGATAAGGATAGTTGAGCTTTGATATTTGAGTTTGTAATATATAAGATGCTTCTGGAGTGGAAATCAGTACAGTATTTTGTATATTTATGCTTTCATCTTATCTCTTTCTCTCTATTTCAACTTTCTCATTTTGTGTACACAATATATTAATGTATCAATGTCATCTATTTTACTGTTCAGTTTTCTATTAGTGCAAAGTATATATATATTATTTGCTAATATGTATTTATTACATAGCATTGTGCCTAAGACGAGATATCTCTGATGTTATATATTTGGACTAATTATTGAATTCTCTACAACGGGCCTTTTTTGTTAAAGGAAGTACCATGTATGAATATGTTTGTTAGTATGATTTGTTGTATTAAATGGCTGCTACACGCTTATCAAGTATCTATAGGTTCTCGGCACGCTTGTTAGTGGAACTCTTCTGAAAGAAGTTAGAAATAACCCTTCATGTCACCGGATGTTGCAATGGCGCTTGATATGGTTATATTTTACCTTTTATACCTTTTCTTCGTACGCCGCAGGAAAGAAAGAAATTGATTGAGAATGATAGAAACCAATCGAGCCCAAATTACCCATGGACTTTTATTTGAAAGAAGTGCTAAGCTATAAATGCGGTGTTACCAAACAATGAGAAAATATATTGTCATGGCGTTTAGCAACTCGTTGTTTACATTCTGTCGGGCAGCCATTTTAGAATTTAAGGAATAATGACGAAATTCCGTGAGAAACGGTCAAGATTGTCCTTGATGCATGCGCAGTGAAGTAGACTCAGACCTTAGACCGTTTACATTACACAAATTACAGCCAAAAATGCCTCTTTGATTGTCAAACGATATTATAAAGAACTCCAATATCAATTTCCTAATATTTACACTAAACGTTTGGTTACTGCTTTTAAGAGAAATAAAAATCTTAGTAATTTACTAGTCCATGGCAAATTGGACCCTATTCCATTAACTCCCTCAAACAATTGAATCATGTTAGTTATATGTATATATTATTTGCAAGTATTATTATATTTTAGTCATTTAAGATTTCATTGTTATCTTTAATTGTATTTTTAATCTAATCTTCGGAATCATTACTTTATGTAATAACAGAAATGTGAAGGAAAATGTATGTTCTCTTCTTGTGACCTTGGCCAGTGCTTCCATAGGAGAGTATCTTCTATAACACCCAATACAAATTTATCGAGTCCGTTCTCGGAACAGTTCCGAGACAACCTCCCCGAGGTGGGCCAGAATTGGCACGGTTCTCGGCACTTTCGACCTTTTACATTACACAGCATTACAACGGTACCGAGAACGGAATATTTTTGTAATGTAAAAGGGTTATAGTTCAATAAGGATTTTGCAAGCAATTCAAGGGAAATAACTCTTGTTTGTTATATTACGGACTCGGACCAGTAATTCGTTTGCCATCTGTTTCCATATAAAATCACTAAATTTAACCTTCTTTAACCTTTTCCTCAAGTCTCATTGAAAACTGTCCAATATGTCACATGAACGCCCGGCCAATACTTGGTACAAAATTTATATAGCATGACCATGAAATTTTTATGAAAGTAGACCACTATACATTTTATCAACATCCGTTTGACTCTCACTGCACACAAAACCACTATTTTTTAGATATAACCTTCGGCCAATTAAATTTCTCATTATCTGAGATATTCTGGAAGAAAATGCAATTTCAGACATCAATTTCCAAAAATGAGTCAAAAATGGGCATGAACATTGCTCGGACTACATACAACCATTAGCATAAAATGTCTTACTGAACTGAGTCCAGATTAGTGTGTTATTTTTTAGACAAATGCGTCAGCTGCTAAACCATTATAAGTTCAGAGCCTCAGGGAACGGGGGATGTGACTATGACTGGGGCTGGGGGCGTTATACATGTATAATTCCAAACGTCGCTTTGGGGACATAAGGGCTGACATCAACAATATTGGGGAAAAAAGGGAATAGGCTTATTTTACTTTATTCACTGTACATGCCATTTACTGTCTTCATTAAGCCAACCAGGTGCAGAATGCTGAGACATACATTCAAGTACATTTCTGAAGTATATTAAACATGAACATAAAATTTTAGTTCTCAAGAATGGTCAATATGAGTAGGCTATTATATTCATCAGTGAACTTACCTGGTGTCAAAAAGTAACAGAATCCCATAAAATCTGGAAAACTCAGTAATCAATTTTCTGATGAATAGAGATCTTATTGGCCAATTTTAAATTTTCTAATTTTAAGTTCATTTTAAGACCTATTATCCTATTATCCCTTGTTCCTAGCGTAGACAATAGACGCTCCAAAATTTGAATATTACCGTTATTCAAGCTGCCGTTTTTAATTGTTTTTCACGAAAAGATGAAACGAACCATGAATGAAATTTGGTATCTTGAACGAGTTTAATGTTATCTTAGATGATCGGTTTCTAAGGTATTTATTAGCTTAATAGAGGTCAGTTCATAAATTGGACCTAAAAAAATCCTGCTACATTACAATTTGATAATCTTAGGTGTGATTCTTGCGGTTTGCTTTTGTACTCTATAGAGGCAGCAATTCTTTATAAATTCTTTTTATTTTGATCCCTATCGAATTTTCTGATGACCTGATAATTTTTCACCAAAATAACTTATCGTTTTCACCCTATTATCTATGTTGTTCAACTCCTGGCCACTCTGCAAGCTACAATTCTGTAGAAAAAAAAACAATGACAAAGCTGTTGGTGAGCATATGTCACCTTTGTTATAAAGTGTAACATGGCTTCGGAGTGTTCGTATGTACGTTAATACATCCTAGTGAGCTAATGAAGTCTGATATTTGGAGAAAAGCTGCATAATGTTTGTTACTTAAAGGGATGATAGCCGTTAGAAGTGACATACAATTTTAATTTCGCTCAAACTTGACAAATAACAGTATATATCCATCAGGTGACTTACCTGGCGTCATAACTATACATCAAAACCCCTCTATAATTCGATAAATCCACAAAATCAAGTAGTTAATAATAAAACGCGTAATACACCCATTTAAGATGGGTTCCCTTATTTTCATATATATACATATATATATCATAATTGGACCGGTAATACTTGTATCAATAGAAAGTAGAGGTATTCTAATGACTGGGGAAAATACCAGATGGTCCGACAAGTCCTTAATTAACTCGTAATTAGGCTAATTATGACGGGATTTCCCTCGGTAGGGTACTGCCATAGGTATGAACGTCAAGTCTCTCAAATGTCGTTCAAATGTCGTTGATTTTTTTTATCATCCAGTCTATTAATTCGGTACATAACCGGACGCTGTGGTTGTTAAGTAATCACGCATGCGTACTTGCCCACATTCCGTAATATTTTCCACAACAACAATGGCATTTTGATATTCCATTTATTATCTCTAGCAAAAGGCAATAAAACGTTAGAACGTAAGAACATTATGAATAAATTAAAATAAGTTTTAACTCACTAATAATAAAATACAAAATCAATTCTTATACACCTTCATTCATATGACATCATTTGGTCACGTGAACAAACATGGAGTCTAAATTTAGCGTTTCAAAGCAGATCAGTGTCAAATGTCATTTCTACGTCCACATAGGTCTTTCGAACTTGAGAATACATGTTTTATTCATTAGAAACCCCAATTAATCAATTAGTAAGCTTAATTTGGCTCTAATTAATGAGGGATCCCATCTTTAAGCGACTTTCAAATTGTAATTATACAGGGAAGTAACTCTAACATATAGATTTCCCGTAAGGACTCAGTCCGCCAATTCATTTGCCATCTGTTTCAATGTTAAATCACGATATTCAACCTTCCATAACTTATTCCAAAAATCTCGTTGAAAGCTTTCCTGTATGTCACATGAAAGCCTGGCCAATTCTTGGTTTCTGTACAAAATTTCAATATAGCATGACCATGAAAATTTTGAACTAAACAAAATGAAAGTAAACCACTACATTTTATCAACATCCGCTTGACTGTCACTGCACACAAAACCACTATTTTTAGAAATAACTTTCCGCCAATTAAATTTCTCATTATCTCAGAAATTCTGAAAGAAAATGCAATTTCAGACATCAAATTTCAAATCTAGACCAAAAATTAGTCAAAAATGGGCATGCAAAAACCCCCAAAGGAAGGGAGAAAGAGGATTTCTAAAAATAGAACGAACTAAATTCATACAATCATTAGCATAAAATGTTTTACTGGTCTGAGTCCGTAAGGATGTTTTAGCACTGATTTCCCAGACGCTTTTATTCCCAAACAGAATCGTCGCTTTTTCACTTTTTTTTTAAATCCGAATATAGCTTTATTCTCGCTTTTTGAAAATTCATCAAGTGTGGGATACATTATTTAACCAATAGTCAATATTAAACACAAATATTAGACGTAGGACGAGTGTATTCTAACGGCTATTATCCCTTTAAGAATAATTCCCTTGCACAATAATTTAGCAATTTTGGAAAAAGTACAAATAAGTTCACACGAGTACAGACTTCTGTAACCACGTTCCATAACCAAGAAAAGTGGCTCAAACGTAAATCTGGAAAGCTGTTATTCGACGAATAAATAAAATAATGAGTATAGGGGTGGACCGGTATACTAAGTTAACATACAGTTAACAACTTTAATGCAGGTATTTACCTCATTATTTGTTCACTAATGGTCCCAGGTATTGTCGACTGGTAGATTTCACCTGTTATATCGACAGATTAAACCATGGGGCTTAATTGTTAATCCATAAATTAAGTGTACAACTGAAGATACTTATCTGGTTTTTTTTTGGTTTTTTTTGTTTTTTTTTTTTTATATAAAGTCCACATCACTTTGACTATGGATGATGAACCCGGGGCAAAACCCCGACTTCGAATTCTATATTCTTACTGGATAGGAGTTTGATAATGAAATTTGGTATACTGAAATGCAGATTTATGCTTATCTCTGACCCGCTGAAATTCACGATATTTAACCTATTTTTCATATAATTCCAGTTATTGGTCTTTACAAAAGTTCGTTCATTTGATTATAGTTTCCATCAAACGTTGACGAAATCAGCGAATTCGAATTCATAAAATCAGAGATATATTCAATGTTGACTCAATAAAAGTCATGTTAAAAAACTTTTTTCCATGTTGGTAGGAGTATATTTTCTTTGTTGGCACTAAAATTCAGCTTTAATTATTTTTATTTCTTTCATTATCATCTACCCTCCAATTTCACTGCTCAGGTATCCGAATTTGAATTTCTTTTATTCACATTGAAGTTAATATTTACCTTCCCATGTATAATATTTCCAAACTTTTTGAAATCTGTTGTGTACTTTGGGTGGAGGAAGTACCAGTATGCTTAAAAATATATATGTTAACTATAAGAAAATAAACAAATTTATATTATACGAAAGAAAAGATTGTATAACTACGGTGGCTGGTATACGCCACCAAATTATTTACAATATGCATTTTTTTTTATGTGGTAGTGATTTTGACTGTTGTATTTTTAACTTGACTTTTTACCTGGGTGAAAATACTTTCCACCTGGGTAAAAAGTCCAGACTTAAACATCAAATTTTTCGACTTTTCACCGAGGTGAAAATACTTTCCACCTGGGTGAAAAGTCCAGACTTAAACATCAAATTTTTCGACTTTTCACCGGGGTGAAAATACTTTCCACCTGGGTGAAAAGTCTCGACTTAAACATCAAATTTTTCGACTTTTCGATGTTTAAGTCGAGACTTTTCACCCAGGTGGAAAGTATTTTCACCCCGGTGAAAAGTCGAAAAATTTGATGTTTAAGTCTGGACTTTTCACCCAGGTGGAAAGTATTTTCACCCAGGTGAAAAGTCAAGTTTATAATACAAAAGTCAAAATCACTACCACATAAAAAGATAGCTTGCCAGGCAAGGTAATATACGCCCACTGGCAGCATTTATTTCAAATAAAAACTTTTCAGTAAGGTTACATTAAGTGGAATGAATTATTCAACCTACCAACCTATTTTTTTCTAGGGTCTCTAGTTTCATTAAAAACTGTCAAGAATTGTACCTAATAACAACTCATTAAATATTTTTCGGTATTTATATGATTTGCAATAGGGTTCACCCTTAATAATATTTTGATATTTTTAATTCTTAATAAGGCTCATCCTTGGTTGATATTAAACAATTTCAGCGAGTTTGTCAAAAAGGAATGTTTAGAGTGTTCACAAGCCAAAAGTTGAAAGCGTTTTTGAAAACAGGCGCAATAACTGACACTAAATATTTTTCGATTTATCTGATTTTCAATAGGGTTTATCCTTGTGAGAAAACAAATACTAAAGCCAAGCTTCATCAAAATCCATTCAAAATTGTTCTTTCTAGAGTGTTTACGAGTTAAATTGAACGCGTTTTCAAAAACAAGGTCAATAACTTGTACTAAATATTTTTCGATTTTCAATAGGGTTCATCCTTGGGAGACAACAAATACTCCAGCCAAGTTACATCAAAATCCATTAAAAATTGTTCTTTCTAGAGTGTTTACAAGCAAAAATTGAACGCGTTTTCAAGAACAAGGGCTATAACTGACACTAAATATATTTCTATTTATTTGATTTATAATAGGGTTCATCCATGGGTAAAAACAAATACTCAAGCCAAAGTTAATCAAAATCCATTCAGAATAGTTCTTTCTAGAGTGTTTACAAGCTAAAATTGAATGCGTTGTCAAGAACAAGGGCAGTAACTCATACTAAAATTTTTTTCGATTTTGCTGATTTTCAATAGGGTTCATCCTTGAGTTATAACACACTCTCACACAAAGTTTCATCGAAATCCATCAAGAATTGTGCCATATAGAGTGTTTACGAGACAAAAATCGAACGCGTTTAAAAGAACAAGGGCAATAATTCATATTAGATATATTTTGATATTTCTAATTTTCAATTAGGCTCATCCCTTGCAATATCCAACAATTTCAGTGAGTTTTGTCAACATTGGTCATGAATTGTACCTTCTAGAGTGTTTATTAGCCAAAAAGTTAAACCCGTTTTCAAACACAAGGGCAATAACTGACACTAAATATATTTCGATTTATTTGATTTTCAATAAGGTTCATCCTTGGGTAAAAACAAATACTCAAGCCAAGTTTTATCAAAATCCATTAAGAATTGTTCTTTCTAGAGTGCTTAAAAGCTAAAATTGAACGCGTTTTCAAACACAAGGGCAATAACTGATACTAAATATTTTTCGATTTAACTGAATTTCAATAGGGTTCATCCTTAAGTGATTAGAAATACTCATGCAAAGTTATGTCAAAATCGCTCAAGAATTGTGACTTGTAGAGTGTTTACGAGGCAAAAATCCAACACATTTTATAGAACAAGGGCAATAATTCCTATTAAATATATTTCGATATGTGCTATTTTCAAAAGGGTTCATTCTTGGGTGATATTAAACAATTTCAGCAAGTTTCGTCAAAATCGGTCAATAACTGTGCTTTGTAGAGTGTTTACAAGCTAAAAATTGAACGCGTTTTCAAAAACAAGGGCAATAACTGATATTAATTTTTTTTCGATTTGACTGGTTTTCAATAGGCTTCATCCTTGGGTGAGAACAAATACTCAGACCAAGTTTCATTAAAATCCATTAAAAATTGTTCTCTCAAGAGTGTTTACAAGCTAAAATTGAACGCGTTTTCAAGAACAAGGGCAATAACTCACACTAAATTTTTTTCGATTTGGCTGATTTTCGATAGGGTTTATCCTTGAGTTATAACATACTCTCACACCAAGTTTCATCAAAATCGGTCAAGAATTGCACTTTGTAGAGTGTTTACGAGCCATTCAAGAACAAGGGCACAAACTCATACTAATTTTTTTCCGATTTCGCTGATTTTCAATAGGGTTCATCCTTGCGTGATCATAAACACTCATATTAAGTTTCATCTAAATCCGTCAAGAATTACACCGTGTAGAGTGTTTACGAGCAATTGTGGACGGACGGACGGACCGACGGACGGACGGACGGACGGACGGACGGACGGACGGATGTGGGTGACGACAATATACGCCCCCCATTTCATGTGGGCGTATAAAAAAGCATATTGTAAATTATGTGGCGTATAACAGCCACCGTATATAACAATGTATTGTACATAGTTCAAAATAAAGCATAAATCACAGTATGTCAGTTTTTCTCATTTTCATCAAGAAAATTTTATTAGCAATAAGCTACAACTTGAAAAGAGAACGGTAAAAGTAGCAATAAGCTACAACTTGAAAAGAGAAACGGTAAAAGTAGCAATAAGCTACAACTTGAAAAGAGAACGGTAAAAGTAACAATAAGCTACAACTTGAAAAGAGAAACGGTAAAAGTAGCAATAAGCTACAACTTGAAAAGAGAACGGTAAAAGCGCCATGCAAGAAAGAAACTAGTATTTCCTCAAACATTTGGTCAAAACAGTCAAATTAGGATAAGTATTCTGTATTGAAACAAGACAGAAATTTTCGTCCATATATTAATTGTGTGTGCCTCGAGTAAGAGTAAAAACCCGTCTTTTTCTACCCGGACTACAACAAGCAACTCTTGCAGAGAGATGATACAAGCCTATTATTTTAAGATTTCCAAACGTCGCGGGATCTTTGGTCCATTCATTGAAAAACGCTTTACCATGACTAATAGGTGACAACCCGATGAAAAAAATTCGAAAGTTTGATACGAAATCGAAATCGAGCATATTAGGCTAATGCGCCGTCTTAGTTAAATAGTCTTCACTGCACACTTGAATTGTGTTGCCCATATTCAAATGTTCAATCGACAAAAAAAATGTTCAATCGACAGTAGAAACGAAATCTGAAATCAATTCATTTCGTTATTAATTAGTCAGTATTTTCTGGTAGGACTCTGGCGTTATGTACGTGAATCTGTTATAATAGTACTATATTTACTGCATACATTGTGGCTTTAACCCCCCGATGAGTTAAGAAAGGAAGGTCTTTATTCACATACGCATAAATACATTTATGTATATCTGTAATATATCAATACTAACGGGATCCGTGTACATAGTTTAAGGTAAGTGATTATGTCAAGTACAAGAAAGGCACATTCTTAGTATGTAATCTAATACGACTTGTGTTTAAGTTTTAAAATACGAGTAGAGCGTATATTGGTATCACCCAGTCTGTCGGTCCGACCGTCCACATTTCATCGTAAACGCCCTAGAAGGCACAATTCTTGACAATACAGGTATATATGGTGTTTGTTATCATCATATGATGAACCCTATTGAAAATCAGAAAAATTAACGAAAATTTAATATGATTTATGGCACTGTTCTTAAAGAATGGTCAATATGAGTGTATATTTATCAGGGAACCTACCTGGTGTCATAAAGTAACATAGTCTCTTAAAATCTTGAAAACTCGCAAAACTAAGTCATTTTTGAAAAACGCTTAATCAATTTATTAAGCGTTTTTCAATAATAATAATATGCACATAGACCATGAAATCTTTCTAAAAATACAAAAGAACGTCACCTATAAATTAAGTAGTATATAGAATATTTAGGAAATAAATACAAAAATGATAAGATATGAAATATATATAAATTGAATAGATTTGAAATAAATATAAAATAGAATAGATATATTAAATTTAAAATGCTGCCTACAATCAACCATTAAAATCTTTAAAAATAAAAGTGTTCATGTTCGACTTAAAAATAAAATATTCCGTAATGGACCTTAAGGCCGGTGGTAAATTGTTCCATAGTTTTGGTGCAGCCACACTCAAGGTCGCCGTACTACTTTGAAATTTTCTTTCCGTGGACTTAAGAGAATGATTTAAGTCTTATTCCAACACTCTTCCTGGTACAATATGTCGAACTATGGACAGCTATAATATCTGCAAGGTAGGAGGTTGCTGTATCAGCATGCCGTATGACTTTAAAAACAATGCATAAAATTTTAAAAAGAACACGCTGTTCAACCGGAAGCCAGTGAAGCTCCTTTAGGACAGGTGTCATATCTCCATGACGTCCGAGATTCCGACTTGTGACATGCCCTGCAGCCTGAGTTTTGGATATGTTGAATTTTTTTAATTTTATAATCCGGAAGACAATAGAACAGAGTATTACAATAATCAAGTTTTGAAGTAACGAATCCATGAACTAGTTTCTCAGTGCTGGCCTGATCCAAAAGGTGTCGCATTTTACCAATACGCCAGGCTTTGCAACAAACACTCTTGATTTGTCCGTCCATAAGTCCAGCCGAGTCCAACAACACCCCAAGGTTACGAACAGTTGATGAAGGAGAAACAAACTTCTCACCAACACGAAAACCACATGTTGTAACTCGTAAAAGAGCATCCTTAGTCCGCGATGAGAACTGGATTATTTCGGTTTTGCTGTCGTTGAAGGCTAATAGATTGGCGCATCCAGTGCCGTATTTTGGTCTATACAGCCCTCTATACGACTAACTGTGGCAGTATCTGTTCTGGAATCACAGGCGATATACGGTTGTGAGTCATCAGCATAAATGACAGCATTGAGTCCGGGACGCTTAATTATATCCTATAGAGCAAACAGAACTGACCCTAAGACTGAACCCTGGGAACTCCGAATTCGAGTATATTATGTTCTTTTGATTATGAAGAGCACACTGACACTTTTTGAGTTCGACCTCTAAGAAAGGAATTGATCCAATAATCAAATGCATCTTTATGGATAATTACTTATAGTGTTTTGGACATTTTTTTTATTCTGTTGTGTTTTTTATGGTAACAGGTATATTTACTGATGAATAAATACAGCTCTTACTGACCAATTTTCAAATTTTCAAATTTTATGTTCATTTTAAGACCTATTATCCCTTTAAGGGTCGATGGTATTTCAGACTGATTAAAAATTGAGGCGGGCGATAAATTATTTATATATGTAGTCCGAATTGTCAGGTGATTAGCTTAAGTACATATACCTGATCTACAAATTGGAATTAAGGAATTTGAAAACAACGTATCTTTCAGTTAAACACCCTTATTCTTTCCTGGTAGTGAAAATTGTGACGACTACGAAATATGTGCGAAGTGCTGTCATTGTTTTCAAATATAGATTTTGTAATGCGTAAGCTAAGGCAACACAAGAGTAATTCGGATTATACTTGTTCTTAATATTGACTTGGATTATGTCATTATTACATCAGTGGATTATAGTTCATTTAATCAGCTTTATACCTGGGCCATGTGGCCATTAACAAGTAATTGCTTACACCGGTTTTTGTGATTGTTTATCACAAATGTGTTGAACTGCACTGTGAAGGGTTTTTAAGGATATCTAAGAAAACTGTAAGTTTTTTTCCTTGTATTGGTTTGGTGATACCTTTCTTCTTTAATATACCGAGAAACGCACTGTGAAAGGAATATTTCATATTTGAAAACATATTGTTATATATAGAAAGACTGACCAGTATGTTTTGTCCTCTTTGAATCAATACATTAGACCAACTTGTCGACAACCTTCAGACGATACGTCGACACAGGCAGGTTTATTTATTTGCTATGGCTTCAATTATTATAGAAAGCTGATGAGTTGAAATACGTGTTTTTCTAACGTTCTTGGCACGGTAAGTGTAATATACACTATTTATTGAGTCCGGTTTGAGAATCAATTAAAAACAATTAATTTTGAACGCTGTGCTTTTAGTATCAATTTGAATTCTAAAGTCAAATTGCAATTTTAAAAATCGAATCTTTACGATTTTGTTGATAAAACAGAAAATTGTACGTAGAGGGCTTCTTAACAACTGATCTAATCCAAGGCTTACAGTGAGTTTTCCAAACTCCGGCCCACGAGAAGATCCATCTGGCCCACGAAAAGCTTTGATGTCTCAAAAACATATTTGAGGGATAAAATAATTTGTTTGGAAATAGTAATTTAGAAACAGTGTAACGTAAAGTCAATTCTCAATAGCCCCCAGCCAAAATCCATATTTTGAGCCCCCCACGACGAATTTATAAGTAACCCCTGATTAACATGATACGTTATCCAAAACAATTTCGTTACTGCCAGATGTTAATGTGCAATATGGATTTGACTAGTGTATATATACTATTTTGTCTGGGAATGTTTACGCGTTTTTAAGATACTATAATGTTGTCCGTTTTAATACATAACGAAATAACAGTATCAGTATGTAGATGAGTAGGATGAAATCCTTTAAGCAATCTGGACATTTATATTTAGCAACGGAGATCGAAACGTTACACACAGTGGTCTTCTGTTATTTCTTTGCTGATCGATAATGCCTTTGACAGAGAGTCCGCAACTAAATAACTCACTTAGTTGTCAAACAAATTTCCCGTGTGACATCAAACTAGGCTGGTTTCCAACATCCGGATCAAAAGTCGTGAATTTCAAAGAATGTGACTGGTTTGTTGTACACTACGGTTATGATGTAAGGTTTTGAGGGGACATGCAGTGAACTCTCCTTTTTTCTAATTCAACCCCCAGTGATGTCTATTATTTACCATTTGCAGTCGTACTGATTTCCCCTAGTTAATATTTCCACGCTTAGTGATTTCCTTTATCTACCATTTCAACCCCCAGTAATTCCCCTGTTGACAATTTCCTCCAGGTGATATCTTTTATATCTAATTTCCACCCCTAGTGATTTCCATTATTTACGATTAGCACACCTTGTATTTTGCACTGATTTCCTCTCTATATACAATTTCCACCACTAGTCATTTCCTCTTTTTACAATTAACATTTCTTGTCATTTCCTCTATTTACAATTTTAACCCCTGTGATTTCCTCTATTTACAATTTCCACTCCTGTGTTTACTTCTATTTATAATTTCCACCCATGTGATTTTCTCTATTTACAATTTCTATTTCTTGTCATTTCCTCTATTTACAATTTTCACCCCTGTGATTTCCTCTATTTACAATTTAATTACTGTAACAACTTACCTTTGTTGTGAAATAGAACATGGAAAATGCATACATTTTTTGGAGGAGTGTCCAAGTCAAAATTCTAAGGATCCCGTATATTGGGCGAATATATAAAAGATTTATATTGGCTTCCGGATGTCAGTAACAGAAAGAGGGGCAAAACCTTTTTTTACGTTCTACTCACAAACTATGTCCACACGCCACATTTTTGTTGGAAATGCGCAACCAGTTGAGAAGGCCTGATCTCCAATCTAAAAACTACATATATGCTAACTGACGGGAAATATATACGTCGTGTTTCTAATAATTGAACACCAGTAGTATATATTATCCCTGGTCTGTTATTTTGTATCTTTGCTTGATAAAGACGAGAGTATCATCGTTGAAATTTTTCGTTTTAAGTTATTCAATAAAGTAATTGTTTTCCATAAAATTGTGTCCAGTTACTGTATCTACCAATTACGTCACTTAAGGAAGGTAAAAATATGTGTTCAAAAAATGACCACAAACCTATAAAATGTCTTAAATGTTACTGTGATATATATATTTAAAACAATCCCTTTAATAGGGCACGGTCGAGATATACCCCCAATGGCTTGCCAACATTTTTCAGAATTCCCCCTAAAAATAAACATTAGACTACTTCACGTTAGACCTGAATTGATCTTCGACTTTGTATATTGAAAGAAATCCCACTTATTGTCCTGGCTTTATTGACTCGGTTTCGATTAAAAGTACTATATAACACGAATTCTATTGACAAATTTTCTCATTGTCCGATACTAACACTGTGAACTATTGAATTCTATTTAAAATGGTGATATGATAACTTACAAGGTAAATCGGTTAGTTTTTAACACTTATTTCATTTTAGTAAATGCAACATACATATATTATTATACATTTTCATTCAAAAATATAGGTAACTATTTAGCAATTGGAATCGACAATTCTGAATCAATTGCGATATTGATCAAAGTTAAAGACTCGGTATAAGAACAATTTGATTTAAGGGTATTTATAGCCGTACAACCGCGAACTTTGACTTAAACGTTGAACTGATTCAGCGAAAGATTTTTATCCTTCGGCTTTTTTCAACAGCGATAAAACGTACATAATTTCGATCGTTCTTATTAAAAGTCATGTCCGCGTTATTAATCTTTAATCAATCTATTGGCTAAAGATGTCTAAAGCCACACCATGTAAAAATAGTTTGCAGCTTGCACGACTTTATCAAAATAGATCCGAAATACTTGGATTATATAAGGCATTGGATATGAAGATGTACCTCATGCAGTTATGAAGAATTTACTAAAATGTGTGTCCCCATTTTGGTATCTTATCTTCGAGTACATCCCCCTACCGAAAACGTAGGCGTGGAGAACCGAGAAAAAAAAAATCATATATAAACTTCTTGAAAGACATTTCTTAGACATTTGTCTAATTATGGTGCCCAGAAACCCAAACAGTATCTCAATAAGACGTACATCATTTACACATGTATAGATATTATTATGTGACTTTAATCTATTGATCAAGTACACATTAATGGTAAAACTATTCAATCAATCAAAGTTGTTATGACTGATTCCATAACACACCATATATTATAACTATTAAGCGGTATCATATACGTACATATACAATATTAATACACCATATATATGACATAAGTATAGAGTAATAATATCGTCTTATGAAATAAATTCAGAGGAATTTACCATTTGAATTGTTACTGGTGGTTTTGATTTCATAGCGGATAAGATTTAACGCATAAAGGTTAGTCACGGTGTTTGATTATGAAAAGATATACAAATATCAATTCTATGAATGTTATCCATATTGTTCGTAGCTAAGTTTGACGTACGTTATCAGATTTTAAAGCTTTACTCATTTCCAATATCCGCAATAATGCATCAGGTAAGTTATCGGAGATATTTTATACTTTGTCTTGTATTAAGGAAATATAATTTGATATTAACATACGGTAAGGATTATTATATAGTCATATATGTGTTTATCAATCGAAGAAGTAATTGTTATTACATTTTAGTTAAGATGTAAAATTTCAACTAAACAGTAGATATTTCAAAAACACATAATAATCCGTTTGTACATAAATGATTTCCACTAGTTTGGCCACATTAGTAGTAATAATATAATATAAACCACAAGCGACATTAATAAATACATACCAGTCGATACTATAATAATAAAACTTCGTAAGACACTAGTAATGAAGTTTAAGGACAGGGTTAGTTCTATAGTTCGATAGGTATACGTTCAAATACATTTCGTAAACATGACTTCAAATTGATCACATCTGCCTTAATATTATATACGGATACGGATGGATTGATATTTCATAGATTTATTTAGTTATAATCAACAAAATAAATATTTTTATAACAATATTATTGATCAATACACCAGAATGCAAACGATGAAGACGGAACCATTTTCTTTATTGACACATGTCTGTGTAGTGTTTTCCTTTATTATTGGTTTTCGATGTTGATATACAGACACCACAATTGGCTTGACTGGAAACTCTGAGATTAAAGGAAAATAAGAATAAATGGACAATGGATCGTAAACGTTGATCGACATGAAATAATGTATGTATATGTAACATGAAACCATTTGCACGAATTTCTTTGTTAAGCCAAGTCATGTTCGTTTACCAGAAATGATTTAGATTCTTTTTACTTCAATTAAGTCTAGGATTTATAAGGGAATTACCATGAGTGATTGCATGCCTCTGTGATACCATAGCATTTTTTTATTATGTATTTCAGAAATAAAGGATGTCTATCTGGAAGTGCTTTTGCCTTCCACACAAAAAACCAAGATTAAGGAACGAAAGGGGAAGGAAATGGCAAAATCAACCTATATCAACTAAAAGCAGCAGTAGAAGTAAGCTATTACAGTATAATGATCGCGAGTATTTGGACCACGATGTTCTCACAAGCCGTGTTGAGGATGATACATGGACTAGACTAGAAAGTCAACCAGGTGTGAAAAAACGTCGCGGTTTGGATGAAATATTCGAACGACCTAAATCGGAAATGTTTAAAAGCTCTGTGGACCCATTAGATTTCAAAAGCGTTGGTTACCCTACTATGTTTTCCGGACAATTAGAAAGTATGTATGGATACACACCTAGAGCAGTACAAGACGTTTATGCCTCTGCAGCCTTGGAAGGTGGTGCAATCGAAGATTATTTCACAGACGCTCGTAATGAATCAGTTCTCAAAAAGTTTGCTTCGGCTGAAAGTTGCAATGGCATAACAGATCGTGATAATAACCAGGTACATTCTGTTCACACACGTTCCGAATCTAGACATAAATACATGATCAACAGCGACGGGGATTATTCTTCTGATTCTGATATGGATGGTGAAGAATATTGTGATTTATTTTCTGAAACTGGCTGTGAACCTACACATGACATTTTCCGCGTACAGCCATTTCCACCAAGTACGAACACCGCAACACCGTATTTGTGTCGATCAGAAGATCGTAATTTTCAAAATCAACATTTCGATGAGATATTTGGAAGTGATGAGGTTTTATATTGATACGATAATTTTTTTTCCTGGAATGTGCAGCCTATTGGTAGTCCTTAAAGGATTTATATTTAAATATAAGTACCATCCAGTAAAACGTGTGGTTTGAATGAGATAACATAGGAAAACTTCCGTTCAAAAAGATTCGAGCAATTAAAAGCTATTCTAACGAAAATGATCCATTTTGCCTTGGAAACAATACTTATGATATTTCCATGAAAGTAGAAAAGTTCAAATCAAAACATTCATAAATCAGCGCGCAAAAAGATCTAAAAAATTTCAATATGACATTTTCTATTAGTGGTATATCTTTTTACGTTATTTATTTTTTAAAAAAATATGTACGTGTGAATGTGACGACTTACTTTTCGATCATATGAAGCAATCAGTTGTATTTGGTTATATTATGTGTTTCCGAGCTTGTTTTCCCCCGTTCTTTTCATTAATTTTCGTACTTTTTCGTTTTGTTATTTCTGCTTTCGTTCTATTACTTATGTTAACTCATGGGAAAATGATTTTTGTGGGGGAATAAATGATCAAACATATTTACATTATGAAGTCAACCAAGTAATAAAGGTATACTTTTATTATCAATATTGTATTCCAGACAATTAAACTCCACCCACCCCAATTTAAATACTTCGCTATTAACTTGTTAAAATGTTCTAACCCCTTTATTAACCCAATATGAAGTAAGGGGATTATTTCATTATACGGTTTTATAGTTAGAAGTCAATGCATTTCGAATCCGGTCCCAGAACAACCGATCATCTGCTTTAATATAAGTCCTTGTCTGTAAACAACGTTTTAAATCTGGATCTATATTGGTTATATTAATATCTTCCAATAAGACAATAATCATATGCTTTCTGTTCCCATTAACACTTTCACTAAGTGCAGTGCGGAATTCAAATTGACGCCATTCACTATCCAAGAAATTGTTAGACAGAATGATTATTGTGTGACGGCTATTTTCTACACATGCAACAATCTGTTCACTAGTTGAGATACCAATTAAACAGTCACGATCGCGAATACAGAGTTTTAATTGATATCCTGATATTTCCTGCTCTAGACGTGGAACAAGATTTCGGGTTACCCATTCTGAATCTTCTTGGCTGTAACTTATATACGCATCGTAACGCTTACTGTCATTTACTAGCGTCGTACCACACGGCAGAAAAACGTATATTCTTGTCCTAATCAGAATAACGATATCCTTGCGATACCGAGTCAATAGAATAATGATGATGAGCAGAATGGCAACCATAATCGACAGTACAGATATTAATGCTATGTAGTCATCTGGATCACTATCACAGATCTCCTCCATTGATAAAGTAGATATAAGTCTTCCATGGAATCTTAATGGAGTGGCACATTGAAGTTCCCATAGATATCCATAGTCTTTGTGTAGTCCTGCCTTTTTGCTATCTTTATGTTTATGCAGCAAACTGTGAAGATTTGATATAGAGCCACATTTGCAGTCAATTTTGTTATCTTTCACATCGATTAAAGTAGATTGTAGAGCCTCAAATGATTGGATTTCATTTGCCCCCAATGTGACGATATCGTTAAAACGTAGATCTATATATGCCCTCTTCGTTTTAGTACTGGTATAATCATTGAAAGAAAATCCTGTTATCATGTTATGGGACAAATCAAGAATTTGTAGCCTTGCATTGTGAAGTCGCCAGGATTCTAAACCATATGGAATCACGGTCTGTTCCGAGAAGCTAAGATTTAGAGTTTGTAAATTTGGAAAGTTTGTTCTGCCAACGAGCATCTCAAGATTGAATCCGAAACCTGCTTTTACAAGTGTGTTTTCAAAAACGACTGTTTCGTTGAATGTACACGACTGTATGGCATTTACACGAGGGAGTGTAGAGTCCGGTATGAGAGGTGTATATTTGGCTGTGACGTTTCGCCAAATAAAACTCTTGATATTCTTTGGACCACATTCGTGGTTGGGCGAAATACGTCTTAGCTTAAGAGATAACTCTTTCATTTTCGCAAAATCAATCTTGAAAACTAAATCAATCATATGCAGATTTTCCATCATGTCCATAGATTCAACATTGTCATCTTTTTTGGATAATACATCTTCCACCACACAACCTTCAATATGAAGAGTCTTTATTTTAGGGGACTTAAATGGCCACCGAATCCAAAAGGAACCACCAACACATACAATATATACATTTGCTGACAAAACAGTATGAACTTCCAGCCACTTTCTAATATACTTAAAATCTAACGTGTCACCTTCATTCACCAAACATTCTATAGTAATGGAATGGCTAACACTTGTGTTACACGTATGTATGAATGTTTCTCGAATTTCATTGGAAGTCATTTCAGATGCCGATTGCACGACACTAATTATTATTAAAACTAATAAGACGCTGTACTTGGCCATGAAACACATACCCTAAAACAACACCTTAGAAGAGTTGGAACATGATATTGATGCTTCGTTTGTTAAAACACGAACATGTATTATAGTTAACGAAAGTAAAACTGGATCATTTCAACTATTTTAGCTAAGATCTTGTATATGTTCTGCATATTATGATCTTGTTATAATGTTAGGTTTCAGTTTTGGTATTTAGTTTAATCATTTTAATTTGTTAATGATGTTTTCAATCGAACCTTGGTCTTCAGATTATCATTCGGTTTGAACTAAGTCAATATTGTTTGGTGTGTCTATTAATTTGGTCTCTTAAAACCACGGTGATTTGCAGAACTATATAATGTCCTGGTACAACAATCTTGCTGGTTTAATAACCACTGTTATTTTACAATATTGTTGTCTGCATTTTCTCGGGATAAGATGACAACAAATATCTCGGTCTTTCTATTCAGTTTTGATTCATGAGTAAGGAGTATGATCGAATAACTTTCATTGACATTTCTGAAAATATAAAAAAGGTTAAGGTTAACACATTTAAAAATCTTAATTCAAAGTATCTGAAGTCCTTATATAAGGGGGGCAACTCCATTGGTAGATTGTTCACATACACTGATTAATATTATGCTAGTTGGGATCGGGTTGGTCAGATATATTAATATTCCATTTATTTCCATTTAGAATTCACGGCACCATATTTTCCAACACGAACCAAACTCAGAATCGTCACAATATCTAAAAATACAAAGAAAATACTTATGTACTTCTATGTTTTATTTTTTAGTCTTTGTTAGGAGTGTAATCGCATAGGTCTAATCTAAGACTTGTTAGGCAGGTGATGGTACATCTCTTTTATTTTGTCACTGGAGCAGATCACTACTCACGTTATCCCGCGAAGTAGGCGGGTCAATTAGAGGCGACATGTGCCCCTTCAGAAATTTTCCTGGTAGAATACCAACTACAAAGGATCCCCTTGGTAGATTATTTTCTTTACTCATTAGTTTAAGGCATTGACTACTTCAAATACACTTCTTCTTTATAAAACATTTCTTTATAAATGTTCGATTGGTGATATGTTTATAATTATATTTTATCCATGAAAAAATACCACGTTAATATTGAGGCTTATATATATTATAGTTAAAGTATAGAGTTGTTTAAATTTGCATACACAACACACAATTAAAATGTTATAAATCTGAAATGCATTTGACGTGTTTAAGTTTTTAAGTTGATTTATAACTTTAAAGGGAAGTAACTCTTGTTGATTATGGAAAGATCGAGGTAGATAGGTAAAAGGCAACAGTAGGTCTATTAAACATCCAGCATTTAGTCCTAAACTTATTTGGTCGTTAATTAGGCAAAATGCATAATTTCATCAGTGAAATCTGTCATCAATCGGTATTTATTTATTGGAAATCGAACGCTTTCCTAAAACAAGGACAAGCACCCAAAGACATGTGTAAAAACACGAACAAAAATTCATATCAAATATTGTAAAAGGGGTTTTTCCTTTGTTAGGCCATTAAATTAACAAATACAATTACGTCATATTTAAGTTACCTCCCTTATAGTTATAATTTCACTCTAAAAATTATGGAACTTAAAGGATTGCTTCAAATGTTTATCAGACTAACATTGTACTTGTGTGTGTGCAATATAAACCTACAACCAACAAGTACTACTTGAGTATAAATCTATAGGCGACATATATTTTATTATATAACAAATGATATATAATATCACCAAAAAATGTTTTGGGGAATTTTTTTTTAAACCCAATAATCCCTTTTGTTCCAGAAAATACCTGAAACTAATGAGTAAGGCAAACAACAAAAAGATCCTTTGTAGCTGGAATTCAATCGGGGGAATTTCTGAAGGGGCACAGGTCTTCCCTAGTTGACCTGCCTACTTCGCGGGATGACGCGAGTAGTGATCTGCTCCGGAACTAAAATGTAATGTAAAATCATCAGAGTTGAACACACAAGGTAATACTCAAGTAGAATCTACGACATATTTCCGTTTCGTGATTAGTTAATACATATTAATAATAATATGAGCATATCGAAATAGTATACATAGTATACATAAAAAGAACACACTTTCTTTGTTTTGACAACTGGCTCATGCAGTGGTATAAATTTAAATATGGCGTTGTACAGGAAATTAAACAGCTTGCTAAGTGGTATAAGATTAATTATTGCGTTACAGGGAAAATTTAAGAGCTCGGACAGCAGAGGCATTAATATGCTTAACGTTTCTTAACGGGCCTTAAGTTTCATTTCAACTTCTCTTGGTTTAAAAACCGTTTAAAATTGAAAAAGAAATATTTCACTTCTCCTTTTAGTTCGAAATATAATAATGTAATTTTTTGGGGTAAGCCATTATTTAAAATATATTATTGTAAGTAGTGACCTCTATATATTATTATACCTTTAGAAAATGAATGAAGTTTGCCATATTTACCTATACGCTTGAATCTTATCCAATGTGTAAAGAATTCGACCGGATATTTTCAAGTGATATTGAATGAAATGAAAGAATCATCCTATTATACAAAAGACACATACATGTATCATGATGACGGTTCAATGAAATCAGGATGTGAAATCTTCATAGATGAATTAATATTATACCGGTACTGTATTTAATAAGAATCTTCCGGAAAGAGATACGTGAAAAAAAAATATATATAAAGCCAAGGTGACTTATTCGCTGACTACGTAGTTAATTGTTATAATACCCATGAATCTTAAACTCAATCCTATGTGAATAATTCAGTTAGAAGTATAATGACAACAAAAAAATGTATCCTTATAACCACCAAGAGTTCGCACGAATACAGATGAATGAAATATTTTTATTAATAATTTCAAGTCTCAAAATTTAAAATTTTAGATGTTGTGATGAACAATAAAATGTACTGAGTGGATGGACCCGATTTTTAAACAAAGTCATAATATTTTAATATTATTTATATCGGCAAGAAAATATATGGCTAACCAATATTATACTAATGTATTAAACAAACTAGACAAAAAGACTTAGGTTCGGTTCAGCCTGTTAGCAGTGGCTTATCCTTAAATTTATATCTAACTTTTCAGCAGTGTTAATTTTCATACTGATTTATCTCGAAAGATATATTTATTCGCAACACATGGTTCGGATTATTGCATAAGTTAAATATTGGATTGACTTTGGCTAAATAATTTTCCGGATAACATTTCTACAGCAAGTCAAGTCTGTCTTCTCGGAAGACTGGCGGACCATTTTGTATACACGAACTCTCTTGACATACACCCGTTTAAGCCTACGTAGTAGTTTGATCTATAACTGGCCTTCTCAACTGGCGGCTCGCAGCCATATTTTGTTGAAAAAAGGAAAATTTTGCCTCTCTTTCTTTTACTGATATTCAGAACCCAATATGAATCTTTGATATACACGAAATTTCCACTTGAACACTCTTCCAATTTTGTTTTGCATTTTTCATTTTCTTTTTCATGATGTAAGTTGTTACAGTGAATAATCATCTATCACTGAAAAGAAGAGAAAGCATAGCTCATTGTAATCGCAGCATGATGTTCACGGTTCACCCTCCCCTATCAAAATTTAGATGGTCATCACATGATAGACATTCACTGGGTAGCCTTAATTTTTCTAGCTTGACTGAAAAGTTGAGGGTCGTTATATTACAATATTATTATTCAACGTATTTGCGTAAATGAAATAACATGACGCCTTTGTCTGGTGCCTCACCTTGCAAACAAGACCGGACCCCCACCCCCCACACACACCTAATAAGTCATAGAGACACCATTGCTCACCCCCCCCCCCCTACACCCTTACACCCGAAATGAATCGATGGTGCTTCTCGCTCACTAATTTGATCAAGGTGGTGTTTCAGGAAATAAGGAAATTATCTCGAGAAGGCTTGATCTATAATATGCACGCAACATCGAACTGAAATAAAATTTCTGCGTAGTTTTGTCTTTGTAATAAATACTAAAATAAAATTTTTAAAGTTTTGAAACATTTTTATGGTTTTATGGTCATAACATAACGCTAATTTATTGCTAACGTGATGTTATAATTTATAATACATGTATAGCATTTCTTTAACTTTATAACTGGTTTATAGTCAAATTAAACACTTGCGCAATAGGCTAATGTGGAGTTCAGTTAAATGATTATTTTTTTTCTCTACAACCTAGTAATAGGCATCTTAATATATTTCATATACTAAAATATTTTGGCATGTTGAGTTCAAAGGAATCAGAATCAAGCTTCTATAAAGACGTGAGAAAAAAATCATGCCTGAAAGACCTCTCAATAAGAGTGTGAACAACAGAAACTTTTAAACGAACGCGACATACTTACGGCTATAAATTTCAGATTTCTACATAAAATATTATATGACAGTGACATAGCAAGAGACAGACACGAAATTAAATAGGTTTATTACTGTTGTAGGTTGAAACATACATCCTCAGTCGAAGCACAGTAACTTTGAAGTGTACTCTGGAAACTGTATAAAATGTTCTCTCACCTTATGGAATAAATATTTATTGTTTTAGAATGGATATAAAACTCTTCATTGTGGTATTTCTTATTTTGTGCATTGGATTAAGTGAATCTCAAACTAATGCTCGCGATTATTATATGATGAATGCCCGACTTCGACAGCAACCCATTGGTCCTGGTTTAGTGAGTGTAGATCAACCGCTTCCTCCACAGGCTTCCACGAAGACACCGCAGTATAATCCTCATGTAGTTCGAGTTGACGCACAACCTTCTGTATACCAAGCTCCCAGTGGAAAACCTCTCCCAACTGTCGTATACGCTCAAAACCAACCTAGTGCACCACTTCAACGGAGTGTAGTTTATGCACAAAGTGGACCACCAAGACCTGCAGCATATGACCAACGTGGACCTACCAATGTTGTGTATGCTCAAAGAGAACCCCCGACACCAAATGTCGTGTATGTTCAAACTGGACCTCCTGCTCAGAGTGTGGTATATGCCCAGAATCCTCAAAATGCCCAACCCAGATCAAACGTTTATTATTCACCAAGCACTCAAAATGAATCACCTAGAACAAGTGATCCTTATAGGTCTGTAGTATACGCACAACCTCCAAGTCAGACACGCCAAGGAACTATACATACTAACCATCAAATCATGGCGGCTCCCACGGGTCCACATTCACCGGAAGGCCATATTGCTCACCAACAAGCAGCACCTCGTGTAATGTATCCACCAAGAGCCCAGGCTTTTCAGCCACGGAACACCCGCATTGTCTATGTAAACCCTACAGCTCAATCTCCTGACGCTCCCCCAGGCCAGACCCCAAAGGTCGTACATTCGCCTAGCCCAAAAGTTATCTACGCACAAACACCTCCGATAGTATATGACCCGAATCCGCGTCCAATGTCAAATCCACAAGTTGTTTACGCGCGAGGTCCCCGTGTAGTATATGCTCAGAGCCCATCCGTTGTGTACGCCCAACCACCCCAAGTGGTCTACTTACCAAGTCCACAAACTGTTTACGCTCATAGGCCAGGTCATAAAAACTTGATTCTGAGTCCAGGTAATAATATGCCAGCTACAAACATAACGCACCAAAATTCACAAAGTTCTCAATCTCAAAACCAACCCCAACAACACCAACCTGCTTTAAATCACCCTGTACCTCAAGTGGTTAATACAACACCTAATCCACTAAGTCATCACGGTCTTCATGGAATAAATGCTCCTAAACCTAGATTAGTTAGTGGTCAAAACAACGTTTGGATAACTACTACACCGAGTAACAGCCATAATGCCCCTACAACTATTGTCAATTTTGACGCATACGCAAGAATAATGAATTCATCGTTGCCAACAGCTGAAGGATTACCAGCTTATTGCCGGGTGGATCCAAGATCTAGAGGACTTTTCTGTGTTATTCCAAATGGAGACACAATGCAGTACGACGTACTTCGCCAATGGTCAGTGAATTCCGGAATGAATAAAAGTGTGTACGTCATGTGCATGTCCGGAGGAACGTTGGCTTTATCCTGGCCAATGAGAGCTATGAATATAATAAATTTGAATGTTCGTAACTGTGCCATAATCGACTTTTTCAAGTATATGGGAACGTCTTCTGTGATACCGGACAAACTTCAATCATTAGAGATCTATAATTCGAGGATAAATATTAAATTAACCGAGTTGGCAGTCCTTATCAAACGGTCTAACCAATTACGTTCTGTATTTTCAAAATCAGACGACTGTGGCCAAAGTACATTACAGAAATACACATTCAAAGATATGAAATTCGACGTGTTTTCAGAAAATTTAACATTCAGTCAGTATTCTAAAATAAGAAGGTTCCTGGATAAATTTTTAAAAATGGCTAAACTGCAGACGTGCACATACCCAAATCTTATTCATATAGACGAAAGTGGAAGTCCATTGTCCTCTCTTTATCACCACCAAATACTTACAACCAATGCAGTGTTTCCTAAACTTAAAACTTATCTTTCTTCCGGAATTGGTTTGACGGAAATACCCAAGGAATTGTCCAGTTTTCCAAAACACTTCCCATGTATGGTATATCTGGACCTTTCAAACAACTTGATTACTGCTGCAAAATTTAATTTCGAGTTCCGCGGCGAATGCTTGACTCCGTCAACAGATCCCGTGTATATAAATTTGAGAAATAATCGCATTGCTATGTTACCAACAGTGCAAATAGAGTTTCTTTTGGACAGTCGTATCATATTGGATCTTCAAGGGAACCCAATAAATTGTGCTATACAGAGTAATACTCTTCGTCAGTACGCGATGGACATGGCAACGGCTTTTCCAAAGTATGCTGCAATACTAAATGCGACACCATGTTTCTCACCTAAGGAAATAGCAAAAGCAATGCCACCATTGCCACCCGTACCTGGAATGCCATTACCAGCAGGTTCTACATCAGTTATACCAGGATTACCTGACTCTATTGTGCCACCTATGCCAGCAGGCCTTCCTCCGGGCATTTCACCCTTATCACCTGGTATGCCTGCTACTGATCCTGGGCTGCCTCCCCTGCCACCGGGTATAATGGGGTTTTCGGGATTACCAATGGATATGTCATTTATACCAGGAATGCCTATGCCTCCCGTACCTGGTATGCCATTGTATGACTTCATACCACATCCATTCGGAGAACCACATCCAGTGCCACCACCTTCGTTGGCAGTTTAATCGTCGAAATATGAACTGTTCAGGACATAGGCCAATATGGTCAGTTTATGGTGAAATAATAACGGATTGTGAAACTCGGTTATCGGTGGTCTCAATACAAAGTAAGAAGATAATTTAAATAACGATACTTTTTGAACATCAAACTTATATTGCTTATTCTTCTCATATTGTTTGTGTGTTTTTGTGATCATTGTATTTTGCATAGCAAACTTGGATTAAAACTTGTAAAATTGAAAAATATCATGCAAGACTTTAAAGAGGTTTAGTAAACCATTTATTTCATACGACTATTAAAGTCATCCCTTGTGTTGTAGGCCTGCATCAGAATGTGTCTGACAGAGATTATTGTGTGGGTATTCTCACTTTTATTTCCATATTCTGATGAAATGTTTTCCTCTGCCAAAAAAATTTACAGCAGTGCTTCTCAACCAGGATACATATGGATCCCCTGGGGTAATTTGAAAGAAAGATGGATTTAGAAGGGAGGTGGATTAGGGAGAAAATTGGGTATATACTTCGAACTATAAGCATCGAGAGAGATAAACATGCTGCTGGTGATTGACCACCAAGGAGCTTTGTTTTAAATCTTGTATTTGTGCTTTCGTATTGTTTCCAGGCGCGGATCAAGGATTCCATGCCCCACGTAAGGGGATGGTCAAAATTTCTCTGGTAGGATAACGGGTGTTCGGTCCGGTTTGTCGTAGAGGAGCAGCATAAATAAGGTTGAGAAGCAACGATTGGCTGGAACCCCCTTTATTGCTTCAAACGACGGTTGTTACATATTTGATATTATCATTATAAATTTTGTATTCACAAAAGCATTTGTATTTAAAAAATTTAGTCTCTAGTTGAGTGATTACTATATATCAAATAGTTTCCAAAAAAACATTTTTGTCATTATGCTCAGGTTATGTGGATAGTGCAACTGCTAACCGTGTTGGGCGACCAGTATATCTTTGATGGGAGCTACTTATCACAATATGCATGTCTTCTGTTCTGAAACAATCTTATCAAAATTATATTTTCGCATCCTTTTACCGCAGTCTCGTTCAAATGGCACAATTTTCGTGAAAAGGAGAATTATAGCATAACGATAAGAAAAAATTTATATTACGTTACTAGTTTTCACTATCCTACAAAATTCTTCACTGTGGAACGCTTTGATTGGTTAAACTATGTTTATTATAACGGGACAGATATTTTCAGGAAAGAAGATATTTTAAATGAGTTTGATCAGTGAAGACTCAATACAGGGTTAATAATTCGTGAATATATACCTTGTAATTATGTACAAATATCCTTGTATGAAAATATAATTTATACACTTTTTTTTATTTCATCACTAAAGGTTTTATTGCTTAAAACTCTTCCTTTAAGATTTCATAGTTGCTTATATCGAAAGCATTATTATGTCATACTAGTCAAAATCATTTATTTCCATGATCGTAAATTAAGGGATTCTAATTTAATGAACTGGTTTTGCCAATAATTTTAAAACGTATTCCAACAAACCTTAGCCCTTCCACTGCCTTCAAGGTATGAAGTAACCATGAGTATAACTTCTTATAATATAGAGATTCGATTCAGTACAATTGATTGATCATGTTTGAGACTTAGTCCCTTCTAAGAGGTAGTATCCCTTATAACCAATATTTTGTAACTACCAAGCATCTGATCAGTTCCCATGCATTGAGTCTTGATTAGTTTATTTCGATATTATAGACATATCATGTGAAATTATCGTTCTATAACACGTAAACAGGGTTGCATTGGATCACTCCATAATGCACCATATATGTTATAAAATTAAATTAAATAGAGATCTACTGTTTATTTATGTCAATAATTTGATCAAAATGTTTTCATTTGCTTTCAACCAATATGACTTTGCATTTTTTTCCACACTATTTGTATACAAACAGAACAGAATCAGTGAATGTTATAGGAATCAGATATCCGAATAAGGAACCTTTTTAGTCTGTTGTTTTATACAAAATATGGAGTAGATTTAAATTCATTGGACGTTGAGTATCAACATCCTGAAACTCAACACGACATTGACCTGACAAATAAATTCAACAGGTTTCTGAATACTTGTTTTATAGCTATATACTAGTTTGATATACACTGTCTAACTATGGAGAATAGTGAAAAGGAACTACTGTATTTTCATATAAGGTATATACACTTCTTTAATTATTTTGGATAATTTAATATTGAGGGCAGTTTTTCAGTACATAGTGGTTTTTTTTATAAAGTAATGATTTATTTGTGGGCCTATTGTTCACCAGTTTCGTCAAAAACTATAACTTGAAACAAACTTCTTTATTTATGTACTTATTCTTTTGAATGTTTATTGCCAGCTTCCGATGACACTATTAAAATGCATATCAAAACATTAAGACAGATTGATAGACATATTGTGATTCGGTTCCCATGAAAAATATGTCATAATGTCATTAAATTTGAAAATCATGACATTTGGATCAATTGTGTACAGTTTTGTCGCGACATCGTGCCACAACAGCCCCATCAAAAGTCTGATTTTTCTATTATTTAACACACAATTTTTCATTTATACGTAAAGTTTGATAATCAGTCCCATTGCTGAACTTTGAAGCCCTTTTATCAAATACTTATTAAATTAAATTGTAAAAATTGTAGAACGTACCTTTATGAAATAAAATACTGTTCCGAAAAGAAAATTGTAACCGGTTATAATTTGACCCGAATGTTCTGTGCACGTTTAGGGATGTCGATCATTGGGTTTAAAGGATACCGTATAGACCAATATATTTTTAGTAACACACTATGTTGAACACATTTGCGAAAAGTCGAGAACTTGAAAGGCCTATATTCTTTTTAACATTCAATGACACAAACTCAACCAAATCTGCTGTGATATACTTCCCGAATCTTAGATATACCTACATATGCTACAAGTAAACGCAGGTTATCAAAGACAGCCGAATAAAGTTGCCTACATAGCGATCACCAATAGCACACGATTGAGATAAGAAAATGATTTCCCGAAGAAGTGCTGGTTTTAAGCCTTTTTTTAAATGTATAATTTATATATTATATAAAACCAGATATATTCGGAAAGATGTTTTTTGTAGCAAAGTTATGCTATTATTAACCAATAACAAAATTTATGGTACTCAAGCTGACTCTTGCTCTTTTCATTATTCTCAATAATGTATTCTTGTCTTTATCGCCGTAAATCCTCTATAGAATTAAAAACTGGACACTTTTAGTGATATTCGTGTGTTTAGTTTATAAAACAATAACCAAAGAATTTGCGAATATGGTATAAAAATCTTGTAGTATTTTGAGGTAGTAGCATATCACCTGCTAATTTATAATATTTTTGTGTGTTTTCAGGAACTTTCAACAACTGAAATAAAATAAACAATATTCTAAATGAAAAGCATCATGTGGTTTTTGGCCATATTGGCTGTTCTCACTACTGTTATAATAGACCTAGTTATTGCTGGTGTCACCATTCCAATTGAATCCACAGCAAATCCAAAACATTTTAACATAACCTTTTTACAAGATTTTTGTTCAATCACCAAACAAAACAATAACTACTCATTAGCATGTTTGCTTCAATCAGAGGATGTTTTCTCTTTCGTAAATTTTCGAAATTGGTCGAAGAGTCATGATAATAGTTCGAATATAAGATTGAACATAGAGTGTCAAAATGGTGGGAGTGTTGTTCTTCCTTGGCCATACCGATCATATTACTTGGTGAGTCTTGTCATTAAAGATTGTGTTCTGAAGGGACATAAGCTAGAAAGTAATCGAACAGAGCTTTTGCAAAGTATTGAAGATAGATTGGAATGGATTGAGATCATCAACTGTGAAGAATATCAAACTTTAGAAGAATGGAAATTATCAATAAATAATCCTGGAGATGTTACAAAAGAATTTGAATGTGGACCCTTAAATATTGTTCACTATGTGAAAAGAAATCTGACGTCTGTCATTGAAAAACCATCTCTTGACCACCCGGACTTCGGAGACTACGATTCAACAACACAAGGAGATTATGGAGATCTAGGATACGATGTTTTTTCTGACATTCCTTTATCAATACCGGAATTAGACGAAAACACTGCTGAAAACAACACGGAAGATTTAGAGGAGGCAATTAGACAAGTTGTTGTAGGCCTACATGCAATGACACATGATTGCCAATATTCAGATTGGAAATATTATGAAAATTCAGACCGTTTGGATATTGGGAAATTCCATCTAAAGGGTTTAACAGCTAATGGCAATTTTCCTAAATTGAAAGTTATTAACTTCACTCGCACGTATCAATATTTTGTACAAAATGAGCTCCTTAAATGGCGCCTGCATTTTCCGAAATTAGAGATTTTAGATATGTCTTATTGTTCAGTGTCTGAATTCAACTTTCAAGATTATTCAAGTAGCAAGGTAAAAAGGGGCTACATAAATTTACAGTACAATAACATTTCTTCTCTCGGTCTCAACGAAATAAACTCATTTAAAAGACTGAAATCAACGATTATAGATGTTAGAAACAATCCCTACCATTGTGATTGTGCCGCCATGAGTGATTTTGTCGAATTTCTTCAGCGACACGAAAATCTTGAAAAGGCTCTCCTACAAAGTAATTATACCTATTTATGGGAATTGCAATGTACATCCCCTAATCAATTTACTGGTCGGTTAATCTCTGAACTAACCAAGGACATTCTTTGTAATTTAGACGCATCGGTATATATTGAACTCATAGTTATTTTGTCGGTGGTAGTAGTCGTAATGATCGTAATCATAATCGTCATTGCAAAATATCGGAGAGAAATTCGAATTCTAGTTTTCACCAGACTTCATCTTGTTTTACCATGTGAACCCGTACAGGACAACTCCGCTTACCAATATGATGCATTTCTTAGCTATAGCAGTAATGATGAGGATTGGGTGATCAATAATTTAGCTAAAGATCTGGAAGACCCGCGATCCGGTTTGGGACTTCATCTCTGTCTTCATCATCGTGATTTTGAAGTCGGAGAATGTATTTGTGATAATATCATCTCTGGTGTGGATAAAAGTCGACATACTGTTCTCATTGTCTCACAAAATTTCTTGAGAAGTGAATGGTGTGTTTTTGAATTTCGAGAAGCTCTACGCAAAAGTCTTCTCGAGAGGAGGAAACATATGGTAATAGTTTTGCTAGAAGATGTGGAATTGACTCATGTTGAATCGGACTTCAGACGTTGTCTTCAAACCATGACTTATATAAAAGCAAACGACGCTCTGTTTTGGGATCGAATGAAGTATGCCTTAGGAAGAAAATGCCATAACTATTGCTCCAGCGTTGACAATAAAGTATTTGAGATTGAGAAATCCCGACAATCTGTCGACAATCTGAGTCCCATAAATGGAACTGTTAAAGATATTGATACTCTTCCTCAATCTGAAATTCAAGACTGTAAGATTTAACTGTTATTCTGAATTTATATGAAATGTTTATTTTTGCTTGTCTATATTTCTGGTTGAATTATGTACATTGAAAGTCTCATTAAAACACATTTCTAAGACATGATGAACGTTATATAGATATAGACGAAATAAAAAAACGTGTTTCAAATTGTCTGTTAAACTTGATATTTGTTTTGTGAATGTTTGTCTATCGTTAAATACATATAAGAATATTTTGAAGGAATGAGATAGCAGTTCTACCGGCCTTTTATCTCTTTTCGTTTAACTAATGAAGTGGGAACAAATGTCTCAAATTATTGTAGTATTGTTGATTATAAACTGTTTTCTTGATTTTTGGACGATTTTCATTCAGCTTAGTACTCTCTCAAGGGAAAAAAGAAGATATTTTTATTTGTATATTTATTACAATGTGACAATGTTTCAACCAACAGGAACACCTTATAAAACTCCGCGACTGGGTTTGAATTAGGCATCCTTAAATAATACATTAGCTCATATATTTTAAAGGTGTTACACATTATAATTATGTATATGAATTATGCACCAATAATTCAATGACCGTTGGCAGACACGTCAATCCTCAACCTATTTGCTGTAAACTCTGCTCTCCATTAAAAAAAGTACTACAGTGGGTTAATGCAATGGTAAATATTGATATTTATGCTAGCTTATTAGCAAGGTTTGTCAATTCATCAATTACCCTCTTGTGAATCACAATTGTCCGTAGTTCATCGATTGAAAAATGTTTATTCATTGATTATACATATTATATTTATGATGTATAAATAGGGTTTCAGAAACAAGACGTTGCTTAATGAGTATGTAAAAGAAACCGCATTTGTGTTGTTGTTTGGGCTTCGAAGAGCTTAAATAAATAAAGGATATGAGAATAGTAAACAAAGGTAATGCAATACATCCCTTTTCATTTGGTATACAAGTAACAAATGGTTATTTCAAACAAAATATATACATGACTAAAACGCCGAAAATAATCTTTTATACAATATCATCCAAGGACGACAAACAAAGAAAAAGTCTATTGTCTATTGTAAATTTTTTGGGTCTCTTTAAAGTTTTGGTGTCACGGATTCTGACATTTTCTTAGCCCACTGAAATTCTTTCTCATAATTAGGATCTGTTATAGCTGGTCTATTCATACTAAATCCCGAGATATCATATTGAGTTCTACCGTCAATCGCCATTTCACTCAATATTTTACCAAGTAAACATGCGAATCTGAAAAGAAGTTCAATTTGATCAGTTAAAATAATACAGCCGGATAAATGTAATAAAAAAATCTAAATTATCGTTTCAAACAACATTTGGTCTAAAGTGTTCTGTTTCACAAAATAATATTCAACATTTTTCAATGTAATTCTTTTGTAATAGTTGCCTGATTACATTCTCTATATAAAACTAGAGGTTTTGTTGTATTGGACAATATCCGGGTGTTATATGACAAATATGCTTAGGTACATATTAAGATATTTCGGGCATTATATATAGCACTGAGAAACTATGTAAGTTAATTTATTGACATATTTAATCTATCTTCGAAAGATAAACTAATATGACAAAGAGAGTAAAAAAAAAAGTGCATACACCCAATTTCTAAATAAAAATAATACTCAATTACTTTTATATTTAATAAAACATTCATATCTACAAATATATACAGCAATGTAACATGTACTTACTTAAAAGCATGTCCTGCCCCGTTACAGATAATTATATCTGGATAACCAGCTTTCTCACATTTATCAACCACAAAATGTCTGTCAGGAGTCATAGTGTACAGGCATGTCTTGGTATACATTATTGGACCAACAAACTGAAATTTAATGTAATTACTTTTCATGGTTATTTTAAAGGAGAATGTGTCTTCATTAATGTAGATAATGTACTCTTTACATTCAAGGGATTGTAAATCGGTTTTCTAAATAGTTTGTTTGTCGTTTACATGGGTGACTTGTATTTGCATTATTCCATTTGACTGCCAGATTTGTGTTGTTAGAGTAAATATAGAAATGGAATCACAAAAGATACTTAAACATTATAAGCAAAACGGTCCTATCAGTGACCCCTATAAACGTTTAAGGTTTAAATCATCTTTACAATCACTTTACGATACAATTTCTATTTTTTTTAAATAATTTTATAACGGAACATGATTACCCATTGCTTACCTTTGGCGATATCTTTTCCATGAACTTGACAACAATATCTTCACGTTCAGGATCAACTACAAAATTTCTGGTGTTACCAGTGACTGGTGGACCACCAGCATCAATACCAATTTTACTACACGAATTACCATGAATTGGTATTTGATAAAAATCATAGTCTTTACCATGATACAGAAACATAGGATATCTGTAACAATGAAAATTTCAGAATGGTTTTCAATCTCTATAGACTGTTCTTTCTTGAATTGTCTAGAACACCCATTGGAATTCGATCATTAGTGAATGTTCTTTTGAAGACAATTCTTATTATAGTTCTACATTATTGGCTATAAACATCACCTGTTAATTGAATTATTAGCTTCAGAATCGATGATTATAACCGAGTCTCACAATACTTACATAATTAATTTTGAATTCTCACATATAGAAAGAATAAGAAAGATACAGTTCACTACGCCTTACTAAATATTGCTAAAATTGGCTTCGACATTGGATAAATCCATCACCTGACACCGGAAACAATTGGTCGGTTGTGTGTGAGAACGGGCAGAATGATAGTTTACTGGTTGATTTGTTGATATAGGTACCTTGGTTCCAAACATGGGGATTAGCTTTGTTTTCTCACACTCCTCTTATCTCTTTTATCAGTATCAACTTCGCATTTAATATAATAGATAACTAATCAGGTAAACAGTCACAATGACTAACACATTGTTGGACATACATGGTACACCTGAGAACATGAAGAAAACGGTTCTCGTGGCATGTGAATTGCAAAGAATTCGAGATTGACGTCTGAAGAGACTACTTCCTCAGCATTGAATAAATTCAGTACTCTTTATAAGTTTATAACATTCAAAGTGAGAATATTGCACTCACAAAAATCTTTTTGGCTTTTAACACATTAAAGATTAAATAAGACGAGCTATTCACTGTAAGCAATTTAAAAAAGCGCTGACAATAATGCTTATTTCATATTATGATCTGTACAAATTGCGATAAAATATGTTCTGTTAGAATTCAAATACCCGTCTTAATGGTTGCTAATTTAAATCTTATATCTTGATTGAGAAACCTCATTCTTGTAAGGGAGTTGGTCTTTGGTTGATTTTACAAATTGCCATACAATAATAAGGCAATTTAAAGTTTTGACTGAGAAGATTCATTTTGTAGACCAGCCATTTGAAATCCTGGTTTATAATTAGGATTGGTGATAGCTTCTCTTTCCATACTGAACCCTGAGATATCATATTGTGTTCTTCCGTCAATCGCCATTTCACTCAATATTTTACCAAGTAAACATGCAAATCTGAAAAATGAACGTGGACAGTTTTTTACCTCAGCCCATAAACTATTTGGTACAATGCCGTAGGAAATCTAACATAAACCATTTAAATAATTTACCTTTATTTTCATATGGCATTTTTTTATAAATTAAAACCATTATTTTGTTCATTTTATATCGCTTCACCTATCTTTACCATAATTGATTGATGCATATTTAGCAAAGGGCGTTCTAAAAGATTAATATAGGACTAATTACAAAATAATCTGTATTCACTTGAGACATTAAAGATTGCATTTGTAATGGTTTGATATCTTCTTATATGAGTTATGATTTTGTGGAAGAAAACAATGTGTAGGTCGATAACCCACTCATGTACGAATTAAATACTAATTAATTTACTCACTTGAAGGCGTGTCCAGCACCATTACAGATGATGACGTCAGGATAGCCAGCTTTTTGACAACGATCAACGACAAAATGTCTGTCAGGTGTCATTGTATAAAGACACGTTTTTGTCAACATGACAGGTCCTATAAACTGTAATAAACATTAAAATGTTTCATTACGAGGACAATCATTACCTTGGTTTAAATGATAAAATTTTAGTAGCTATAAATTTTAAAAAATCATACTTTAAACATTCAAGCTTCATTTCCCGCTAAATTCTTTTACATAAAAGTTACTTTTTTATACGACATTTCTTTATAATATCTATATTCGTTATATTAAAAATAAATTATTGCCCACAGTTGTTGAAGAACTAAGAGGTTATTTATGATTCACAATTCTTGAGCAAAAGTCTGACTTACCTTTGGAGCAATCTTCTCCATAAACTCTATAGCTATCTTTTCATTATCAGCATTCGGTTGAAACGACCTGGTAGCGACAGAACAAGCTCGTCCTGCAGCGTCAATGCCTATCTTAGAGCCGGAATTACCGTGTATTGGTATTTGATAAAAGTCATACTTTGGGGAATGGTAAACAAACATTGGGAACCTATAAAAGAATCTCATGATCTATCTTGGGTCTTGGGTTCTTGCTTAAAGTTACCGGAATCAAGTTGTGATGGTTTAGGTAATAAATACCGACTATTTAGTTTCTATACATTTTATTTTATATCTATTATGAAATTTAGAGAGATTTTTTTTTTACATTAGAAAATCCATAGATGTCTAACTGAATTCAGAGTTTCATACCGTCTTTATCTGAAGAAAGAGCATTCAACATACCTATCTTTGGTGAAATCTTTAATAAATGGTGTACCAAGATATGTTACTTGTTCCTGAGTTACTGTTACAGGAATATGAACCCCGATTGACCCCAATACTTGATTTATCCAAGCCCCAGCAGCAACAACCAAACGCTTACAGGTAAAGGTACCTTTCGTCGTTTGAACCTTTAAAAGAAAATTTCATCGCATATTATTTAATTGTTCAGGGTATTCAATGGAATAAAGTTGCAATGTAAGGAGTACACAATGGGTATGTTATTAAACAATAAGCTAGCTAATAAAAGTACATTATAAATAGATATTTATACTTTAACCGCTCATAAAATAATTCAACCATGACAAATGCTCTCTATGAGTAGACAGCATCATCGCGCAATTCTGTCTTTAAAGAGGTAATTTGAATTATTTAATTTTTAGCATTATCATGTATATTTTATGATGGCATCATTTCATTATAGTCGTTTTTACGTTATAAAGTATTTAATGAAGTTAATATCCTAGGTAACCCTTTTTAAAAGCTGAAATGAGTACCTACAAGACCATCAGAGAATAAATATCAAATAAAACGAAGCACGGCCTTGATCAATATGAATGTCATTCGACGTATCTGCTTACCGAGATCCTTCCGTCATTGTTTCTAAAGACTCTGATGACAGGACTGTTAGCAAGAATACTAGCACCATATCCTCTAGCTAGTTGTTGATGTACAGAATTAGATAGGGCAGCATCGACAAGACCAGCTTCAGGCTGATATAAGCTAACTACATCTTTATCAACTTTAAACTGTGGAAACTTCTTCTCTAATTGTTCAGAGTCCAGCCTTTCATATCTAGAAGTAAACATCGTATCGTCTTTAATATATGCATGGCAACATATTAATGTAAGGGAGTCAAGTCACAAAAAAGAGTTATTGATTTCTTGCATCGAGTTTCATTGGTCACGGTATTTAATGCTTTTAGCAACCACTAACCTATTCGTTAAAATCTAAATGATTATTTTTTACAACCAAGAACAGAATAACCGATTACCCTGTAGATCGATATGAATTCATTGGTTATTCCCAGCTTCAAGCCTATAAATCTAGGGTTATATTCGGTGGCTAGGAATGGTCTAATATTTGGCAGTTAGTGTCCTTACTTAATGTCGAAGGTATCCATAGCTTTAGCATAACATTCCATGATGGCATCTGCTTCGCCCTTTTTACTCATATTTAGACCACCACATTTATGAACTAATTTTACACCAGAATCCTTCTCGACCTCCTCCCAACTACAAAAAAAGAGCTTATCAGCATTTCAATAATTTTAAAGATGTTCAAAGCAAATATAGTTCATATAATTTTGCGTGAATAAACAGAAGAATTGCTGGGGAAGTTTGTTTATCCATTCTCAAATGTCGCTTATCGCTCTCGCTGGTAAATCGATTCTTAATGTTTATGCGGGTTATCAGCCTAAAAATAGTATTGATAGTCTCCGAACAACTCTAGAAGGATACAAACTATACTCGTGATCACATATAATCGAATTTATGTTACGGAAGGCTGTATTCGGTCAAATAAATTTTGGACAATTTCGTTTTACATGAATATATTTGAACATTTGAATCTGGACTTGTCGCCCACAAGAAGTCGAGAAGGCGAGGAAAAAGGCGAGAAGACGAGGAATATTTTCTTTCCTCACTTTCTCGCCTTTTTCTCGCTTTCTCTCCCTTTTCCTCGTTTCCTCTACTTTTTTCTCGCTCTTTTCCTTCGATTTCTCGTGGGCGAGAATTCGAGTTTCCTTGCTTTCTCGTGGGCAAGAAGTCGTGAGTAGATATGACCCTTGTCGGCTTCCATAATTTTCTGTTAATGAAAATATCAATGGAAGTGTCTATTATTTATTAAATGAATAAGAAAATTGTAAGTAACAATATCAACTTACGCTTCAAATGTATGTTTAGCTATTTTAGTATAACGGTCATCATGGTAGGTTAATCGGCTGGAATATATACGATATTGATTATAAATAAAATTCTTAAATCAGTAAATATATTTATTTAAAAAGGAATATTTACAGTATTAAGTTTTGCAACAAAAAACATGTTTAAAAAGATCACTGTGGTATGTATTAATGGGGTACGTTCATCTTAAAACTTTTTGTGTCTCTTCTTTTTCGCTCAGTTAACCCACAAAAAAAACATTGTAATATTAGATATCATAATATTACTTACTTTTCGCTTTTTTGTGTCAGGAATTGAATTAGATATAGTTGAATATTAGGAATCAGTTTAACGCGGTTATGTAACACAATTTTTATAATTAAATGATGAAGTTACATATTTTAGATACTTACATGATCCTAGAATGATCTTGTGAACCACCATTGTGGTGTCCCAATTCAAATTGTTCAATACCCAATACATCTGAAATTGAAAGTTGTCGAGATTTCAGATGTATATCTTCATAAAACAGATTATTTATTGTATTTTTTCTTTATTTCTATTAAAAAAAAGAAAGAATGTAAAGCATTATCTCTATAGTATCTGGTGGAAAACAAACACAATCACGGTTTCTTGTACAATGATCCTATACGCCACTGTAGTGATTCATGGAGCATCATATTCTTATCAAGACACCACCTGCTACAATCAATACAAGTTAAAGAACCCCCGACAGTTGGAAATGAGAAATAGCGATGGCCATCGTAATGTGCCCACATTTATAATCGCAGCCAATTTGTCGGGGTGGGGGTGACAAAATTTATCGGTAAATTAAAGATTTTTCTTATTTTTGATTGAAGTTCATCCTTAGGTGATTAGGAACACTCACGCCAAGTTTCATCAAAATCTTCAGGGGCGTAGCGTACGGGGGGTGTTTGGGTGTCGCACCCCCCATCCCCCCACTTTTTCTGAACTCGTCGGTAAAACGCGGAATCGATCGATTAAACCTATTATTCATTTTACGATGAAAATTGATAATTTTGACCGGAGGAAACGACTTCAAAAATCGGGTTAGATGTATTCTCCGGGTTTCCTAGTTTGTAAAATTTTCAGGGGGAGAACCCCCGAAACCCCCCGCCATGTCGGTAAAACGCAGAATAGGTCGAAAAAGGACATAGAAAACATATGGTTTTCCGATGAAAATTGATAATTTGGACCAGTGGAAAAGACTTCCAAAATCGCGTCAGATGTATTCTCCGGGTTTCCTAGTTTATAAAATTTTCCGGGCAAGGACCCCCGAACCCACCGCCACTGCCAGGGCCAAATACGAAGGCCTGTGGCCTGCAGGACTTGCCTTGGAAAAATCACCTTTCAGTCCCCCCTCTCAGGCATATTCTAGATACACCCCTGATTGATATGGTTTTCAAAGGTTTAGGATTTGCTATAACGATGAATTTCGTTCGTGTATTATGTATATACCTAATAGTGCGAGTAAGTTATTTTTGCTTAACTTACCCGTTATACGTGTTCGTCGGTAAAACTTAGACGTTACACCCCCCAGTCAAAATGGTCACGCTACGACCCTGAAAATTTTCAAATGGTCTGTTTTCAATAGGGTTCATCCTTGGGTTATTACAAACACACCCGGTTTCATCAAAATCAAAAAACCAGCTCTCCATTTTGTCCACAAGAAATTTAACACGTTTTCAAAAACAAATGCAATAACTTATACAAAATATTTTTTCGATTAGTTTGATTTTAAATAGGGTTTATCCTTGAGTGATTACAAACACTCACACCGGATTTCTTCAAAATCCATCAAGAAACCAGCTCTCTTTCGTGTCCACAAAGAATTCAATAACAAGGGCAATAACTCATATTTTTCGAATGGTATGATTTTTAATAGGGTTCAGACAGGCAGGGGCGACGACTATATACGCCGACATTAATGTGTGGGCGTATTAAAACTAGTGCTGTTCTTTTGGATAGTTGTTATTTGTAAATTAATTTTGCGCGATTAACAGTAGGTGGGGTTTTTAATAACATTAAAATTAACCCAACCATTCGAAAGACTATCATAAAAACCAATGGATGGGGAAATCTTAAAGAAATGGAAGAGGCAGTCGAAGTCTTGATGGTAGAAGATGTAAGACATAGACGGATCCACTCAAATAATGTAGGGGACTTAATTAACTAATTTTGTGCATTGCAGGCAAAATGACACAGATCTTGTGAACTACTTAAATAATCTATTTACATATAATGTCAATATAAATAAGATAAGGGGTTGACATTCTTACACTGTCTATCTGTATTTGCATTACGACCAGTTGGTTATCTAATGTGAGTATCAATCCAAACCGTAGGAGAATATTTAGGTAATACATATAACATAAACTTGTGTTCAGTCATCGTTTAACCAAGTAATTACACTGTTGGAGAGATATAGTCTTCTAAATATTTGCTTTCCAGACCTGAGCTAGCTGCTTCATTAATATTCAAATTTATAATACGACATTAATATATGAATACATTTCAAAAATTCTAACATAGTGATCTTAAGTGCAAATTGATTTTTAATATTAATATTTACTTGAATATAGTTTTCATTCTACACCATTTACTTACAAGAAGATAAATTAGTTGTTCTTAAAGGAAAACCTGTTTCTCGAATGTGAGACTATAAATTTTAATGTAGAATAAAGAACCTGGGTAAGATTTTTAAGAGACTGCATCGCGTCGGTCCACTTCATTCCTTCTCGGTTTATCGAATCCAAGCATATCTGAGTAGGAGTGTTTTAACAAAGTTATAAATGTCCAATGTTTTTCATTAGAACATAACATGTTTTAGTAATGTTGTCCGACCAATGCCTGGCTTGATCTTATAACGTTTTGTTTTCTTGTACTGAAGAAGTTTGATGCAATTGTAAAACCTGCTACGTGATTTGATACAGAAGTAAAACCGGTCAAGATGTTTGATTCGAATGTAAAACCTGGCAACTTCCTGCGGTCATTATACGATTAAATGAAAACCCCGAACATCAAAGAGATTTGCTGCATCAGGTTTATAAAAACAAATAATGCATCTCAAATATTGTTTGAGGTTAAACTGCAATTAAGTGACAATATATAATAAAAACAACGTCTTACCCGCCTGAGCTCTCTTGGCTAACCAGTACACTGCAGCACTACCAATACCTCCACATCCGACCACAATATATTCAAAATGTGTTCTTCCTTCATCGAACCAAGTTTTTCTGCAAGTTTTGGACATGGTGCCTTCTATTCTTAATGGTTTGTGGATGACGGACTAAATTAAGTACAGCTATAAGCTCGTCAGATAAATATCTTGAACATTTTGTCTCTTATATATATGTACAATTATCAGATATTATCAGCTAGAATATACTGGTTCTTACCGACAAGTAGTTTAGAAAATTAGGTACAAGTTTCTTGGTTGTCCCTAAAATGCAAACAGGCTATTAAGCTCTATCTCATTTAAAGTTAAAACTAATTTTTTGTTCAGTTTTTCTATATTATGTATACCTACCAATTACAGTGGAATATTTGACTTCGATCGATTTGACTCCGCACCAGGCTAACTTTTGAATAACGAGCAAGTTATAGCTGAACAGATTGATGGTGTTGTGAAAATAACGACCTGCATACTATGAAATTATTTATTATTTAAAATAGCAAGAAACGACGCGCTATCAACCGGCCTCTCAGGTTTGAACTTTCTCTCAATTCGTTCGGTCCTTAGTACGAGACAATAACAATTTAACGAAAAGATAGCTTGCCAGGCAAGGTAATATACGCCCACTGACAGCATTGAATTTCAATAAAAAATAACTCATGCCAATGCTCGCACCAAGTTTCAAGTTCAAGCTTTCTATGCCACTGACAATACAATTTTAACACAATTTTACTAAGTCAAGGTCAATAACTCAAAATCTGTTCAAGGAATAAAACCGTAAAATTCAATCTTGACTGCCTTCTTATCAATTCATATGCTCACACGAAGTTTCAACCAAATCCATTGGAATTTGTAGCTTCTATAACATTCACAATAAAATTTGACGTGATTTGATCAAATCAATTACTCAAAACTATTCATTAAAAAATCGTCAAATTTAGACCTGACCGACGTTTTATCAATTCCAACACTCCAGCCAAGTTTCATTAAAATCCATTTAAAATTGTAGCATCTATTGTACCTACAATAAAATTTTGATGCGATTTTACTAAGTTAAAGGCAAAAACTCGCGAACCGATATCGAAAAAATCTTCAGATTCGAACTTGACTATCGTCTTATGCATTCTAATACTCACCACAAAGTTTCTTTAAAATCCATATGGAAATTTTGGCTTCTATTGCACCTACAATATATTCTACATATTCATGTTGACGTATGAAAATAATAACTGTAAAATACGTTACAATGCGATTATGAAAATGACAACTAAAATCAATTGGGTTTGATGAATATTTTATTTCAACTATACATATGTATACATATTCATAGCATGAATAAGGTTTCAAAAAAGCCGAGGCTTAATCTGTCACCAAATACAAGTTATCGAAATATTGAGAATAAAAATGAATATATGATAAGATAAATATATTAGTATATTACTATATATGTTATATTCAACAATAGAATAGTTTAAACAATACTGCAAAATTAATGATGTATATAATATAAATATATGATAAAAAAAAATGATCAAAAGTGCCAGACGGGGGTCGTCATCAACAGAAATTCAATCTGTCCACAAGCACAAACCAAGCTACTGACATAGATAGTTGAAATCAATGTGCTATGCGGTCAAGAAGAGGTACCTCCAGCGACCACGGCTATTCAATGTTGAGAAAACACAAAATCAGTCTTCTCACCAAACAATAAACTATCATGACGATAGCAGCACATACGACTTAGAAGGGGATTTCCGCATTTTTTCTCAAAAAGCAGACAATATTTGCAGTGGTATTAGGTTTTATAAGAGATTGTTCCCTATAGAAGCACTGGCCTAGGTCACAATTAATGTTTTCATCATTAGAATACCTGTACATCAATTTGTTAGGAAATTACTAGCTTTCACAAAAAGAATTGGAAAATATGGGTTAAATTGGTTACTTAACATACATTGAACCTTTTTATCATCGCAACCGGTTAGAATCTGTTTTATTATCGTATTGAATGATTTATAAATGGGTTAAGAGAGTAATTTGAATCGATGAGTAAACGTGCGATAACATGTACCCCTCAAAGGCGAAATAAACGAGAATTTGTCCCGTGTGGTGTATGAATTCCTAGTGAATATTCCACGAATTCAAAACGTATGTGGGCGTATAAAAGCTTGGATAATTCAAAGAAATTATTCCATTTCGAAAAGATATGAATGACATTTTGAGACCCAACGACGTTTCTTGACCGGGGGGAACGGGGAATTTCCTCGCTAATTACGACTTAATTAGGGACAAAGTGGTATTTTCCCAATCATTAGAATATCTTTACTTTCGACCGTCCAATAATAGAATATATATATATAAATAAATGAAAATGGCCTTTTCTCTTTTCAACATCACAGATTGGATTTAGGTGTTCTGAAGACCAGAAAAGGTCGGAAGTTAGGATCTGTTATAGCTGGTCTATTCATACTAAATCCCGAGATATCATATTGAGTTCTACCATCAATCGCCATTTCACTCAATATTTTACCAAGTAAACATGCAAATCTGAAAAATGAAATTGACAAATAATGAAACAACGAAATATGAAAATGGTCGTGCTAATCTTCTTAAATTTAACTACAAAACGTTTTTGTATACAAGTATCTAAAAAATATCGCACTCCAGTAGCGTTCACTTAAGGTACTTACTTAAACGCATGTGCTGAACCGCTGCATACGACGACGTCAGAATATCCAACTTTATCACAAGTATCAATAACAAAATTTCTATCAGGCAGCATATCATATAAACATGTTTTTGTTTCAAGAACTGGACCAATGAACTAAAAATTAAAATACAGATACAGTTTAAATCATACTTCTAAAGATATGAAAAGGGAGCGAAATGATAAAAATCTGCGCATGATGATGTAAACAATCTGTTCTAGTCTTATTTGAATTTTAGCAGCTATGTATATTGCGCTACAGCTGTCATACATCTCACTCCAAGATACATATATTTAGCTCTTTCAAGTTTTCTGCAAAGGAATCTTGTTCAGTTGTTATTATAGATGAAGCCGCCCATCCATTAAACCTTCAGTAATCGTAGTAAGGACAATAATTGTACCTTAGGTAGAATATTTTCCATAAAATCGGTGGTAAATGTTTCAATGTCGGGACTGGGTTTAAAATCTCTAGAATGAGGTGTCACTCGTTTACCAAACGAATCAATACCCACTTTGGGTCCAGATAGGCCATGTACTGGTATTTGATAAAGACTGAAGTCTGGTTTTAAGTAGGAAAACACTGGAAATCTACAATTGAAAATGTAGCCTACAACCTTGGCTTTTTAATAAGTTCGCTTTCAAGCCTTGTTCGATCACAAACGATCTTATAATGAAATATCAAAATCATGTTGGTCTGATAACTGGGTCTACAAGACATGGAAGTCTTTAAAAGTATGGTAATATGAAAATATATGATCGTTGATACCCGCAAAACTTTGAAAATTTGATAATGTGGTTTTAAAACAAAATCATTTTATCTTTTTGATATAGTGTGGTTAAGAATGAAATTAAAACAGTGCATTTTAAAAAATACTGCACTCGAGCAAGATAGGCTATGTGTGCACATCGGGGAACCATAATAGTGCAACTTTTGTAAAGCTAAATATGCTGCTGAACGCTGGTACAAGTTGAACAATACTGACCGTTTGGCAAAAACCTTGAGCAGTTTGAGCAATAATAAGCCTAAAAAGCTCCAAGTACTATATGTATTGTAATATACAGTAGTTGCAGCTTGTTCGTGTATTATTATCTTTCCTCTTTGATTTTACTCGGTATTTCAATAAAGACTGTAGATTTTAATGATTGATCGGAATAATCAGTAATAAGCTCACTTACCTATTTTTAGTAAAATCTTTGATATATGGTGTACCAAAATACGTAACTTGTTCTTGTGTAACGATAAGTGGTAAATGTACACCTATAGAACCCAACACAGAATTCATCCAAGCTCCAGATGTTACCAGTAGTTTTTTGCAGGTAAAGTCCCCTTTAGTGGTTTTAATCTAAAACACAAATGAAGCAATTCATCATAAAGAACATGGCCTGTAGTCAAGAGTGCCAACATAATCTTGACGGGGTACAGCCAGATGCCCACAAAAGAAATGAGAAAGAAAGAAATATTAAGAAATATTGTGTTTTTTTTTTCTTCCTTTTTTCCTTATGCAGTTTATAAGTACATATGCCTCCTTTTTGTGTAACCATGCACCATACACAGACTGGTGCTTGCCACCAGAAAGGACAACATTGGAGAATCATGTTTTGCAGGGATAACTAACATACACATGCTGTGTATATTATGTTAGGAAGACTTGAATAGCAGCTTAAATGCCTCATTAATTGCACAGAGATGTTACAAAGAGACGTACAGCTGAATAGGATGGGCCAAGGATCTTCTCCACTCCACTAATTTTAGAAAAGGAGCCATAGGTTTTTGTATATTTAAAAGATAGCTTGCCAGGCAAGATAATATACGCCCAATAGCAGAGTTGAATTTGATTAATAAATTGGGCAATAATTCCAATGCTCGCACCAAGTTTCATAAAATCCATTGGAAATTGTAGCTTAGCTACTATTAAATTCACAATAAAAATTTGACTGATTTGACTAAGTCAAAGGCAATAACTAAAAAAACAGTTCATAGAAAGACTATCAAATTCAAACTTGACTGCTGTCTTATCAATTCAAATAGTCAGATCAAGTTTCATTAAAATCATTTGAAAACTGTTGCTTCTATTCATTAACAATAAAATTTTGACGCAATTTTACAAAGTCAAGGGCAATAACTCAAAAACAATTCAACAAAAAATCGTCAAATTCAAACATCAGCACTGTCTTATCAATTTCAATGCTGACACCAAGTTTCATCAATTAAAAATTGTAGCTTCTATTGTGTCTACAACAAAAGGAAAGGCAGGAGCAATAACTAAAATATAGTTTGTACAGTGTCCACAAGAAATGGTTGAAAGACAGAACAAATTTTGAAATCCAAAGTTCCAGAATTGAAGGAATTTCTTTCATAATCAAACAAAAATCAATAGGGGTCTGCCTTAGATGATAATGAACAAGAATGAGAAAATTCTATAAAAACTGTAGTCTCTACAGTGTCCACAAACAAACGGGCTGACAGACGAACAGACGGATGGACAGGGGCAACAACATTATACTTCCGAATTTCCATTTGGGTATATAAAAAACTGTACTTCCTGCATTGTCTACAAGCAATTGACGACACACAGAAAACTTTAAATTCCAAGTCCCAGAATTCCAGGAATTTTTCCAAGTCACAGAATTCCAGGAATTCTTTTCGTAATCAGACCAAAATGTATATTAGTTTTTCCTTGAGTGATAATAAACATATTGTATACAAAGTTTCAAAGAGATCCCAGGAATTTTTCCAAGTCACAGAATTCCAGACAGGGGCGACAACAATATACGTCCATATTTCTATGTGGGCATATAAAAACAAAGTTTCAAAGAGATCTATCAAAAACTGTAGTCTCTAGAGTGCCAACAAGCAATTGTAGACAGACAGAACAACTTCGAATTCCAAGTCCCAGAATTCCAGGAATTTTTTTTGGAATTATACCAAAATCGATAGGGGTCTTCATTGAATGATAATAAACATATATACCAAGTTTCAAGAAAATCCAATAAAAACTGTAGTCTCCACAGTGTCCACAAACAATTGTTGACAGACGGATGACAAACAGTACAATTTGAAATTCCAAGTTCCAGAATTCCAGGAATTTTTTTCAGAATCATATCAAAATCAATAGGGGTCTTCCTTGGATGGTAATAAACAAATATACCAAGTTACAAAAAGATTCATAAAGAAATGGAGTCTCTACAGTGTCCACAAGCTTTTGTTTACAAACAGAACAATTTGAAATTCAAATCCAAGAATTCCAGGAATTTTTTTCGGAATCATACCAAAATCAATAGGGGTCTTCATTGAATGATAATAAACATGTATACCAAGTTTCAAGAAAATCCAATGAAACCTGTAGTCTCCACAGTGTCCACAAACAATTATTGACAGACGGATGACAAACAGTACAATTCGAAATTCCAAGTCCCAGAATTCCAGGAATTTTTTTCAGAATCATATCAAAATCAATAGGGTTCTTCCTTGGATGGTTATAAACAAATATACCAAGTTACAAAAAGATTCATAAAAAAATGGAGTCTCTACAGTGTCCACAAGCTTTTGTTATCAAACAGAACAATTTGAAATTCAAAGTTCAAGAATTCCAGGAATTTTTTTCGGAATCATACCAAAATCGATAGGGGTCTTCGTTGAATGGTAATAAACATGTATACCAAGTTTCAAGAAGATCCAATAAAAAATGTAGTCTCTACAGTGTCCACAAACAATTGTTGACAGACGGATGAGAAACAGTACATTCGAAATTCCAAGTTCCAGAATTCCAGGAATTTTTTTCAGAATCATATCAAAATCAATAGGGGTCTTCCTTGGATGGTAATAAACAAATATACCAAGTTACAAAAAGATTCATAAAGAAATGGAGTCTCTACAGTGTCCACAAGCTTTTGTTTACAAACAGAACAATTTGAAATTCAAAGTCCAAGAATTCCAGGAATTTTTTTCGGAATCATACCAAAATCGATAGGGTTCTTCCTTGAGTGATTATAAACAAGTATACCAAGTTTCAAGAAATTCCAATAAAAACTGTAGTCTCTACAGTGTCCACAAACAATTGTTGACAGACGGACCAACGGACCGACGGAATTTGAAATTCAAAGTTCAAGAATTCCAGGAATTTTTTTCGGAATCATACCAAAATCGATGGGGGTCTTCGTTGAATGGTAATAAACATGTATACCAAGTTTCAAGAAGATCCAATAAAAACTGTAGTCTCTACAGTGTCCACAAACAATTGTTGACAGACGGATGAGAAACAGTACATTCGAAATTCCAAGTTCCAGAATTCCAGGAATTTTTTTCAGAATCATATCAAAATCAATAGGGGTCTTCCTTGGATGGTTATAAACAAATATACCAAGTTACAAAAAGATTCATAAAGAAATGGAGTCTCTACAGTGTCCACAAGCTTTTGTTTACAAACAGAACAATTTGAAATTCAAAGTCCAAGAATTCCAGGAATTTTTTTCGAAATCATACCAAAATCGATAGGGTTCTTCCTTGAGTGATTATAAACAAGTATACCAAGTTTCAAGAAATTCCAATAAAAACTGTAGTCTCTACAGTGTCCACAAACAATTGTTGACAGACGGACCGACGGACCAACGGACCAACGGACCGACGGACAGGGGCGACAACAATATACGTCCACATTTCTATGTGGGCGTATATTTAAAAAATTGATATTTTATTTCCCAATGATGTCGTATAATTTAGTCATCCCTGTCCAATTGTCCAACGTCTATCTATATGTCCATTAATACACAATTGCTCGTACAAGCTAAAAGTTACAGATTGTTAAACAAATACCTGTAGATGTCAATGTTTAAATGATCCAAATATAATTTAACCAAACTATCATTTAGATTCGCTCAGGTAATTATTTTTCATAATAAACATAGAAGCAATAGATGAATGTTGACCGATTCGGGTGTCAGTATACAAGAAAATCGGACACAAATTATTCCCTCGGGTGTAACCAATATAATTTACATCTGATATAATGCAAAAAAAGAAAGCCATTTCGACTCCTACATAAATTTTATGACTTACCAGTAATCGACCGTCGTCTCTTCTATGAACTGCGACGACTGAACAGTTGGTCAGAAACGAAGCACCATATCCTCTAGCTAGTTGCTGATGTACAGAATTGGCTAGTGCTGCATCAACTATTCCGGCATCAGGCTGATATAAGCTAACTACATCTTTATCGACTTTAAACTGTGGAAACTTCTTCTGTAACTGTTCTGCATTTAACTTCTCATACCTATATTTTTAAAAATATATGCTATCGCAAAAAAAAAGGAATAAATTTTTGGTACGAAAGCCTATTAGGTCCCATGTTCCTAAAGCAACGTTTTTACATATACATGAACCCACCGTTGCTTTCACAATCCCAGATTCTCGTATTTAGGGGCTAAATATCCTCCATTGGCAAACCATACGTCAATCAGTGATCTCGTAACATTTGAACTAATTAGGCCCAAATTCAATGATAGTATTGCCAATGATAGTATTACAAGTTTGTTAAGTTGGGGTTTTTATTTCATTTCTTGCTAGATTTCGCACTGCCAATTTTAATTTTAATTCATACTTCAATAACTAGCTTTATATTTCACGAGTCATCTGTTATGCAAGGGTTTTAATTTATGAGGACTTTATTACCAGAAATTGAGTTGATATGACGTAAGCAATACAACATGTCGAACATTTAATAGTTCTTTATAGCTTATCTTTTTTGTCGGTACGTTGTTCTGGTTGTTTTTCTTGCCATATTGGACCAGATTTTGATTGACGGAATTGTCCTTTTGAACAGTTGTACTTATATAGAATGTTTTCCCCAAATAACATGTAAATTTATTGGTAGACCTATACCTGATATTCTGACTTTTCATGGCATCTTCATAGCACTGTAAATCTACCTCACTAGGTTTACTGATATCTAGTCCACCACATTTATACAGTAATTGAAGTCCAGATTCTTCCTCTATTGTTTTCCATCTATAAACAACACACAAAAAGAACGTAGAAAGAGTAACAATAATTAACCTGTAATAAGTGGACAGTCGCTATCTGCCCCACTTTCGTAAGTCGTGGCATGCAAAAAAGTTTTCACGATTTTAAATTCTTTAATTGTAAAAATACCCAAAAATATTTTGTTTTCCATTCAACCAGTATCTGCTAATGAAGGGGCGTGTCCAAAATAGTTAAGCGTTTATTGAATCATAACGATGGTTCGATATTATATTGAAGAACAAAATGACAAGACAAATGACACGGCTTGTCATGTGATAAACTAGCGTTTATTTCCCCTTAACGATAACCAGATGCACGTGCATTCCTGAAATAAATGAAATTTTGGCAGGACAGCGGCATTAGCTTTTTGAGATTTCAAACTATCGAGGGATGTTTAACGTGCACAGCCTGTAGCACACGGGGCTTTGGTGTAAGCGTATAACTCTCTGAGCCACAGCGGCTTTCGGAAATCTTTTGAAGAACGAATTACTGCAGCATAATATTTTGGTCCATTATATCAATATCCTTCAGTATTATCTTCATGACTAAAATGACATGGTATTGTGCTATACCATTGCTCTGCAAATGAGAATAGGTATTTAAAAGACAAAACACGAAGTTTAAGTATAATTCATTAACATATGCACCATTCCATAATCTTTGTAGAAGCACATCACAGTCAAATAAAGAATTTGGATGGTAATATGCTTTACTCATTGACAATTTTTGTTTTTTCGAAATTTTGAACATGTCACTAGAATAAAGATTAAGTTATTTAGTTATGTAGTAAAAACTTACGCTTGATAAGCTGGGCGGATTAACTTGGTGTATTTTTCGTCATGATAGGCCATGCGACTGGAATATAAATACTATTATTGGGTGGAGAGTCCCTGTATTATATCAATGATGCATTTTTTTCACAAAATTTATTTAAAACATAGGTCCTCGTAGTATATAAAATACAAGTTTCATAAGCTTTTCCATTCCAGATGAGTGATTTCTATTATTGTAAATCACTTGAAATCAATTAAAATATACAATGAATGCTATAGAAATATCTTGACTAATGTCGAATTACAGATAACCGCATGTTCGAAAGAATCGAGTAGGCTTGCCACACCCTAACATTATTATTTACCCAATAAAAAAACTATTGGGTGTCTATTCGATTGTAATAGACTAGAATTTGATTATTATGCATCTATTAGTTGTATGCTTTAGTACATACATGATCCTAGAATGATCTTGTGAACCACCATTGTGGTGTCCCAATTCAAATTGTTCAATACCCAACACATCTGAAATAATAACCCCAAATTATTTTTGTAGTAGGGTACAATGATGATTGTGGTCGGATTTGATAATATTTATAAACTCTTTATTTTACATGAAACAAGCCGAAACGTCTGATGGGCTTTGCAAAAAAATATATATTCATTAGCAAAGTCCCTATTACAGAAGGTGTAGAAAAGTTGAATAGTTGCTGCAACTACTGAGGTGTGTAAATTTTGAAAAGATATTCTTGCAAAGCAAGGTGACATGCGCCCATTAGCAGCCTTTATTACAAAATAGTACAAAACATTGTTGGTTGTCCATTCACATTTAGAGAATTTTAAGCAGACTAAATAGAAATCAAAAGAATCCATAAATAATTGTTGTCTGTAGAGATTAGGGTGATTGAAAGTAACTAGTTATGTAGAGTGAGCAGAGTTACACTATGAAAACGCGAACATAAGACAGACACAATATTTCAGTAAAAACTTATCAGATCATTATGAAAGTCGATGGGATCATCTACATATTAAATATCTTTCGCCCCCCCCCCCCCAAAAATGAAATGAAATAATTATATGTACCGGGTAGCCTAACTATGTAATTGTCTCATAAGGCCATATTTGTAGATTTCTTTGGGTTTTTTTAACCTTCGAAGCTGGTAATACAATCAAAGAATATAAGTTTGTCTATCACGATCAAATTATTTGAATAAATAATGATTTATGTTTTAATTAAATAAAATCAAACTTGAAGATTTCATGAATAGCTTTATAATGAAAACATCCGAAAGGAAGTCTGTCTTCGGACAATTCGATTAATTTTCAAATAAAGGAATATGAATGATAACAGCTTTTTGACTTTGAAATAGTTTCCCCCCCCCCCCCAACCTAAAATTTGTTCCCGCGCTCCTGGAGAACTGCTACCTGTAGAGTGATCACGAGTTGCATGATACAGCTAATGGACAAAAAGTCAGACACCATAAATCGGAGAAAATCATCTGATTTGAAATTTTCCCCTAGACCATTCCATAAAATTGTATTTAATACTCTGTTTATTCATATTGATTCGTGGTTTTAAAAAGGATTGGAGAATCCCTGCAGCATGCTGATGCCCTTGAGGAACAATGAAATACAGCCTAATTGGCAAGGTTGCGTAGATTTGATGGCAACTTTTTTACGCCCACATTATAATGTTGACAAATATTGTCTTCACCCTTGTCCGTCGGTCCAGACGTCCGTTCATCCACGTCCGTCCGTCAGACGATTGTGAACGCGATAGATACTACAGTTTTTATCTGATTTGATTGAAATTTGGTGTTACATGGTGATGAGAACATAGTCTCATAAAATCACTGGCCTAGGTCATAAAATAAAGATTTATGATAAAACAAGGTGCAAGTTAAAGGTTAGGATAATTAGATGCGTTAGTTATGGGTGTCTGTAAAATATTATATGTGACAGTATCATTTCTTCAACTGAAATAGCTGATATATCAATAATCATCTAAAAATAGAAATAAAATATTTTCATGTATCTATATAAGGAATTAAAAAGCAATAATATAAAGAGTAAATGTAGTAAATTCAAAATAAAAGAAGTCAGATATCTTAAGGCTATTGAGGATTGAGTCTACCATGAACTAGGATATTACTGAGATATTTATTTCTTTTGTAAACTGTAACAAGTCTGTTGCTGTAGATATGAGGATATTGGTTTTGGAGGCTTTGGTAGTACGTTTGATAATCAGAGAGGAATTAGTGACATTATAATTATTGTAGGTTATCTGGTTATCATGTTGGATATTTAGGCCATTGGGATATATAGTTTGAAGTTGGGCCATCCAATAACCTTCGCGTTGTAATCTTCTTTGCTTTGATGTTCAATATAGGCTGTATCTTTTCAATTGGCATAATCAACAAGTCTTCAATAAAATGGTCGGGTTGTTTGAAGTGATTAAAAGTTTGTCTTTTTTTTTCTTGCCATGCACTTTATAGTAACGATGTCCGTTAAAGCGAGTTCGTAGCGCGTTTTTAGTTTCTCCAATATACCGTGTTTCGCATTTTTTACATGAAGGTAAATTATATTTTGGTCGCCACATGAAAGTTGGTAAAATATTAGAAAAGTTTTGCCGGTTTTATTGTTTTTGAAAAATGACAAATAGCTACATGTTAGCAGGCACGACATGCAGAACCACCACAAGGAGGAGCCAAACAAGGAGGAGGTTCATTCTTCTTCTGAAATTGAAATAAGGTGTCTTTTTTTAATTTTGCGTAAAATCGTTTTGAGTATCCCCTCTCTCGTATTTTATTGAAAACTAGGTTACATCCGGAATCAAAATCGGTCTGTTGAGTACAAATCCTGTGGAACCTTTGAATTTGTGATTTGATAATCGCAGAAAACGTGTGATTCGGATGAAACAAATTGGTGCATATCAGTTTCCTAAAAAAAACCTTTAATATCCACTTTTGAGGTTTGAATACTAATATTCGCTGTAAATTTCACTGAAGGATGGTGATTGTTTAGGATCTCGAAGTATTGCTTAAAGTTTTCTTATGTTTTGGTCCAAATGATACAGAAATCTCACGTAAAAAAGAGGTTTAAAGGGTGAAATGTGGTCTTAGTCGTGTTCCCATTAAGCCATGAAGATATCTGCATAGTTTGGAGCGACAGGTTGTTCCAGAAATTTGAAGGAATGTTTTTTCCATTGAAGAAAAGTCGTTACGCCTTTAAACATATATTTAGACTGAGTTATAAAAAGACTTTATCTTGTCTTTCGTTGGAAGGATTTCTACTAAATGCTTTATGGACAGCGTATAAACCAGCATTATCAACAATCAGAAATAATCGGTCTGCCCTTTGGGATTTTATTCGAGACGGTCAAGATCGAATTTGACGATTTTTCTCTAAAAACTTTTTGAGTTATTGCCCTTGACTTTGTAAACAAGCATCAAAATTTGTTTATGAACACAATAGAATTTAGTTTTCGTTGAAATGATGACATGAATGATAGGCAACCACTTGTTCTATTTTAAAACATTTTATACAATATGCTATAACACTCGCATAGAAATAACGTATGAAAACATGTATTATGTTTCATGTTTTATCTATACAAGCTTGATAACACATCATATCATTAGTTTATTTACACTATTAACGAGGCGAATATTAATATAGCGTGGGTAAAACCAGTTGTATTCAAACTTTTACAGTGGAAGAGGTCCAATAATGTTAATTGTGTACTTTTATCTCAGACCACAAAATCAACTTTTTAGATGACGGAAGTCAGTTTGACATTAGAACCTTGAGAGATCCAATCTAAAATTGCCGACAATCAAATTCAAATGTACAAGTGGTTGCCTAGCATGATACGCCCACTTCCCTCATAATTGTCAGTATATCAAGAGATATCTAACTTAATTTAACAGTAATGTGACTATGCTATGTATATAATCATAATTATTGATTAAGATGGCGATATTAAGACATTTGCTTCAAAAGATAAGCATAGACAGGACAAGCGACCATTTCGGAAAAATCAACATCAAAGATGAAAATAAAACGGAAAAATAGTATTTTTTCTTACCTTTATGTGCTCTTCTCGCCAACCAAAACACAGTAGCACTTCCTATTCCACCACATCCTGCAACAATAAAGTCAAAATGTGTTTTCTTGGTATTAAACCACGAACGCCTGCTTTCCATGGCAGATTGTGTGTTTTACTTCTCAATAGTGACCTACAAATAGTTGTATAATATACAGTAGGCCTTTATCGACAAAATATTCTTCAAGAAACAAGGATTCTCAATTTATCTTTCAAACAAAGACCTGTTAAGATTAAATTAACATGAGATGAGAAATACTGCTTAATGGTTATGTTATGTAAGACTGACCCATTTACAAATTGAATTCAATCGATTTCAATTCTCTCGTCATGCACTTGTCACACTACATTGAATAATTACAAGTCTTTTCAACGTGCTTGTTGATACAATCAATTGAAACACTTTAATGTGACGTTTCATACATTTTTTTTTAAAACAAAGTTTCTCTTTCCATTTTATTTTTCATCTTTCTATAACAGTTACAAATAAAACATAAAATCTTTTCGATATCATGAGCGTCATCACACATTAGTTAAGACCTACCTGAATTATTCTACATGAACACAAATAGAAATTTTAGAATTTTTTTCTTTTCTGACCCAATTTGGACAGATCTAACGGTTCGGAAATTCGGAATATTACACCTACAGTCTGCAAGATCATGGAGCCAGGTGTGTTTCACGTTATGACCAGGACTGTGGATTTATTATGTGTTTTCTCAAGTGTTGGGTATCAGCAGGAACAGCAAGTGTTTACGATACCTTTAGGCGATGGTTACACAGTAGCCGTACGAATTCTTGTTCCGATACGGAGTCCGTATTTGTATCCGATTCGTAAATAGCGTGGTTTTATAGTAGCCGATTTTAGTTCCCGTTAAGTATTTCCGTCAAATTGAAGCCCACATTCCAAAATTTAGCTGCTATGTCCTTGAACTGACATATAATCGATAGGCACCTCCATAACTATTATCTGTCTAAAATTTGCTTTCTTTTGATACCAAACACGACATGGCTGTGGATATGGAAACGCTGAGAATGTATACGCTACTAGAATATTTAGATAGAGAAGATGAGTATATAGATAATATAGTTGTAGTTACCATTGCATATCTTTTTTGTCATGGTGAAAGGGGTCTCTGGGTGCACCCCATTCTAAAAGATAGAGAAAGATTTGGAGTATTTGCGAACTTAATTACAAGAGACTTAGTACAACACGAAGAAAAGTACCGAGAATTTTTCAGACTTCCTAAAACAATGTTTGACACAATTTGGAGAAAATACGCCCAATCATACTAAAGAAGACCACATGGTTGAGAATACCAATTTCAGCCGAAGAACGATTAGCTACCTGTCTGCGGTATGTAAACATAAAATAAAATTTCACAATAAAACACTTTTATTTGTCAACTTCACAATTTACTTATAAATATTTACAAAGCGTTATATCACGCATTATACTCAAAGTAATTTGTATCTTGATTAGCCTGTGCTTTTCTCTGTTGTATTTCGAAAAATATTTGTGCAATTTTGAATCTGACCTCTGCCTTCTCTAGTTGTGTAAATTGTGACATTTCATCGGCATAAGCAGACATAAGTTTATGTTCTGCTGTCATGTTAATATCAGGTGACTTGACCAGCTGCTTGAAAATCTCATTTCTTTTTTTGTCGCTTTCCTCCTTAGCTAGCTTAGATTGTTCCAAGAAGTTGGATAAAACAGTAGACACCGATTCCCTTTTCTTCGGTTTTGAAGGATATAGGGGGTTTACTTTCGTAGATTTCCCTTTTCCTTTACCCATCCCATCACTGGTTTTCTCTTGGCTCTCAACAGCAGATGTAGATGGCACCTCGCTCAGATTGGAAATATAACTCATATAAATCATCCAAACTGAAAAGTATAAACAAATGATTTATGATAATATATATTTTCCAGGTATTTGGCCACAGGTGAGTCTTACAGATCACTTGCATTTGCGTTCCGAGTGTCTCACAGCACCATCGTTTATATAATTCAAGAAGTATGTGATGCAATTTGGAATGAGATGTATACAGAATATTTGAAGTTTCCGAAGAATGAGTTAGAATGGCTTGGCATTGCCCAAAATTTTGAAGAAAAATGGCAATTTCCACATTGCCTAGGCGCAATCGATGGAAAACATGTCGTGGTAAAATGTCCAAGGAATTCTGGAAGTTTGTTTTTTAACTATAAAGGCACATTTCACTCGTACTACTTGCATTAGTAGATGCAGACTACAAAATAATTGCGATTGATATAGGAGCATATGGCGGAAATAACGACTCCGGTGTATTTGCAGCCTCCAATTTCGGCAAAGTTTTGAAGTCTGAAGTTTTGAAACTTCCGGACAATGAACCTCTTCCAAATGATGATAATGGGGATGATGTACCATATGTTTTCATTGCTGACGAGGGGTTTCCTCTAAGCAATAGAATCATGAGGCCTTATAGTGGAAGAGGAAATAATGTCCAGGAAAGGGTATTTAATTATCGTCTTTCCCGAGCTCGCCGTATGGTTGAAAGCGTATTTGGGATCTTGACATCCAGGTGGAGGGTATTAAACTCAAAAATTGAGACAAATCCAGAAGTTGCAAAGAAAATTGTTAAAGCTGTCTGTGTACTTCATAACATGGTACAGCGTGAAAGCACACCAATAGACAGAGATGTTAACATTAAAGTGAGTTCCTGTTCATCCATGGCGCCATTTCGAAGAGCTAAAGGTCATAGGAGAAGCGCGGGCGGTGATTCCGTGAGAAGAAAATTCACAAAGTACTTTATGGAACATGGTAAAGTAGAATGGCAATTTAAAAAAGTAGGTGAAGGTCTATTTGAGACTGTAAATGATAAATAAATCCCATACCTGTCCTCATGTGAGACTGTACAATTATTATTTGATTTCTCGTCTGAAATTGTTTCCTCTAACTCAGCGAAAGGAACATTACTATCAGTCCTGAAAGAAGCGAACAAGTGCAAATATTAATAAAAATTTCGACTGTGTTCAGCATAAGTTAAAATAAATGATGTAAATGATAGATAAATGGGTAATTTGTTAAAATGAATATGTTTGCAATGGACCTGTATCATATTGCACTTACTCTTTAGAAGTCACAAATGGTGTAATAAATTGAAGGGTCAGCCACCATTTCCATTTAGGTGTCACAATGTCACTAGTCCCCGAACCAGATCTCTTACTACTCTCATATTTCTTTTTAAGTTTCACAAACTGATCCCGCAAGCTGGTCCACTTGACCTTGAGCATTTCAACTGAAAAAATTGACTAAATCATTAATTTTCACAATTTTAGCAGCAAATACCGTAAAAAGTTTCATAAAAATTTGTACTAGATACTACAAATTATATCTATGATGTGAATGGATGAATTATACTTAAATCCTATGGAGACAACTTTTTTCACAATAGCATTTTTTTAGGTCAGAGTATCAGTGGGCCTATTAATAATTGGTGCCACCTATAGGCCTATATATTAGCCTATACAGAAATTTAAATTTCTTTCGGAGGCATCTTTTATACAGGAAACAAATCTTCGTTTGATGATTTTTAAGGCTTGCCTACGTCACAATTCTGACCTTGACCTTCGAATATCGGACCGTAAGAGCCTACATGTCCGGAAAAAATGAAACATGTTTCATTTTTTAGCGGACGGATAGGGCTCACGGACCGGAAAAAATATCGGACGGATACTGTGTAACCACATCAATTAGAATTGCTTTGTCTCATTTCAATCCGATATCGGATAGCAGAAAATTTCCGGATGACGGACAGAAAATCGGCTACTGTGTAACCATCGCCTTACACTGTGTATCATTTTGTTCTCAGACACGTTCTTACCTAGTTTTGATAACCTATCTGCAACAGATCCCGGTCAAACGATAGGTGATGAGAACAATGACATATCTACTATTAAAACTTTTACAAAGCTTGGAACCATCTACAAAATTACCAAGCACTGTATGTAAGTGACATAATTCTGGAAATATTAAGGATGAAGTATGCACCATATGGTCAAATAACAGAGCAAATGCTGAACTGTGTTGTAAAAGATATAATCAAATAAAATTCATTAAACAACGATTACGTCCCCTACTAAAATTAATTGAAAAATAAAAATTCATTTACAACTTTTGGTGGAATTAACATATTATAGCATATTGGGGGACATGATTCATTTATAATTAAGTGTGAGCTAGTAATGATGGTACACACTGGTCTTTTATTTAACACGCTACACTAACATACCACTCTAACCAAATTAAAGCAGTTCATTGACTGGTCAGTTAGGCACAAATATTTAAAAAAGATAGCTTGCCAGGCAAGGTAATATACGCCCACTGGCAGCATTTATTTCAAATAAAAACTTTTCAGTAAGGTTACAATAAGTGGAATGAATTATTCAACCTACCAACCTATTTTTTTCTAGGGTCTCTAGTTTCATTAAAAACTGTCAAGAATTGTACCTAATAACAACTCATTAAATATTTTTCGGTATTTTTATGATTTGCAATAGGGTTCACCCTTAATAATATTTTGATATTTTTAATTCTTAATAAGGCTCATCCTTGGTTGATATTAAACAATTTCAGCGAGTTTGTCAAAAAGGAATGTTTAGAGTGTTCACAAGCCAAAAGTTGAAAGCGTTTTTGAAAACAGGCGCAATAACTGACACTAAATATTTTTCGATTTATCTGATTTTCAATAGGGTTTATCCTTGTGAGAAAACAAATACTAAAGCCAAGTTTCATCAAAATCCATTCAAAATTGTTCTTTCTAGAGTGTTTACGAGTTAAATTGAACGCGTTTTCAAAAACAGGGTCAATAACTTGTACTAAATATTTTTCGATTTTCAATAGGGTTCATCCTTGGGAGACAAGAAATACTCCAGCCAAGTTACATCAAAATCCATTAAAAATTGTTCTTTCTAAAGTGTTTACAAGCTGAAGTTGAACGCGTTTTCAAGAACAAGGGCTATAACTGACACTAAATATATTTCTATTTATTTGATTTATAATAGGGTTCATCCATGGGTAAAAACATATACTCAAGCCAAAGTTAATCAAAATCCATTAAGAATAGTTCTTTCTAGAGTGTTTACAAGCTAAAATTGAATGCGTTTTCAAGAACAAGGGCAGTAACTCATACTAAAAATTTTTTCGATTTTGCTGATTTTCAATAGGGTTCATCCTTGAGTTATAACACACTCTCACACCAAGTTTCCTTGAGTGATAATAAACATATTGTATACAAAGTTTCAAAGAGATCCCAGGAATTTTTCCAAGTCACAGAATTCCAGACAGGGGCGACAACAATATACGTCCATATTTCTATGTGGGCATATAAAAACAAAGTTTCAAAGAGATCTATCAAAAACTGTAGTCTTTAGAGTGCCAACAAGCAATTGTAGACAGACAGAACAACTTCGAATTCCAAGTCCCAGAATTCCAGGAATTTTTTTTGGAATTATACCAAAATCGATAGGGGTCTTCATTGAATGATAATAAACATATATACCAAGTTTCAAGAAAATCCAATAAAAACTGTAGTCTCCACAGTGTCCACAAACAATTGTTGACAGACGGATGACAAACAGTACAATTTGAAATTCCAAGTTCCAGAATTCCAGGAATTTTTTTCAGAATCATATCAAAATCAATAGGGGTCTTCCTTGGATGGTAATAAACAAATATACCAAGTTACAAAAAGATTCATAAAGAAATGGAGTCTCTACAGTGTCCACAAGCTTTTGTTTACAAACAGAACAATTTGAAATTCAAATCCAAGAATTCCAGAAATTTTTTTCGGAATCATACCAAAATCAATAGGGGTCTTCATTGAATGATAATAAACATGTATACCAAGTTTCAAGAAAATCCAATGAAACCTGTAGTCTCCACAGTGTCCACAAACAATTATTGACAGACGGATGACAAACAGTACAATTCGAAATTCCAAGTCCCAGAATTCCAGGAATTTTTTTCAGAATCATACCAAAATCAATAGGGTTCTTCCTTGGATGGTTATAAACAAATATACCAAGTTACAAAAAGATTCATAAAAAAATGGAGTCTCTACAGTGTCCACAAGCTTTTGTTATCAAACAGAACAATTTGAAATTCAAAGTTCAAGAATTCCAGGAATTTTTTTCGGAATCATACCAAAATCGATAGGGGTCTTCGTTGAATGGTAATAAACATGTATACCAAGTTTCAAGAAGATCCAATAAAAACTGTAGTCTCTACAGTGTCCACAAACAATTGTTGACAGACGGATGAGAAACAGTACATTCGAAATTCCAAGTTCCAGAATTCCAGGAATTTTTTTCAGAATCATATCAAAATCAATAGGGGTCTTCCTTGGATGGTAATAAACAAATATACCAAGTTACAAAAAGATTCATAAAGAAATGGAGTCTCTACAGTGTCCACAAGCTTTTGTTTACAAACAGAACAATTTGAAATTCAAAGTCCAAGAATTCCAGGAATTTTTTTCGGAATCATACCAAAATCGATAGGGTTCTTCCTTGAGTGATTATAAACAAGTATACCAAGTTTCAAGAAATTCCAATAAAAACTGTAGTCTCTACAGTGTCCACAAACAATTGTTGACAGACGGACCAACGGACCGACGGACCGACGGACCGACGGACCGACGGACCAACGGACCAACGGACCGACGGACAGGGGCGACAACAATATACGTCCACATTTCTATGTGGGCGTATAACAAGTCATTGAAAATTAAACTAGATTCTAATAATATGAGCAATGACACAATATGGTTCATCCTTGCGTGATAACAAAGTCTGTCAAGAACTGTGCCTTCTGAGTGTACTAGATGCTGACGGACCAACCGGCGGATGGACATGGGCGTCGCCAAATTACGCTCCACTCATGGGCGTATAAAAAGGAAATTAGCCTACGAAAAAGATGACCACTTAGAAGATAAACACTTTCTGTTTTAGAAACAGAAACCCTAAAACAGAAAGTCGTTTATCGGAATTGTACCACAAATTGAGATGATTTTGTTCCCGGACTCTTTTTTATGGATAATTTAGACATGGGCTATTCGGTTTTTATGACGTAAGGTGCAGTATGACGCACATAACAACAAACTGCACGTGCGCTATCGAATGAAAAAGAAGACATCCTTTTTATCATTAACATTAACAAGATTGGTAACTAGTTCGCTGAAATTAATACGCCAAATTGCAAAGACATGATGTCAAATTGCTATTAAACCCCATGCATTTCGACCAATCAGAACTCAGAAATTTTGTTATTTTGTGGTACAATTAGAAGATAAACACTTTCTGTTTTAGATTTAGAGGGGGTTTATTCGATATTTAACCATGCTTGAATCATTAGATCCCGAGACCGCTTGCGGTCGAGGGTCTCTAATGGTATATTCAAGCATGGTTAAATATCGAATAAACCCCCTCTAAATCTAAAACAGAAAGTCGTTTATCGGAATTGTACCACAAATTGTGATTATTTTGTTCCCGGACACTTTTTTATGGATAATTTAGAACATGGGTTATTCGGTTTTTGTGACGTTAGGTGCAGTATGACGCACATAACAACAAACTGCACGTGCGCTATCGAATGAAAAAGAAGAGATCCTTTTTATCATTAAAGGGATAATAGGCGTTAGAACGAACATAAAATTTTAAGTTCACTCAAATTTGGACAATAACAGTATATACCCATCAGTTGACTTACCTATACATCAAAATCCCTCTAAAATCTGATAAATCCCCAAAATAAAGTAGTTAATCATAAAACGCTTGAGCCATCCATCAAGCGATATTCAAATCGTGTAAATATAAAGGGAAGTAACTCTAACATGTGGGTTTTCACGCGTCCTTGACCCCTACTGTTGAATTCCACAAAGATGTTTTAGCGTTGATTTACCAGACGCTTTTATTCTCAAACTGAATGGAATCGTCGCTGGCTCACTTTTTTTTTAAATTCTGAATATATTTTTATTGTGGCTTTTTAAAATTTGGTAAAGTGTGGGATGCATGCTTATTTAACTAATAGTCAATATTAAACACAAATATAAGCCGTAGGACGAGTGTATTCTAACGCCTATTATCCCTTTAACATTAACAAGATTTGTAACTAGTTCGCTGAAATTAATACGCCAAATTGCAAAGACATGATGTCAAATTGCTATTAAACCCCATGTAATTGGACCAATCAGAACTCAGCATTTTTGTTATTTGTGGTACAATATTTGATAAGCTACCATTGGAATGTTTCAAATTTCAACTTCCTACAAGCAACAGCACTTTTACTCCAGGACACTTCTAGGCAGATTTTCTTGTCGAAAATAGGAGTGATAAATTCACAGTCGATTATCTCAAAAGTTTGAATTGCGATTTTCAGTTCATGACTGAAATAGACAGCAAACACGATATATTTTCATGTGAAACTAAAAACAAAACCTCTGCCATTTACTGCAGTCATGCGTCGCACGTTGCGGTTAAGTTGCACCGATCTTTGGTTGTTATGTTAATATCATGTATTGTCTGCCTTCCTACAGCACCTTTTAGATCGGGGTAATTTCCTGCATAAAATAGGGGTTATATTTCAAAGTCCATTATAACAAAATATTTGAACAATTTCGATTTTCTATCTATGACAACAAACAAAATATGTAGGCTACATGTATCTCTTCTTATTTGGCCATTTTAGTATGAAATAGAATCGGAAAACAGCCTCCACAGTTACTGTGATCAAGATGCGGCTAAAAAAACCATGAAATAAGTTATTCTGAGTGGATATCCCGATTTTGAGATATGCAAGGTTTTTTGTCTTATATGGTGATACAATTGTCACTTGTCTCATCATCTGTATTTTGATACCCTTTGAACAATGTCACAAACAGCACGGATGTCTTATAATGACACAAGTTTTACTGATGTACTGACAGTATGAGTATAACCTGAGCGGAGGAATTATACTGAACAGATAAAGAAACGTTGCATTTTTATACGCCCACATTATAATGTTGTCGTATAGTGTCGTCATCCTTGTTCGTCTGTCGGTCCGTCCGTCCACAATTGCTTATGAAGACGATAGAGACTACACTTTTCATCGGATTTGAATGAAATTTGTTGTTATCTGGGACAAGTTCAAAATTGGCGATTTTTTCGAAGAACAGTTTTTGAGTTATTGAATTAACATTACGGTTAAGTTATGTTACGAGTGCACAGGGGCAGGTATGACTGTTTGTGGAGTTAGTTTGAAAAATATAAAATATTTAAAATAAAGTTGTTGTTTTTTTTTCAACTATAACATAAATAACCAATAAGTTTTATGAATCTACATAAGGAGGTGTAATCTACATAAGGAGGGATAATCTACCTTGAACTAAGATATCTTTAGATTTTTATTTCGGGTTTAGGCAATCACAAACCATCTTTTGGTTATTACACACCCTCACACCAAATTTCATCAAAAGCTATTAAGAATTGCACATGATGGAGTGTTTCAGGGATTTCATGAAAAAAATCCGTAAAGAATTGTGATTTGTAGAGTTTTTGAGAGCAATTGTGGACGGACGTACAGGCCGATGGATGGACGGACAAACCGACCGACCGCGACAATCGGACATGGGTGACGGCAATATACGCTCCATATTTCATATGGGCATATAAAAAGGAGCAGTGCATCCAATACGGGTACTCTGATGCAAGATCGGCAAACTGACATACAAAATCATGAAAAAAAAAATGCTCTCTTTATTTGAGAAAGTTATTTCCTTAAAAATCACTTATTTCGTATACAAACCTCGCTAGCAAACCAATGGAGATCTTTATTTACCAAATATAAACTTGAAACAACAAACCTTCCAATACACAGCAAGTCTACTTTGAAACTACTTTGGACAGGTGGGGAAAAACAAGCATTATGGTAGGGGTGCAATTGGCATCACCCAGGAACTTGGACTTGTCGTCTGCTGCAGATCATTACATCAACTAGGTTAATCTGACCCTATGTTGTATTCATTTTGCAAGTGGCTGAAACCACACCATCAAGCATTACAACGCCCTTCCACATACACATAGACACCAAAACCATCCTTCATTAGTACAGAATCAGTGTAATGTCAAGGCCCCCACTCAGCTAGGACTTAAACCCAATAGAACATTTGTAGGAAGACTGTTCCCAACAAATGCAGCAGGACTTATTACAGATTTCCTCCAAGTCTGGGCACAGATTCAAATTTGGTCTGTAAATTGTTTATGACACTTGATATAAGAAGATGCTATTATTGATGCACAAGGTGGCTACACCAGAGACTGACTTTCAGTTCAGATCATGGGATCAGAACCTTAATATGTCATAGCTATAGCTTGAAAGACGCTCAATCCCTTGTGCTAAATGTGGTTGTTTCATTAAAATTTAAATAAGCTATTTCTGTGCTTTGTGACATTTATTCATCTGACACCAATACAACAAAACATTAATATTATCTAATTATACATTACAAAGATAAATTCATTTCTTAGACATTCAGTTCAAATAATATGCAAAGGAAACAACAAGTCTTTTTTTAACAGCTAAGGATAATGCTTATACAGGATTAATACTGGCTGACTTTTATCTAGAGTCTTCTAATGCAACAAGTCCAATGGTTCTGACATTTTTTATATAACCAAACCATACTGTTTTTCAATTCGTATCATCAGAACACTTTTTAGATCTACGTCTAGGAGGAGGTAGTTTAGCATTTGGATCAAACATTGTGTTTTTTAATAATGATGTTTCTTTGGTTATGTTTAACACTGAAAAAAAAAAATATATACATATTTTAACAAAGCTGACATCAAAATATATAAAACATTTTAATTATATAAAAATGTAACAATATGCCTGTTGGTAAAAAAGAGAATATTTTTATTATTTTTATTATTTAGAATAATATTTACCGTAAGTATCTTCATTTGGTTTCTTGACTGCCTGAATTACTGTTTTCCTTAATAATACTTCACAATCTCTTCCCACAGTTAGCAACTGAAAATATATCAGTAAGTAGGATAATAAAACACTTTCACATTTCATAATACGAAGCAGTGATAAAGGAGATACCGGTAATATTTATTTGAAAGTTGTACATTTTCTTATCAGCATGATATTCTTAAACACCACCTTCGATGACATAAAATTAAATTATATTTTAAAGTGATATATTACCTCTTCAATTTTAGCGGATTCAGTAACATCTTTATTGGTTTTAAATTCTGTATTTATTTTATCACGAGCAGCTGAAATTTGTCAAGGGTTGCGTAATTTTCAATAATATTCCATAAGACACTATTCATGAATAATTCAAAGATCATAAAAATTCATTGCATATTTGAGAGGTATTTCAATGTGCAATTTGTCTAAATATTTTCAAGAATGTTGAAATTATGTAAAATTACCTGTTAATGCTAATGAATCACCTTGAAAAACTTTCCTCCGAGTCCGATGTAAATCTCTAAATACTTTCAGAACCTATAAAGCATGTAGAAGTTAAATTATGTTTAGTTTAAAAATTTTGTAAAATTTCTGTTCCTTTCCTGCTCAAAATAATAGTTTCACATTATTTAAGTCTATATAATGTTATAATAACAGATATAAAAGAGTAATGAGTTGGCTTGTTTGGCTTTCTAGAACAGATGATGCTAGTCCGAAACTTGCTGACTCTATTCCCAGCCTCTGATAGTTATTTGGACAGATATGGCTGGGGGAGAGTCAGAAAAACTAGGCACCAAAAACTTGGAATTTACAAACCTCGAATCCACCAAACCTTTATTTGGAAGATGGATGTTTTTGTAGTTCAATCATGCCATCATTATCCCCTACACCACTCATGTCACGCCTATGGTTGCGTCAAATTTTATTTTCAAAAATTTCAATCGCTCAGTCGCCATTTAAAATTGGGCGAGCATCCAAAATTCCGACATTACTGGGTTATAAAATGAAAGTTAACGTACAATATGATGGTTCGTTTGTTTCTATCACATGACCGTTTCACGTCGGAATTTTTAATGAGCACGCAATTTGAGATGGCGACTGAGTGTTCGAATTTCTTGAAAAAAAATTTGACCCAACCACAAGCGTGACATGAATGGTGAAAGGGGATAATGATGGTATGACTGATCTACAAAAACATCCATCTTTCCAAATACATCAAGGTTTAGTGGATTCGAGGTATGTAAATACATTTAAAACCCCTGCACCCGCGGAGGTGCGGTAAATCCCAAGTTTTTCTGACTCTCCCCAGCCATATCTGTCCAAATAGCTAAAATCAGAGGCTGGGAAAAGGGTCAGCAAGTTTCGAACTAAGATGATGCCAATGACACCACATACAGTAACTGTAGTCTACAGCATAGGATTAGGTTTATTTATACATGTAGGTTTAGCTAAACAATAAATACATAACGTTCATAACATATTACTCGTGTCTATTGCATGCCAGAATGACTGATTAGGTGGTTGTGGTATTTATTGAAAGGGCAGTCAGGGGGAATAACTTTTGGCATGAAATCTATCTTCATGACATAATTACATTTACATTATGTAAATTACAAAACCAAATAGGCTGGATCTCAAAAGCATCAAAATTCACAGAAGTCTTTGCAAAGATTGTGAGAAATGATTGATATAAGAACCTTAGATCTTGTTGACATTGTTAATAAAGTTTGGTTTATATATATTCATAATTTCCTTCAGTCGCTCTTCAAGTAAGGAAACCTTAATAGGTTCTTCATCAAGGTGAAGGTCATAAATATTCCAACAGAATATGATACGCAAGGTAAAATAGTACAGATAAAAACAAATTAAATGGAGCTATTTTACTTTTTATTTGTAAAACATAGTTTAAACATGTAGAATTATTAAGGAGGTTATTACTCCTAAATCAAACTGAAATAAAATGAACTCATTTCGTTTCAGTTAACATTTCTTAAGTAACAATTTTGAGGAATCCACCGTAGAAACGAAATGTAATGGCTGCCGAAGATGTAAACAAAACCGATATTCATTGATATTTATAGATAGAACGTTTTAGGTTCGTCTATATCCATCTTTAATTGTAACTTGATTGTGTTAACAACGTCGTATACCAACAACTACCTAGTTTGCGGCATCAGCATCCGCTGGAATCGTACGTTCATCTAGGCCTACCAACCAATCCAGAGAGTCCTATCCTATTATTTATTATTAGTACTAGTAGTGCTTCTTATTTTTAGGACTATATCTGTTCAACTCTTTTTAAAGGTATAACAGGTCTTAGGAGCATAAAATTTTAATTTCGCTCAAACTTAGCCAATAACAATATCATTGGACTTACCTGGTGTCATAACTATACTATTGGCATACATTCACATCAAATTGCCTCTAAAATCTGATAAATCCACAATATCAAGTACCATAGTTAATCATAGAAGACCGTGAAAAAGAAATTCATATGATTTAAAATGAATACTCCAACACTCCATTTTTCAATCAATATTAATCATGGGGAATATTTGTTTGTATACACCGGCAGATGATTGCCATAGCTCTGTTGCGCATGAATGAGATGTTGCCTTTTCCTGGTGTAGCATTGATTACCCAGACAAGCTCTTTCTCAAACAGAACAGATAAATCACTTGCTCACTTTTAAAAAAAAAAATCAGAATCTAGTTTAATTGTTACTTTTTGAAAATTGATAAAGTGTGGGATGCATACTTATTTAACTAAAGTCATACAAGAAAGACAGATTTTGATTCGGCGTGCGAACTAGTTTTTAGCAAATTGCGAAAAAAGGGGTTATTCCAAACGTTTTTTGCGCAAAATTAAAAACGACACCATTTTGGAGATCCGCCCAATGGTTTTGGCTCCATACCGTGTAGAGGTTCTAGGTGTCGTACCTGCGAATATGTACATAGTTCACACTATTTCAAGAATAATAAAAACGGAAAAATATTTCAGATGAATGACATACTTTCATGTAAAGATAAAAATATAATCTACCTAATTTCTTGCAAAAAATGCGATGTTCAATATGTTGGTGAAACCCAAAATGCGTTGCGTACTCGATTTAGCGGCCACCTTTTTGATATACTTCATAAGAAAGATAGACCAATTGCGAATCATTTCAACCAACCCAATCATTCCATTGAAGATCTTCTGGTTATGCCTATCGAACAAGTTCCCTTTTAACCTACAGTTAAACCTAAAACCACACGATAGCAGAGAGAGAGTTTCTGGATTGATCAGTTACAAACTGTTATACCTAATGGACTTAACATCCAACATGACAACCAAATCATACCCTTTGTTGCAACCTATAATACTACAGCCAAAAATGCCTCTTTGATTGTCAAACGATATTATAAAGAACTTCAACATCAATTTCCTAATATTTACACTAAACGTTTGGTTACTGCTTTTAAGAGAAATAAAAATCTTAGTAATTTACTAGTCCATGGCAAATTGGACCCTATTCCATTAACTCCCTCAAACAATTGAATCATGTTAGTCATATGTATATATTATTTGCAAGTATTATTATATTTTAGTCATTCAAGATTTCATTGTTATCTTTAATTGTATTTTTAATCTAATCTTCGGAAACATTTCTTTATGTAATAACAGAAATGTAAAGGAAAATGTATGTTCTCTTCTTGTGACCTTGGCCAGTGCTTCCATATGAGAGTATCTTCTATAACACCCAATACAAATATTAGACGTAGAACAAGTGTATTCTGACACCTATTATACCTTTAAAAAACCTAAAAAATTCTCAATTCTCTGATCTTTATTGAATTCTAATCATGAGTATATGAGTTTTTATTTTTATTTTGCTTTACAGTAAGCAAATAATTTTTAAAAAAAGATGCCAATTACAAAGTTGCCTGTTATCCATAAATTTGGAATAATTTCACATGCACAACGGTTGGAGCTACAAGATAGGTTACTAAAGCAATCTTCAACTCAAGGAATTCATTCAAAGAAAGTTGCTATAGTAGCTGCAAGGTAAGTTATCTTTAGGCCTTCATTATAAATGAAAAAGCATAATTTCCTTTTCTACGTAATAGGTAAGGTAATAAGATCAATTAAAAATCACTTTTTCATTTTTATTTCAAGAAATCCTTTAGAAGTCTGTGATGAATTTGTTCAACATTTTAATAATGCAAAGAATTTGGATGAAAAGGAAAAATTTGAAGATGTTGCAAGAAAAATGCTCGAAAGATCCAAGGTACTCAATAAATCTATTAAAACACAAAAGTACATATGCTTTTTTGTGTACACACGTATTGCATAAATATTTGTGTAAAAACATGTTTTGAAGAAGAAATGAACACTTTATAATCTGGCTTTTATAGTTTCAAGTTCCAGTACTATTTATTCTATCTCAAAACAAACTGAGTGCTCTAATTAATGTTTTAAATCTTCAAGAAATGTTTACAAATAAAATTACATAGTTTTAAAGTCATGTATGTTATAAATAATTTCAACTTTTACTTGTTGGGATATATTAGCGAAGGGCAGGAGTTAGAGATGGTGGTTCAGGAAAACATGTTAATTTACCAATGGCCTGGACAGAATTAGCTCAGTTAGCACAATGTAAGGGAAAGCAACAAGAAGGTAATAATTTCAGTAAAAATAGATCTGAAAAGGAGCATGGTTCACCATTAGTATTTGAGTGTTCTGGTTCTCAAATATTATCTGAATTACAATTTTTTGTTTATTTTACATAGAAGAATATAAGTACATATCAAAATATGATGTTTGAAACTTAATTAAGTATTTAACTGAATAACAATATTCAGTCTTTATATTATTGTTTGTCCTAGAATGTTTAGATGTATTGATAACATCATTGGAGATATCACCATTAGAAAGATATCACATACCAGCTCTATTTTTTCTGGCTGAAACTATGTTATATTGGTTACGTACAGAGTCTATACACCAACCTTATCTTAGAACTACAGAAATCAAATTATTGAAGGTAATTGAAGTATTACAGTAGTTATTCAAGATAGATCTCATGATGGGTAATACGCCAATTTAAAACATATAATACCATTGATATATTTAAACAGTTCTCTATACACTCCAAGAAACTTTTAGAAATGTTCATTAAGGAAAGTTCTTCACCTTTCAGATGTTTTTTTTTTGCTTGCAATATAAATGTGCTTTTGCTTTCCTTTTTTTGGAGAAAAATCTGTTTTATATTGTAGATGGGTCAATTAGTGTTTACCCGATTATTCTACAATCATATGGCAGGACAACTTCAAGGGCATTCAGAATTTAAAAATAGATTATTTACATATCTTGATGGTAAGTATAGTGTACATTTTGTATAAGACTCTGATATAAAATTTACTATTGCGTATGTCAACATCAGTAAATTGTATATGTATGGTGAAGGATGATGATGTTACCATTCATGAAAACTCTACTTTAACCCTGTTCCAGTGCCTTCCGTTGAAAAGTAACTTGATACCATTCAACCATCCTCATCTCTAAATAGGAAAAATATGACATTTCAATAATGGATTTTATAAATAAAGAAAAACAAATCATTTGAAACATATGTTCATGGTGAAAAATTTATTGAGTTTTTTTATTTTGTAGGTTTATCAGAATGTCAAGAAGCATACAATCCTTACCCTAATGCTTTATTGTCATTAAGATTTATTATAGAGGTTGGTAAGATTATTCTAGCTGATGCTACTATCAATGAAAAAGAGTATGGTAAAAGAAGAAAGTTACCACCTGGAAGAAAAGTGGAGGAATTAACACATGTAAGTTTGATTTTGATATATTTCCCCAGATCAAGTTGTGTTAAGTGATAGAGGGAGAGGAACGAGATTTTGTGTGGTATGTTTTAAGATACTTTGATTATGGGCAAGAAGTATAGTACTGTTATGTACAGATTGATTTTAGTTTACTTGAAATAAATATAATTATGTTTATTTCAGGCAACTAAGCAGCTGTATGATAAAAGATCAGAAACCTCTACTGCTCACAGTGCAGCTATTAGTAGTAGTGTACATGATTTAAGTCCCACATTATGGCATTCATTAGATGTATGGAGATGTACCAATCAGTTATCAGGTGGTACTACTGATGCTTTGGTAGCCTTAGCTCATTGTGGATTAGGTCTAGCTACAGAAAATTGGTAATTTTTTTTCTCATGAACTGATACTGATTTTACCCATGTATGGTTTAGGAATCTTAGTGCTGTAGCTCTTGTATGTTCGCATAGGTTGATGGTGTAATAGGCCTTTACTATGTTAAAAGACCATAGCTCTTTATGTATGTTTTCAGTGTTGATGGTATAATAGAGTTTATGTGATACCTTATGGAAAATTAAAAATATTGAAATATATTTTATATGAATTATTGCCCTTGTTCTTTAAAACGCATTTGATTTTTGGTTCATAAACACTCTACAAGGCACAATTCTTTGCAGATTTTGACGAAACTTGCTGAAATTGTTTATTATCACCCAAGGATGAACTCTATTGAAAATCAAAATTATCGAAATATATTTAAATGAATTATTAACCTTAAACTATAAAATGCTTCCATTTTGGCTCGTTAACACTCTACATGGCACATTTCTTCACATATTTTGATGAAACTGGCTGAAACTGTTAATTATCTTTTTATTATCTTACTATTTAATGAGTTATTTCCTTGTTAGAAGGTATAATTCTTGACAGATTTAAATGAAATATTTTACATTAATAAACCCAGAAATGAAGTGTATGATTGAGGTTGAATAATTATTCATTTTGGTGAATGTTACTGAACTTTTAAATTTGTGTTCAAATTCAATGCTGCCAGTGGGCATATATTACCTTGCCTGGCAAGCTATCTTTATTTATGCTTTCAGGGTAGATGGCACTATAGCTCTGCATGTATTAGGTGATGCCGCTAGAAGTGATATTAATGCAATGAAAGCATTACACTGTCTAGCTCAAGGTGTTAAAATAACTGAAAGAATAGAATCACCTGCACTGAGTTCACATTCCCAGAGTTCTGTTACAGGTAATTTTGCTATATTATTTTCAATGTTTTTGAAAATATGGACATAATTTGCTGTGTTCATAAGTTTGTTATAACATGATCTTCTTTGACTGCAAAAATGTATATTTATTGAATTAGCTCAAATATGATAGCATGAACAAGTACTTGCAGCTACAAAGATTGTCTTCTGCAAGTTCCCCCTTTACTGGTCTCCCAAGATTTTCCAAGTTTTCTTTGTGTCAATACCCAATATTACCAAATATTTTAGCTCTGTCTCCATTTTTTCAGATTTCACCTTTTCTGATGAAGAAATAGAAGAAAGTAAAATGACGTCTGCTAAGCAAAGTCTAGATCAGAGTTCCAGACCATCATTAAGTGATATCAATGAGAAAAGTGAAGAAGGCTATCAATCATCCTCTCAGTCTCAGAGTAAAAATACTGGTAGTAGTCCAGTGCCACCGTTAGATCTTAGCCTAACAGAAGATAGTCCATTACCAGCATTAAAAGAAATAAGAGCACCAAGAAATGTGCAGAAAAGAGAAGTGTCTTTTGATTCAAAATCAGCGAAAAAGGCTGGGTGAGTAAAAAGGTCATTGTATGTAAGATGTAAGCTTAAATTTTAAGAAACGACCACATTTTAAAACTACAGTTTTAGTTCCCAAGGAGACAAAAAGATTGCTTGTACAAGCCCTCAGAAACGAATATCAAAAAAGTAAAAGCCTTTTTATCTTTTAGATTTGAAAAATTAAATTTGGTAATTTACCCATGTTTTTTATCAAACTCTACACTCTACATACCAGTAAAACATGTATCATACAAGTCATAAACAGTTTCTAACCTCTGTATTTCAGTATCAATATCAATCAAAGTAATTTAGATGCTGATGAACAGAATGCTGAGAAACAACCGGATGACCCTAGTACATCATATGAAGATAGAATATCTTCGGCTAGCTCTTTTTGTACATTTACTAATGTACCAGTAAGTTTACAACCCCATTCTTATTGTTTGTTTATTAGTCTGTGGAAGTTAGACATTGTTTCAGTGGTTGCCTTCTTTTAAAACTGTTTACAATCAGCTCCACCATAATTTTAATCATTCATACATTTTAAAAATTCATTGAAAGAACCTAATTTTGACTTTCTGTTCTAGGTTCCTGATAGCCCAGGTATATATGGTTGGCATTGGGAGGTAGCTGTTACTTATTGTGAGGTTTTAGCTAATATATGTATTCATGGTTTGAATGTTAATGTACAGAAAATGGCTCTAGTTGGTTTAAATACAGATATAACTGAACCTTATAGACGTGGTTTTGGTATCAAGCCTTTAGTCAGTGCTGGATTAATAGATCTAGCTTTCTTTCACACCACTATGGAAAGTCATGATGGAGGTAAATATTGTGTCTGCTATGATAAGCAGAAGTGAAGTTTGTTGTTACAGTTCAGCATTGAATTGATAATCAGAAAGATAATATATTGGTCTCAGTTTGAATATAATCAAATAGCTTTGTTAGAAATCAAATAATAAAAGACACTCACTTTTCAAATTTAAACCAAGGACCCCACTATGAAATCAATATAGAATTCACAACCCCATGAATATGCGTTATGATGGCAACTTTACAAAATCTTAAGACAATGGATTGTTTCATAATATTATTTTCTTCACATTCTAAAGGTCCTAAAGACTGGAGTTGGAGATTAAGATATGGGGCCATACAGTCATTAGTTAAGATATGTCGATGTTTAGCCAATGATACTAATAGAGAAGGGTTAAGGAATGCTGCCTGGTCTACTCTACTAAAAGCACATTCATTAGAGAAGGATCATAGAGTACTAGAAGCTTTGAAAGTTGGACAGGTTTGAATATGTTTATTAGCAATTTGAGTGTGCAGTGAATCTTCATTTATCTTATTAATTATGGTCTTCATCAAAAGTTATTTGGAGAACAGGCTTACCATTCATACCATACAGCAATAAAAAGAATAGTTTGTCTATATTGCTATGAAAAAGGAAACTTATTATTATATGCTATCCACAGGCATTTTGAACAAAAATATTAATATTTTAAATGTTCCCTTATAATTTTTGTATATCTTTAGGTACATACTAATATAGATGATTTACTAAAGATAGCATTGAATTCTAATCCATCATCTATTGGTAGTCGTATAGCTAATAGTTTGATCTCTATCTACCTTCCACCATTACCTCCACCAATAACCTTTCAACAACCCAGAAAACTTAAACCTAAACAACAACCCCACGCTAAACCAACACCTAGAACTAAACAAAAACTAAGAACCTCTCTCAAGTAAGTAGCACATCTTAAGAAATAAACCTTTTAGATTCCTATAGTTTTAAAAATAGACGAAAGGCAGACAACAGTACTAAAGTGGATACACACTCTGAAGTATAAGTTGAATCTTACAGTACTCAGAGGACTTAAGTTAAGGCAGCCAATCTGAACTTTTACTGATTTAACTTAATTTCACTTAACTTGCACCTTCTTTGCAGCTTAGTTTTTGTCTGTCTGCGCATGAAAAAAAGGCAGCCATGATGGTAACATTAGTAATAGGCAGTCACCACATGTCCATGAGTAAAAGCAGCCATGACCATTCCAGGAATAATAATGATTACCATGATGATTACATCAGTTAAGGTGTTTTACTTTGTCAATGTTTATTTTGAATAGAGATGAAATAATGTTAGCTACAGCTCTGTATGAAGAACCAGTGAATTTTAACACTAGAACTAGTTTTGATTTAAGAAGAATTGTTGAAGATCAGGTAATTCTTGAAGTTTCAATATTTCATTGTGTTCTGTATAGTTTTTATATCTACTTAAATTAGTTGATATAAATATTGTTTTGTATATCTAAAAAAGTTAGTAAAAAAAGCAATTTTTATACGCCCACATGGAAATGTGGACGTATATTGCCGTCGCCCCTGTCCGTCCGTCGGTCCGTCCACATTTGTTGTATCCACGATAGAGGCTACAGTTTTTATATGATCTTTATGAAACTTGGTATACATGTATATATTGATGATATCTCAGTCAAGTTTGCAAATTGAAATTATCGCAAGAACGGTTTTTGAGTTATTGCACTTGACTTAGTAAAAACGCGTCAAATTTGGTTTGTATCCACACTAGAGGCTACAGTTTTTATCCGATATTAATGAAACTTGGTATACATGTATATATTGATAATATCTCGGTCAAGTTTGAAAATGGAAATTATCGCATGAACAATTTTTGAGTTATTACCCTTGACTTAGTTAAAACACATCAAATTTTGGTTGTATCCACAATAGAGGCTACAGTTTTTATCCGATCTTAATGAAACTTGGTATACATGTATATATTGATGATATCTCGGTCAAGTTCGAAAATGGAAATTATCGCATGAACGGTTTTTGAGTTATTGCCCTTAACTTAGTAAAAACGCGTCAAATTTGGGTTGTATCCACAATAGAGGCTACAGTTTTTATCCGATCTTAATGAAACTTGGTATACATGTATATATTGATGATATCTCGGTCAAATTCGAAAATGGAAATTATCGCATGAACAGTTTTTTAGTTATTGCCCTTGACTTAGTAAAAACGTGTCAAATTCGGGTTGTATCCACAATAGAAGCTACAGTTTTTATCTGATCTTAATGAAACTTGGTATACATGATGTATATATTGATGATACCTCGGTCAATTCGAAAATGGACATTATCGCATTAACGGTTTTTGAGTTATTGCCCTTGACTTAAAAAAATCTTGTCAAAATTTTAGTTTCTATGCAATAAATCCTCCAATTTTCAGAGGACGTTGATGAAACTTGGTGTGAGCATTGGAATTGATTAGGCCTCAGTCAAGTTTGAATTTGACAGTTTTTCAATGAATTGTTTTAAGTTATTGCCCTTGACTTAGTAAAATTGCGTTAAAATTCTATTGTGGTTGCAATAAGAAGCTTTAATTTTCAAAGGATTTTGATGGAACTTGGTGTAAGCATCAGAATTGATAAGACATTAGTCAAGTTTGAATTTCTGACTTTTTTAACAAATGGTTTTTGGGTTATTGCCCTTGACTTAGTAAAATTGCGTCAAAAATATTTGTGGTTGCAAAATAAGGTACAATTTTTTAATAGATTTGATGAAACTTGGTTTGAATATTAAAATAGATAAGATGGTGGTCAAGTTCTAATTTGACAATTTTCCATGAACAGTTTTGGAGATTTTGCCCTTAACTTCAATATTAATTCAGTGAATGTTTTTTGAGTTATTGCTCTAATTATTTTTCAAATTCAATGCTGCCAGTGGGCGTATGTTACCTTGCCTGGCAAGCTATCTTTATATACTAATGGTGCTTATTTGAGGGATATAGTCATTTAGGTACTGCTGAAAAAGAGGTGAATGTTAGCTATTTTTATAACTGAACTGAATTAAAATCCAATTAAAAGTTTTCCTACAATTCAATAAAAATATAAATAGACTGTACTAATTTTCTCAGTTATTTTGATGTTGTTTAGAGATTGTTAAAAAATAACATTTTTGAAAGTGACAATGATAATTTCTACCAATGTACCTTGAATTGTAGTATAAGAATTGTCATATTTCAAAGCAGTGTAAACAGTTGAAATTCAGATCTATCAGCTGATATATAAATCATATATTCAAACTACTCATTTTGTCATTTTTCAGTGGAGAAAAGAATTACAAGAAGAGTTAGAAGCAGAAGAGGAGGAGAGAAAGAAAGAATTAATTGAGAACCAGAAGGAAGAAGAGGAAAGACAGAAAGAAATAGCTACAAGTAGAGCTTTAAAATTCTCAAAATCTAAGCCTCCAGTTTCAGCTTAAAATTCAACTTTGTGTTATGAAAATTTGAATTGTAAAATAGGACCCTTCACTCTATATAGTATTACACATTATTTATAAGTGATATTTGAATATGTTATATCTATTAATTCATTAGTACTCCAGATAAGCTTACTTACATACTTTATCTAACATTATGTTTCTATTTTTAAAGTAATACAGGTAACTTTTATGTAACTCAATATTTATTTTGTGAAACAATAGCTTACCTTAGTACTTCTAAATTGAAAATTTGCTGGGTCACATTTTCATTTTTAAAGTGTTAATTAGGAAACATGATATATCTTTTTTTTTTTTGTATATATAAAGTATATTTTTAATTATAAAGCAAGTGTGATATTTATAAATATTAATATTGATAATGTGTGATATATTTATATTATTATATGTATAAAAAATTAATAACACTAATATTATATTAAAATGTGGGAACCTGAAACTTCAAGTTTGAAAAAAATTTATACTAAAGACATTTAAACTCTAAAACTGAATATATATATCAGTGGACTTACCTGGTGACTAAACAATAGAACCCTCGCATGTTCTTAAATTCCACTGAGAAATATAAACTGCGTTTCCACTTAGAATTGTGAAGTAAAGCTAGCTTTAAAGCCAGCTTTATTGCCGAACACGCTTTGTTTCCACTATGTTTATCTGGTTCCAGAATCACTTTAGTCTCGATCAAAAAGGTGGCACATTATTGACAGGTGGCGATGTACAAGACTACCGATGTTGCGTGTGAGACCATAAAATTCTTCTCTATTGCCGAACGAGAAAAAGCCGGCTTTTTGCGTTTCCACTTGTTTAAAAAGCCAGCTTTAAAGCTAGCTTTCATTTGGCCCCTGATAAATTGCCGAACGCAAAAAGGGAGGTTTTCGGTTCCCGAACTGTAACGGTTCGCAATTTAACAAGTGATAACACAGAAAAGCTAGCTTAAAGCCGGCTTTTTGGCCAAGTGAAAATTCGATTATAGACTCTTTTTAGCCAAGTTTAAAAATTGATTGGTCAGTTTAAGAGGTAGTATACCTTTTAAATTAAGAGAATCTGAATTACTAATATTGCAAAAACTTCCAATGAAAGAAAATACTCTAGTAAAGACTGACAAATGCAAGATGAAAATTTTAATAATAGTTTAGTACCAATAAGTAATAGAAAATAATAATACATGTAAACAATGAGAGATTTAACAGTCAACAAGCTAACAATTGTAATCAACACTAGGTCTATAGTAAACAATGTAACAATCAAACACAATATGCACATTTCCACAGAATAAATTAAATTACATAGTTGTCTTAATAGCTTACAAAAATTTACAGAAATTTGGATGCTGGAAAAAAGAAAAGCTGTAAGAAATTTGATGGTTTTCAATCAATATTTGTATATAAAAAATGCCAGCAAGTTATTTCTTTCTCTTAAAAGATTTTTTAAGACAATATTTAGAAAACAAATAGTCCAGCTACTGCCCCACTGCAGCAGTGTTTAAGATCATGTTTTCAACTGTTAAATGTTACACCAGTTTAAATGGTCATGCTACAGCCCCTGTCTGCCAGGTAAAGTGGACATTGTTCTAGTTCTGAAATTTGCAGACATATTACTTAGAACTTCACAGTTAAACATGACTATAAGTATACACACTGGTGTGAATCAAAACATATTTACAAGCATCCTCCTCTTTATATTTGGGTAAAATAAAAATTCATGATTTTGTTTTCTTTCAAAATGAGAATACTCAAACATGTTAAAATACATGTATTTTATCTCCCTTCAAATGGTAACTATGGTATCATGAAAACACAAGTGCTGTGTGCTGCAGGCTGTACATTTATTAAGTTCCTTGATGGGAAATTGGTTATCCTGAAAAAAAGTAACTCATTGCAAGGGTGAAAAAGAAAGTAGAATGTAAAGCATCATTTCTCTTTAAGAAACAACATTAATAATTTGATTATTTAGAGAATATTCTTAAAATGATACACAAGAAGTATAACTTAGTAATTGGAAAGTGACAATGCATATTAATCTTAGATTTAAAACATTAATATATATATATACATGTACATATTACTTGGTGAGTACACAATCAAAATTTTTGCAGACTGTCATTTAAACTATAATTACAATAGATTAGGAACATAATCAACAAATGGCATCATGATCATATGACTATAAAAATCGTTAAAAGTTAATGACTTCGAAAGTGAATGCGAAAAGTTTATAAATGATTCAAGATTCTTTTGCATCTTCAGCAGGTTGAGTTTTGAGTTCAATAACACAGTCTGTACCAGGATATGATGGCAAGTTGAGACTATAGCGCTGCTCTAATGTTTTAGGTATAAATCTGCCACCAAGATAATGGTATTTGCCTTTGAAGAGTTTTGCACACAATTTGGGAGCTGTGAGAGATATTAGTAGCTCTGGTTGAATACCTTCAGGATCACCATTTTCTACATCCCAACCTGAAATATAGACCAATATCTTTTTGTACAAAGGGAAAATACCTTCTTTTAAAACGAACTTAAAATAAAAAAAAATAACATACTATAACTGAGTTCATCTCAAGTGACAAAATTTCTCTTTTGCTGGACAATAATTTATCTTTCATATATCCCTTGTATTTAGTATTTTTATGACGTGATTTAGTTGTTGGTAAGGCTTCATAAACATGTTGGTTTGTCATAAATGAAAGTTTGCTTGTGATCAGTTTAATTTTTCTGCGTTATTTTATTAGCTTTTCACCAGGGAAAACTTCTTCAGAAATGTTTCCTATCGATATACTTTTTGGACCGATGTCTTGTTCCATTTTTGAAAATGCGATGTACATTCAAGTTTTTGATAGTATTGAAATTTCTATTCTTAACTACAAAATACCTTAAACATACATCTAACATAATATTGATACCTATTTTTGATACCAAAAAGATATTTTGGTACAAGTTTATTATTTTTATGACTATTTCCAGACAATGTCTTAATTAGAGTAAAGCTGGAATGTCTCTTAGCGGTACCTATTCTGGTATGTATGTAATAAAATTAACACTAATGTTTAATTCAATCTACAATATCTATCTGGGTAGGTGAAATAGTCTGTAGCCTCAAGTTAAATCAAGTATATTTTCAGAGTACAATTTCAATCAGAAGTACATTGTAATCTACAAGACAAATCAAGTGTGAACCTAACCCTTACTTTATTGAGCTATTACTTCCAGATTCTAAATCCTCATTTTACACTTAACCTATTTGATCAGTCACCTTTAATAAATACAACCTAATGTTGTGGAAAGAATTCAGTTCAAAACTATTTAGACTAAAGAATATTGAATATTTGATAAACATTAGTCCAGACATTTCCATATTAGAAAAACTTAGAAAATATATTTTGTTTGATTAAAAAATAAAATCAAGAAGTATAAGACAATAAATAACGCAATATCAATAATTGATAATTTGATAAAACCATTTTAAGGCCTAACATGTTTTTTTTTTGTTTTTTTTTGATGACCTGAACATCCACGTTTGACAACTTTGTGTGTAATATAATGATTCAGTCCAGAAATGCCCAAGTGTAGAAACACATTTAAAAGTTTTCTCCTATCAATTCTTTATTTAAAATATGTTCTTTTCCATCATTCATTCAATCATTTATTTTTTGTTGTGATGTAAATCATTTTATAATGGTAATTATTGGTATAAAAATAGTCATTATTATTATTACAATTCAAACTAGAACTGTGAACAGTACTGAGAGTGGCAAACAACACCTATGGGGCCACTTGATACAAGGTCACATGATATAGCCTTTTTTAAACACTCAAAACAAACTTTTTAACAACCAGTATAAGCAGATGTATGAACAGCTTAGGTCAAGTACATTATTTGACTTGAAAATTATTAAGGTAATTGAAGGTCAAGGTCCCTTGATATAGCCTTTTGAATTTTTTTAAAAACTAAAACGGGTACAAAAAAATTGTTGTTGACCATTATAGGCCTATGTGTGGATAGCAAAGGTCAAGAACATTCTAAAAATTCAGGGTCATTGAAGGTCAAGGTCATTTAATATAATTGTTGTCGATCATAATAGGCATATGTGTGGATAGCTTACGTCAAGAACACCCTACTTGAAAAAATTCAGGGTCATTGAAGGTCAAGGTCATTGTATTTGGCCTTTTGAATTTTCAAAAAAATTCAATCGGGCATTAAAAAAATTTAAATTTGAAAATCAAAATTCTGTTCCCAACAAGTTTTAGATAAAGTAACAAGGTTTCGAAAAACACCAAAATCGGACAAATTAGGGAACTAACTTAGGGATTTTTTATTCTAAAAGGGTTCTAATTATGCCTGATAGTATATATGTATAGCTTTTGTACTGATTTCTTACATACACCGGAAGCTGAGTGAGCCAACGCGGTTCTAAAAAACCGTAAGTTCTCACGCAAGAAGTGGTAAAAAAAAATTTATGATGCGGTTTTATTTCTATAGGCGACTTCTCTATATTCTGTAATTTTCAAAGCGATCGGATAATTAGCAACAAAGTTATGCAATTATTCAATTATTATTATGCAATTACTAACTACTGATGCGTAAAAATTTTAGTTTTATATATTCATTTTCTATTCCAGTACGTATCTTATCGTATTTTTCAAACCAAATTTCTATACCATTTTCGAGTTGGGCTAGGGAGCTTCCCGAAAAAAAAAAAAAAAAGTCTAATGAAAACAAAGAGTGGCAAATTTCTAATTTGCCACTCAATTATAGTTACAGAAGTTTTTAAAAGAGTGAGGGTTACCTGAGGGAACATCAATACTACATATAGGTACAATATTCTGTATGGCCTTCAGTTTATCTAATATAACAGCTGATTCTGGACGGGCCGGTCCTTTATAACTAAATCCAAATAAAGCATCAATGACCAGGTTATAGGAGTCTGTAATTAATTCTGGATGTGAGGGAAAGAATGAGAGAAATGGCATATCCATTCTCTCACACTGTAATCTTAGATTGTTAAAGATTGGTTTATTTGGTTGTTTCGGATAGAAAATAGATGGTTTGTACCCCTGAAATGATAATTTAAGTCAAGAATCAAAATACATTTTAGACCAGTAATAATGGATTTTTAAATATTAACCCTATAAACATAAGCTAAACCAGCCAAGAAGCAACTAGCTTTTAAAACCTTCAGTAGCAGTTTCAGGTGTGCAACCCTCATTATCCCACTTCGTGTTTATAGGGTTAATTAACAAAACAAAACAAAATGCATAAGAAAAGAATTTCAATATTAAAGATGAGCCAATTCCTAGTTTGGTTATAATAAAATATTTATTCTGCAAATTCTGTATTCTGGCAATGTCAAGAATTTTTGATTGCAACAGAGAATTGTTAGTTAAAAATATAACATTTATCTCAATGAGATGTTTAAAATTTAATGAGACATGGTTCAATTGAACAAAACTACTACTGGGTAAAATTATTATTCCTGTATATAGTATATCTGAATTTATTAAGTTTCTAATGGAAACATTAAATAAGTGTGTGAGATATTTTAGATTAATGTTATACTAAATTCAATGCCTAGGGAAAAATAATATTATTTCAAGGATTTCAATCTACTATCAAATTTACAATATAATTAAAGATATATTTCAATGGACAGGTTCTATTTAATATTAAACAATTGATGTCTGTTATCATATATTATACCACAGGACAAAAGTCTGATATAATTCATACATTTTTTTAAATGCTCTCCTTATATTACAAATATAGTTTAAATGTGATATAATTTTAATCACACGCACTGATGGCATTTCATAGAATTTTAATATGATAGTACTGTTATCTGTCTTCTGTACATTATATATTTAAGGTGTAATATTAGAAAGTAATATAAAATTAATAATAAATATATAGAGTAAGCAATAACAATATATATGGATAACAATACTATCTCAACTTCATGTTAATATTCTTTAATCAACTAAAAATTATAGTATGATATATAGTTTTATATAATACCTCACCATTTTATTTCATGTAAATAAACATAGTTTAATTTTAAAAAACGCAAACAAACAGTGTAATGATTGAATGTCAAAACAATTTTGCTATGGGTTGTCCTGAAGCAGATCCAAGTTGAAGGAGGTAAAGGTGGACTTGGGTTAATTTATAACAACTTTATTGTGAAAAAAAAACTATTTCATTCAAAAACAACACATTAATATTTATCTGTAATAATTGTAAGCTTTTGGGTATTAAAGTAAATAAACCTACTGAGTTGTCAATCTCATGAAAAAAAATAAATAATCACTAGAGACAAGTTAAGCTTATAATTTTGCAAGAAAAATTGTCAAATTTAATCTGAAGTTCCTAAAGTTTCCAATTTCTAATAATAAGAATTTAGCAGTGTATGGCATATGATTTCAAAATATCCACATTGATTGTAGATAAAATAAACCAATTCTTATGGATTACAATTACTAACTTTATTTGAGCACGTTTTAACCAGCGTTCTCTGGTCCTTATCAAGCAATTTATTGAAACTTTTCTCAAACAAAAAATAGTAATTGTAATCCATAAGAATTGGTTTAATTTATCCAACACCTATGCTAAATGCCATTTAAAGATTATTGATTGTGGATATTAGTTCATAAAAATAAATAATATTTTTAACATATTGCTCATTTTATACAGAGCTCAAATCAAGTTTGCTCTCCAGTGAAAAATAGTGACATAATAATACTAAATGGACAATATGATTTAAGTGAAATGTAATATTAATAGAGAATATTACATTCCTCTATAATCATTTTGATTTATTGTCAATTAGGGAAATACAACTTGAATATGTGTTATTATTAATTACTAGCCTTACATACACAGTATCATTTATACAATGATTTATTATAGTCTCATTCCTCTTGGAAGAAAACCATGTTTTTAATGGACTGAAAATATCTCACACAATTAGAAGGGGGACCAATAAAATACTAAAATGAATTTTCCCCGATTTCGCGGAGGCAAGGAAGGGGTGCGCATTATACATGCCTGCGCACTATATTCGGAATTATACGGTAATATGCTCAAAATTTCTCACAGCATCCCCCAAGGCTCTAAGCCTGTGCCAAAATTCAAACACGTTTTTAAGAATAAGAGCAATAATTCTTGTTAAATATTTTTGATTTTCAATAGGGCTCATCTATGGGTGATTACAAATATTCATACCATTCATCATGTGTTTTCTAGAATGTTTATAGCTAAAAATAAACGCGTTTTAAAGAACAAGGGCAATAATTCATATTAAATTGAATGTGTTTTCAAAACCAAGGGCAATAACTGATACTAAATATTTTCCGATGTAATTTACTATCAATATTCATGATTGGGTGATAACAAATATTCATGCCAAGTTTCATTGAAATTCATTAAGAATTGTGCTTTCTAGAGTGCTTAAACTCAAATTGAACGCGTTTTCAAGAACAATAATAACTGATACTAAATAATTTTCTATTCGCTGATTTTCAAAAGGTTGTTTTCTTGAGTTATAACATATTCTCACACCAAGTTTCATCAAAATCTGTCAAGAATTGCACATTTTAGAATGTATTTGAGCATTTCAAGAACAAGGGAAATAACTGATACTAAATATTTTTCAATTTCGCTGAATTCCAAAAGGGTTCATCCCTGGGTGATTACGAACACTCACACAAAGAAACGTCAAAATCTGTCAAGATTTGTGCCTTCTAGAGTGTTAACTAGCAATTTTAGACGGATGGACATGGGTGACAACAATATAAGCTCCAAATTTCATGTGGGCGTAAAAAAATGGGTTTAGCCCTTCTACAATAAATCAAAAGGTTCAGTTTCCATTTTTCTTAAATTAAATTGTAACAAAGAGTAGAAGCCTTCTGGAGGGAATTTACATAATAGAAGATAATTTGTTTATATATGGTAATGGAAAATAATGCCATTTTACTATTTCAATTATACATTAGGTATTTATTTCATTATGTAGCATTGACATGCAAAGATGTACATTACAGTAGAAAATAACATCTTTATTTCAGTTATCTGAATACCATTGTGTCTAATCATCATGTCTAGGTCAAACGTATGTGAAATGTGTTTGTTCCAATTTAAATAAAGTCATTTTTACATTTACCAAAATTGTCTGAAGATATTTGTGAAAGTAAGGGATGAGAAATAAGTAGTGACATCATCAATCATTCAAAAAATGAGGTAAAGTGGTCTTAAAACAGTTCTCAAAATAGAACAAATACAATTTTGTAGTGTAACAGACTTTTCCCTTCAGTTTCTGTAAACATACAAAAAAGCTGGCAGGGGAATTGTTTTTGTTTTCATTTAAGTAACTAGGTTGTATAAAACTACCTCTGTTGTGAAGAGTTTCATTAAATGAGTACAGCAGATCTTTTACGGATTACTCAATGCTTGAATTTATTGTTGTGTCAACAGTTTTTTTTGTCCTGGTATAGACTTAGAATGAAACACTTCATTGCATAGTAATGTAAATGGGATTTAAGAAATTGAATTACTTACAAATAGTTTAAGATGTCTAGCACAGACTAAACCATCACCTCCATTGTTTCCTGGGCCACAGCACACCAATACAGCACCATTATCTTTGGTCATTAGATCTCTGGGATAACACTGAAATTTGCATAAAATAATCACTCAAATATAAAGTTTATATCAGATATGAATTACTGGACCATTTATTCATTCTTTATTAGCAATCCTACAGTGTATGCTTACATAGATCTTATCCACATGTCATAATCCACATGATTATAAAATCACATGAACACATTTAAAAACCTACACAAATATCAAATGCCCTTATGAAAGTCATTAAATTCTACATTCTAACACCAAATTTCATTCAAATCAAATGGAAATTGTGATCTCTATCGTGTTCACAAGTCAATTTTGTCGCTTTTTGACTAAGTCAAGTGCAATAACTCAAAAACTGTTCATCGAAAAATCAACAATTTTGAACTTGTCCAAGATCTTATCAATATAAATAATCACAGCAGTTTCATTCAAATCTGATGAAAACTGTAGTCTCTATTGCGTTCACAAGCCAATTTTGACGCGTTTTGGCTAAGTCAAGTGCAATAACTCAAAACTGTTCATCGAAAAATCGCCAATTTCGAAAATGTCCAAGATCTCATCAATATTAATGATCACAGAAAGTTTCATTTAAATCCGATGAAAACTGTATTCTCTATCGCATTCACAAGCCAATTTTGACTCGTTTTAAGTGCAAGTGCAATAACTCAAAAACCGTTCATTGAAAAATTGCCAATTTCGAACTTGTCCGAGATCTCATGAATATAAATGATCACAGCAAGTTTCATTCAAATCCGACAAAAACTGTAGCCTCTATTGTGTTCACAAGCAATTGTGGACGGATGGGCCGATAGACCGACCAATGGACAGAGGGACAGGGGTGACGACAATATTAGACCACATTATAATGTGGGCGTATAAAAATGGTTATTTCTGGTATTCAGGGATAATTACACTTTATGCACTGAAAAAAACTACTGATTTTTCATATTATCAAATGTTTTTCACAAAATGAAACAAAACACATTATTAATTGATATATTCCACTTTTTGTCACAATTAATAGTTTGGAAACAACCCTTACAAGTGTCCTATATAAACCTCTTTTGAATATCTTGGAATTTGTACGCGAAAAAGGCCTCTCAAATTCTTAATGAAACCCTCTTTCAAAACTTGATATCAAAGTGATTAAAATATAATTTTAAATGTTGAAATCTCAGGAATTAAGAGCTATTAATAGCTAAATATCAGCAAATATGGCAGAATAACAAACAACATTTGAGTTAAACAATCAAAAATATAAAGTATGATATTTGATAAATATATTGCTTGATGTCTACAGTGAAAGGTGGTCACAATTTGAAGTCTACTCAACACCAGACCCCTCACTCAAAATTTGTTGTTTAGATGGAATTGTTATCAGATCTGTTGATTAGTTTGTAAACAGAGAAAACCTATAATGTAAGCAATGTCTGAAACCCTACCAGTTTATTAACCTCCCCTATTTTAAAATGAACTGAATGACACTATGAACATAGATCATTATGACACCCTTCAAGTTTGTAAATGTAATTATAAACCAATACACCACATTCATAATGAGTTACCCTGGATTCAACAGACTATTAACTAAGTGGTCAATCCTTTCAAGTAATGGATTGGAAGGAGACTGAGCACCCTCTAACATCTTGAGAACAGTGGCACAATGGATTGGTTTTGACATGAAAATGATTTCTTGACATTATCAATCATTTTCAATTGGACAAAAAAAAATAATTTGGCTATGTATTTCAATATACTTAATCCATAATCTACCTTTACAAGTCTGCGTGAGTTTTCTAAAATTTTTAAATATAGCCTAGCCTATATGTGTGCTAAATGGGAATCAATATTATTCATTGAAGCTCTTGTTTTATGTTGTTGATGGCAAGTTCATGACAATTATTGTTAGAATAACTTACTCTAGAAATTGCTATAGCACAACTATAACCTGCTAGCTCCATCAACTGATCAACACTAAAAGCATATTCATCAAATAATTCTTCATCAATCTTCTTTGCTTCATCTTGACTGAAATAATAACAGTTAAGATTTATAATCTTTCAATAATAATTAACGGTAGACAGATAAACAGAACATTAAATCAATGCTTAAATTTAGCAATATTCTATTCACATACAGGAAACCATTTCATGCATAAACAAAAGTTAATAGCTTCTATTTAGTAATACGTCTACATGAAAATGGCCAAATGTTAATAGAACCACAAACAAGCTTTCTCTTTTTGATGGCTTTGCAAAAAATGGGTTAAATTCTCCACACCCTACAGCATAAAAGCCATCTTTACAATGTCAATGTATTATAAAAAAAGGTCTGAAATCATTATTAGGCACTTTTTTTTATAAAAATAGATGGTTGAGTTTTTTATTGGATTACATGCCATTGAATACCCTTTGAAGCTCTGATTGATGTATTATCAAATGAAATTTTTGCATTCATCAATTTGTGGTACAATAAAATGGCCTAAAGATGTCAAGGTATTAGATGGAGTTTGTAATATCTTGACAATGTGAAGATGGTCTTACTTTAAATATGCTTAAAATGCTCAATACACTCACAACTCAGATATGTAATTTTATTCATTGGAACTTGAGGACAGCTGAATAATTATGTTACGTTATGCTCCAGTACACTTTAAACCCGCAGACACATATTCTGTGGCCTACCAGTTGGCATTGAAAGATGTTTTTTAAATACTCGCCCCAACACCATCAGCAATACATTTTTTATCTAATGTAGACTCTTGCTATTAAAGTTATAAAGTGGCGAATAGAGTGAAAATTAGGCTCTTTTAAAAAGCTCACCAAATATCTAGGACGACTCTTATCTCTTTATATAATCATTTCTTTCTTATGTCATGTATCCCTATTGTATTTGATTTTATTAGCATATAATAAGATTGAACCAGATATAAGATCAATGCAGAAATGAGAAACTCAATGAAGTGAAATTTCTACTTGTGCAAGTCCATTTCCATGTTTTATACACAACCAATCTTAAAATCAATGAGATCCAATTGAAATTTTTGAACCAAATTACATATTGTCAGTTTATAAAAATAGCCTCTGAACATGGGAATACAAAACTATAATGCAAACCTTTTATTCATTATTATCAATCAAGATGATTGAATTTTGCTTAGAACTAACTCAGTTGCAGAAAAGTATGTAAAATATCACTTTAATTTTAACAAAGCATGTAAGGAAGTGGAAATGTCCTACTGCTATTCAAACTTCAACAGATAAGACATGTAGTAGCTTATTGCTGCAGTGTTATCTAAAGAATTATCAAGATAATGAGGAATACAAGAAATGTTAAAGGTTGATTAGTTATTGCATGTCTCATTAGAAGACACTATCTCCAATATCATAAATTTTCAATAATCAAATCCTGACATTATCCTTTAAGGTATTTATTTTCTCCTCTGTTAAAGGAATACTGCATCTTAGCATGAATATAAAATGGTCAATATGAGTATTATTAATCAGTGAACTTGCCTGGTGTCATAAAGTAACAGAATCCCTTAAAATATGGAAAACCTGGCCATTTTTTAAAAACGCTTAATCAATTTATTAAGTTTTTTCAATAATCAAATGCATCTTCAGAGGTAATTACTTAGTTTTTTGGATACTTATTTATTTTTTTATGATATTTATGGCAGCAGGTATATTTACTGATGAATCGAGCCAAGTTTAAATTTTCAAATTTTATGTTTATTCTAAGACATGTTATCCCTTTAAAACACATGAAAGTTTTATTTCAAATCCAAATGTGAAAGATAATTCAGAAATTAACAGAATACATTAAAAAGTGCATTTTATTCGCTGTTTTCACTGGCCATCCATGATCTAAAGAAATCAACTAGCAACAGATTTGTCAATGTCAAAGATAACATGATAAATGGTAAACTAACTTATTAAAGAAATTCAGAAACATCCAGGTCAAGCAATGACTCCAAATCTGTGCCAACTTGAGCACACCACTGGGTGCATAAAATTGTTTAACTCATAATTAGTTGAATTCGGCATTAATATCTGCAGAGGTAATTCCCTATGACATCATTGGTTTGTAAATATCATGGGAATCCCACTGAGGATTACAAGAACATAGTTCCAATTTATATTAATATCATGTGTATGTGGTCTGAAGAAAAAAATCAATAGTAAATAAAATCGTATGTAATAAATGTCGAACCGCACATGTTTCTATAGGTTTTCAATATTGCAGTCAGACTTGGTGCAGTCATATCACTCATGTGCATAAAATAATAATACCAGTTAAAAAATTGATAAATTCATGTATTTTATCTTCAACAATGTTTTAGTATACAAAGATAAAAGTCCGGGTGTCCAAGTTTAGATTGTCATTGATCCCATGTGATTGGAAGCTTTTCAATGTGCATAGTTGTGTTGATCACATCACGTGCAGAACTGTGGTAGGGGATGTGATGTGCTACATCCCAGTTATGTGAGAGGGTTAATAGGCTTAGAGGAAATCCAAAGTTGGAGCATCCAGGAGGAGAAATTGTAAACAAAGATGTAAGTTGGGGTGTCCAAGTTTAGATTGTCATTGATCCCACTGTTCTGCACGTGACATGATCAACACAACTATGCACACGTCAGTATCAGGTACCAAAAGCCAATGTCAAAAGTCCACTTAACCTAAGTGCATGTATACCGGCTGACTTTCACTCTGGCAAAAGCTACCCCGCTAACCCCGGTGAAAAAGACCCCGGTAACCCCGTTAAAACCTAACCCCGCCAATCCCGGTGAAATAAACCCCGGTGAAATAAACCCTGGTAACCCTGTTAAAACCTCAACCCCAGTAATTTCCTACCGGGGTCTCTGAACAGTATAAATACAACCCTACTCTGTGAGTCTAATTCATCAGTCTGAAGAGTTCAAATAAGAACGAAACTATAGTCACTGATAACTAGGGATAACTGGGCGCCTCGCCAACTTTTATCTCTTTAATGTTTTAGTATAATAAAAGACAGCTTGCCAGGCAAAGTATTATAAGCCATTTGGCAGGATTGTTAGCAGAGCATTCAGCCACTAAAACAATTTTTTGTTGTTGGTATATTTTAGATCTTTATAATCAATCAATATACACATAAACAAGGTATCAACATACACATTAATTGCAAATTTATCAATATTGGAAAAACACGGAAATAGAATGGGCAATAAGTCTAAATCATTCAACCACTAAGGACGAAATCCTCTTTCTCCCTCCCTTTTCGGGTTTTTGCATGCCCAGTTCTGACTTATTTTGGTCTAGATTTTGAATTTGATGTCTGAAATATATATATATAAAGTTTCAAGAGTGGATAAAAACTGTAGCCTCAGTTGTGCCTTAAAACCAAATATAGACATATTTTCAATAAGTCAAGGACAATAACTCTAAAAATTCTCATCATTGCTCAATTTTTAACAACGCCAAGATCTCTTCAATATCGATATATATATATAGGCCTATATAACATCAGGTAAATACTAACAAACATGGCTGCCATGTGGTCTTATATAAGAGTAATATAAATCGATAATTATACTTCCAAAACAATATATTTATGAATATGAATTATAAACAGGAGATTAATAGGTAAATATTATAAATACAGTCAAACTAATGTGAGCAAGACATTTATCTGTGAAAGACAACTAATGCTTGTTTCCAATTGTGAAATAAGTTCAGTATGCAACATCTTATTGATTTAGGTTTTTTGTTTTTGTGTTAATGTTTGATTAAGTCAATATTATTTGTTGACAAATAAGACAAAAGATCAATCAAATAAATTATTGGAATAAACAGATACAGATTTAGCTATTGGAATGTTTTATTAACAACTGAAAGAAATCAAGTCTCTGAAAACGCCTGTAAAAAGTCCGAAAAGAAATCTGATTAGATTATGGTATCTCTATCTCTATCACAAAAGTCTTGACTTAAACATGTGACATAATAATCTGTTCATCAAACCGGATCTCAGAATGGTGTTAATACAACCAATAATTGTTACAGATTCAAGTACATAGAAATCCCTCAAAAATTATCTAAACAACATACAAAGAAAATCAGAACTAAACAAGATTATTATTATAAGATATTGTAGAAGATTACAGATCGATAAATGTTATTGTTTGTATTATAGAAGACAGTTTTAAATAAACTACCCATTGTTCGGAAAACAGTCTAGTCTTCTAACAAATTATGACATAAAAGAAACCATTACTCAAAGATTTATGCTTAACTGGTTTAAAAACATGACATAAAAAGTAATAATGGAAAAATAATAAGATCAAAGCTCATTGGAATCATGAATTTTATTCTTGATATTAAATTTGTGGCATCATTAAAGCAAAAATAATGGCTTAAATACAGTTGGTTGGTGATTGGTAGTCTTCAGTTATTATACATAATGAACAATAAATAGAATATTGTTATATTTTGAGAAAAAAACCCATTTCAACTGTAAAAGAATGTCTCGGAGGTTTCAGTGATGTTTGCTTGTTAACCTGTAGGTTCAATCCTGCCATAGGTCTAGGTGGAGCAGTCAGATTTTTAGCCTGCTTATCACACCAGCAGCCCTCCTATTATTGCTTATATTAGTATGAATAGTAAATGATGCATATCATTCAGAAAACACTATTGAGAGTCAAAATAACCTAACATGTGTCAATTTCTCAATTTTTAAGTAATTCTTGGTATTGTCAAAAATGTTGTTGTAATGACCATCAAAGTGCATACTTAAAAGTTCTGTCCAATCATCAATCACCTTCATATCTAAACTAGCTATAATGTCTTTTCATTTTATTTTGAAGCATGACGCTGGAAGCAGCCTGTTATTTTTCCAGTTTCTAAATCTAATACATGTTATTTCTGCATTTTGATCTCAAATCTGACGATTAAATATGGCAAAAACTATAAACGGGGATAATTGGAGCTAGGCGAAAACTAGATGGCACGAAATTAAAGTAATCAATAGAATCCAAAGTTAGTTTTTAGTTCTTCACTTTCAATTTTTCCTTCAAATAACCAGTAATAACTCATCATTTCATCTCAATTACTACCAATATGTCAAAATCCTGTTCAACAATTTCATTTCATTTGGAAGTAATTTCAACCTAAATCTCCGTCCAATCAGTCTATCATCAACATCCAGCGATTAAATAACAATATACCCATCCTTATGGTCTTAGCAAAAGATTTCAACATTCTTATCCAAATTAAGTCTGCCAGGAGAAGATTGGAACCACTTGTACAATCCCTTATATCAGACTTGAAAGTAGACATATATTTAGAGGAGATCTCCCTGCTAATTGCTTGATCTTTAGAAAAGAACTTAAAACATCTTTATGACGATTTTATCTTGGTAACAGGCTGTAAGAAGGAAATTTAACAACTTGTTTTTTATCCTCTTACAGAAATGAAAATCGTGCAGACGTCATACTTACAAATATGTACAATGTACATTTGATCAATTGCTACTTCTTATGCTTCATTTCCTCCCCGTCTTTCATGTTATCATTTTTATTCTCCACAACCTTATTCTAAAGGACTGGAGCTCCAATTTCTCAATGGACAACATCTACTGATGGTTAAGGTTTTCAAGCTATTGAGTTTGTATGAAGGTATAAAATCAGATACATGTATATAGCTAAAAGTATGAAACCAGTTATATGTATTTAGCTAAAGGTTTGAAACCAAACCAAGTATGTAGCTAATGGTATAAAACCAAACCCAGTATATAGCTAAAGGTATGAAACCAGATAGGCCAACATGATATAGCTAAAGGTATGAAACCAAATACATGTATTTAGCTAAAGGTATGAAACCAAAGAATGTATTTAGCTGAAGGTATGAAACAAGATACATCTATATAGCTAAAGGTGTGAAACCAGTTACATGTATTTAGCTAAAGGTATGAAACCAGATAGGCCTACATGATATAGCTAAAGGTATGAAACCAAATACATGTATTTAGCTAAAGGTATGAAACCAAAGAATGTATTTAGCTGAAGGTATGAAACAAGATACATCTATATAGCTAAAGGTATGAAACCAAAGAATGTATTTAGCTGAAGGTATGAAACAAGATACATCTATATAGCTAAAGGTGTGAAACTAGTTACATGTATTTAGCTAAACTATGAAACCAGATAAATGTATATAGCTTAAGGTATGAAACCAGGTACATGTAAATAGCTAAAGGTATGAAACCAGATACATGTACCTGGTTTCATACCTTAAGCTATATACATTTATCTGGTTTCATAGTTTAGCTAAATACATGTAACTGGTTTCACACCTTTAGCTATATAGATGTATCTTGTTTCATACCTTCAGCTAAATACATTCTTTGGTTTCATACCAATATAGGTACATGTAAATAGCTAAAGGTATGAAACCAGATACATGTAAATAGCTAAAGGTATGAAACCAGATACATGTAAATAGCTAAAGGTATACAATTCAAAAAGAAAATTAATTTCAGCAATTTCGTGCCATTATTCTCCAATCTATGTCAACGTTAATCAATAAAAACAATTCAATTTTCCTTATGGCCAACTTGAACAAGCCATTGACAAGATTTTTTGCTGATAGACATCTACTTTCAACTAACAATTTCCATCAAATATGACAACTACAGAAACACTAGAGATTGATGAAGTACATACAAGTTATTTAAAGATTAATTCTCATGACATTCAATTTTCTTTTAATCACCATTTCTTTCAGCTTCAAGACACACAGCTATATGTTCAGAAAAAATCTTTTGTATTAAGCAGACAAGCTGTGTTGTATGAAATTGTAACTTTTTACAAATTATCTGACACTGACTTGCTTGTTTGCACTAAGAACTTGGACAGCTAACCTTAAAATTACATAGTGAAGCTTAAAATTGATGACAATTACATTTTAAGGAGAATGCAATTAGTTGCATGGGTTTGGTCATTGAAAGAGTAAAGTATTTTTGAACAAATCTGTAAAAGCTGCCAGTTATATTCACTTTAAAAACCCTTCTTTACTGTATATTGCAAATTACTCGTTTCTATCTTGAACTATATAATAAATAATAGTCCTTCTTAACTGTATATTGCAAATTACTTGTTTCTATCTTGAACTATATAATAAATAATAGTCCTTCTTAACTTTATATTGCAAATTACTCGTTTCTATCTTGAACTATATAATAAATAATAGTCCTTCTTAACTGTATATTGCAAATTACTCATTTCTATCTTGAACTATATAATAAATAATAGCCCTTCTTAACAGTATATTGCAAATTAATCGTTTCTATCTTGAACTATATAATAAATAATAGTCCTTCTTAACTGTATATTGCAAATTACTTGTTTCTATCTTGAACTCTATAATAAATAATAGTCCTTCTTAACTGCATATTGCAAATTACTTGTTTCTATCTTGAACTATATATAAATTTATTTCAGCGACGTTTCAACCAGCTTTCTCTGGTCTTTATCAAGCAATGAATAAATATAAAAGATTAACAAGGTGTATATATATATATGTACAGTTAAAACAACAAACATAACAAGACAAACCATAGGATTAATATAGATTAGTGCTGATTACTAATAAGGTGATCATATGCTCTGGGGATAAAGACTCCTGGATCTCTATTAATTGATGGGTTATTTGTTCAGTTATTAGACTGTTAGCTCCTGTTTAGTTATTAGACTGTTAGCCCCTGTTCAGTTATTAGACTGTTAGCTCCTGATCAGTTATAAGACTGTTAGCTCCTGTTCAGTTATTAGACTGTTAGCTCCTGTTCAGTTATTAGACTGTTTGCTCCTGTTCAGTTATTAGACTGTTTGCTCCTGTTCAGTTATTAGACTGTTAGCTCCTGTTCAGTTATTAGACTGTTAGCTCCTGATCAGTTATAAGACTGTTAGCTCCTGTTCAGTTATTAGACTGTTTGCTCCTGTTCAGTTATTAGACTGTTTGCTCCTGTTCAGTTATTAGACTGTTTGCTCCTGTTCAGTTATTAGACTGTAAGCTCTTGTTCAGTTTTTAGACTGTTTGCTCCTGTTCAGTTATTAGACTGTTTGCTCCTGTTCAGTTATTAGACTGTTAGCTCCTGTTCAGTTAATAGACTGTTTGCTCCTGCTCCAGATAGAAAGAAATATGGTAATTTAATTGGATAATAAAACATTATTTAAAACTGAATCTTAGTCATTGACCAAGCAAACATCACCTGAGATAAATGTGACCTTGTGTTACAGAAATATTGCTTTATAAAATTTGTCTTCCATGTCATGTACACCTAATATGTCATAAACATCTGACATTCAGCAGATTTTATATGTAGATGCAATTAAAGCAGGATCATAACTACATTTCCTATCAAATTATCAGTTTAACAACAGATCATATGATAAAATTACCAGATTAAACTTTTAACTGAGTAATTTCTACATAGTTGTTAGCTTACACAATAGTCAAATAATCAAAGCAGGCTTTATGAAGTTCAATCTTTATTTTGACACGACAATATTTAGAGGAATCATTTATATAAAAATATAATATATTATAAAAAAAAAACTGCCTATAGGCAAGAGTCTGCTTCGCTCTTATTTAATACTAAATGTCAAGTCTGAAAGCAAATAACTGAAAGCTGGGTTAAAGACAAATTTTCTCTGAATTTTGGGTTATTAGCAACTACAAATGAACCATATTATGCTCACAAAATGCAATAAATATATAGTGACAAGACCAGCTTTTACACCGAAATTTCAGTTTCTGACCCAAAATACAAACAGAATCTTTATAGTACTTATTGGTAAATTATAAGTGATACAGTACAGCAACTTTATAACTTATCTTTATCTGCAGATCATCTGCAGACGGTCGTCAGTTCGTCGCCACTTCCAGAAAGAAAATCCATCGCTTTCCGTTGTCAAGAAGAGCTGATGACTGATGTCATAATTTAATGACCATCACGTCACGATCCAAATCTTCATCTTTTGACGCCAAGAATCATAATTCTTTCATGAGCGAAATTAACAATGCGCTAGGCCTGCGCCACTACTACTAGGCTAAGCCTATTATTTTGAAATACATGTCATCAGAATTTTTATTATGTACACATGCATGGAAAAAAACCTTAGTTTTGAGTTGATACGCAGAATGTGCCCATTAAAGGCTTCATCAATCTATTTTTTTCGTCAAAAGATTAAACAACGATAGCCGGCCTATGAGACTGAGAGTGACAAGAGGAGAACAATGGGTGGAGCCTATACTTCAACCCTCCACGGAATGCGTGTTGGGGCACTTGGGGTGTCCAACAAAAGAACGTAGAAATGTAAAGCCTATAACAGATTATTTAACCATAGAAACTAGGATATCAAGCAGATTCTCAATTCGATGAAAAGAATGTGTAACAACCATTTTACCATGGCTTTTCGGGACTAGGCCTAAGACCTCGGACTTTATAATAAATTAATTTTCGGGCCACCTGCTCTATTTTTATAATTTTAAATTCAAACTTATCACGGGGGATATATTTAAAATCACGACGCCCAACCCAGCCTAAATCTACAGCGGTCAATATAGCAATGATGCTTAACCAGTTCCGACTGCGCTCATTGACGGATTATTAATATTTATTCTTCTTTTTTTTCTCTATTATAATATTAATAGGTAGACATTCATCATTTTGCTGGCACCGCCTATTATTATAAACAACTCTATGAGACCCACCTACTTCGGTATATTTCATTCTCATGCATATGAATGAGTATAAATTATAACCAATAAACGCTTTGTTCTATTTTCATCATCCAATGGTAAAACAACGATGTCGGGATTGACGTTTTGAGAAACCACGCCTACTTCTTCGTAACTGCGTGCCAAGATGCATTTCAAATTTGGGCTTAGTTTCGTTTGAAAGCGTCAATCCAAGCACTACTTTTAAGTTCTTTGGGCACCATATTGAAATAGGATTATCACTACTAACATTGTAATGAATCCAGTCTCAGGTTCTGATATCGGAATTTGTTCAGGTGTAATAGTAACTACTAATACTAGGATTTCACGGGCAACCGGTTAGAATTTCAACATCGGTTATCCGGAAACGCTTTTTATGAGTTGACCTACGGTAAAATATCAGAACGAATAGCAAGCTCAGTTTGACAATATTTCTCTTTGTATATTTTTTTCACAATTGAAACAATCTCAATAATTAATGCTAAGGTCGATTTGAATGACATTGTGAGGTAAAGCAAAATTCCTTGTTAATCAGGCTGACCAGGGAAATGTCTTTCGTAGACTAGTTACCGATCATTAGAATGCAATTGTGAAAAATATGAAAAGTAATATTTAAAGTTTCTGAACCATTGTTGGTAGAAAAAAAAGAAAGTTGCGTTGTAGACCTACAATACATGTAGCTATATTTAGAAACTAGTCTGTTGTCAAGCAAAGTCTTGATGTCATGATGTACACAAAGATTATAGAAATTTTGACGAACTGGCGTCCGTCTGCAGACCGTTGCCGACGAACTGGCGACTGTCTGCAGACCGTCGCCGACGAACTGGCGAATGTCTGAGCTTATTTTGCCGACGAACTGCAGACCGTCGCCGGCGACGAAGATAAGTTATAAAGTTGCTGTACTGTATGAAGAATTATTAATTTTCAAGTTCAGGAGAAAAAAAATTGAAATTTTTTAAACAATGTTTTATTGTAATCGTAACTGATAATATGGCTTCTATCCACCCACAAAATAAAGGAAGTTGCAATTTAATCAAAATCAGAACATAAGATTCCTAACAAATTTTCTAATAGCTCAAACTGCAAAATGTTCAGAAGTTTGTTTTAAAAAAAAAAATATATATATATAGCTTATTTCCTTAAACTACGTATATGTTTTATTATTACCACAGTGGCCTTTGAATTTAAGCATTTCTTCTTCTGCGAGAGAGAGATGAATTTGTGATATAAGGCTTTCAACCATTACAGTAAATATAGGCCTACGCAGGTATATGATCATTATAATTACCACATTAACCTTGAAATTCTGCCATTATCTTTGTTACAACAGGGAAAACAATCTGTCAGACAAGGCACGCTGTTTCACTCTTCCACATATTCCAATAAATTAAAGCATTTACAAATTAAACTTTTATAAGTATGCTTCTGTTACATTTGTAAGGCAAAGGAAGAGTATGATCTAGCGATAATCTCTGATAAGACCAAATCAGCTGTCGTCACCAATGGCTTTTATGTGAAACTTGATCAATATGGGTTGAAAGAGGTTAAGAAGATTGGTTTAGTTCTTTATCTATAGTTCTATGTTGTCAGTAATTGGTCTCATTATCACTTTAATCAAATCTCAATCAATGAAATGGTGCTATAAGTACCATATAATAGAGTTTTAATCAATGGTAAATAATGTGTTGGTTTTGGCTTTCATTGAATACCTTGAAAGTAGCATTCTTTTTTTTTTAAGGTTTAAATATTTTCATTTGTTCAAATTGTGCAATATATACACCACAATCTAGAGACATATGTAAACAGTTTGTTATGCTTTTTGGCAGACATAAGGAAACTACTATATGGACTTTAACAAAAGAGAATTATTTATCCTTATGTTTCTCTGAAGGTTTGAACTAAAAATATTGTATCTTTATGATGTCACACTAGGTCCACTGCTTAATAAATAATTTGTACTCCATTTTTTACTTCACCCTTTTAAAACAAATTTTGTTGATCTTCAAGAAGAGTGACCATACAGAAAAGAGATTACAGAGAACAATTTAAGTAGATAAAGTGCATAAAGTTAGTTCTTGTGAGACAAGTTCAGTGATGATGAGAAAGAGAGCTTAAATAAAGTTAGCTGTTGGAAAACAAGATGGTGAGAAAAAGATCTTAGACAAATTTTTTACCATCATGTCCACTAAAGGTGGTCTAGTAATTAATTTCATACAATAGCACCCTTATGTGAATTTTATAATGTCGGTAGAAAATGTGAGCAATATACTATATATAACAGCTTGGAAAATCCACAGAAGCACACTAATCTCTGTGACTTAAATACATTAAATTTTATGAGGTCCTACTGTGAATTTCTTTTAAAATCTGACCTATGGTGAAATTGTCTTAATAATAGGATATATTTTGACGGTAGAAATAATTATCATCAAGGAACTAAAGACACGAATCTTTATCTTGATTAAGTCTTAGTCACATAAAGTCAACAGAAGAGAGTCATTAGAAAGTTGTTAATAAGTAAATCTACCCTAGGGACATAGTCAATAGCTGATGTATAAACAACATTACTTTCAACAAGATTAAAGGTAACATTTGCAGGAGGACAATTTTTCTGAAGCCAACTCACAGTGAATTTAATTATCTTAGGATCCCATGAAGTAATTTTTAGATATTGGGTTCCTAAAAGAGAGATTAAAATGATATTCAATAGTATATCAACTAACTATTGTAGTTCATATTGTTAAATTATACCTTCAAACATTTGATTATTGATTCACAAAGATTTTTGAAAACAGAATGTTGAATTTACCAGATAATCCACCATTGGTCATACTTGTTTCTGGCCAGATTTCAAACTTCTAATCAAGATAGGCTTTCCAATGAATATTGAATTTCAAATGGCATATATATAATGAATAGGCCAAGTCTGCTGTACAATACCAATGAATGGGGCTCTAGTTTAGGTTTTTATCTCATTTTTATTAAATTTTTGAATTTACATTTTTTGTATTACAACCTTCATGTTTAACTGAATGTCAAACCTGTAAGCCTGTCATTTCTTTTGTGGAATTGTTAGGAAATATGGGCACATGTATGTTTTTATTAAAAACAACATTTATTTAAAATAAATAGAAGGAAACTTAAAGCCTTAATCTGAAACAAATATTTCATTTAGTAAGCAATGTCAGGTATCTAGCTGACAGTAAATATTTTTTTTTACAATTATCATACAATTCATCCATTTTGTGACAATTTTCATATCAAGTAATTTATTCTATCTTGAACAGCTTTGAAGTTAAGTCTTTCACAGACAACACATATATTTTGTTGCAATGTTCAAAAACAATCTGGCCAGTACAAGTAGTTCAATAAAAACAATCTGATGTTTGAATAGTTAAGAGGACAACTCCTTTTAAAGCTTTCACATAAAAACAGTAGAGAGTGAATCTAATTACTTTCTACCCTTAGATCAGAATGGTTAATAGCTTGACAAGGTCACATAATAACAGCATTACCCCTTCAACCTCTCTCATTCTACATTCATTACTGTCACTGATGGTTTGACCACAACAAACTCAAATTTCTTAAATAATGGATGAATATATTTTATTTTTTGAATCCCTGACCTCAGCCAACCTCTATTTATGTGATGAGAAAAAAATATCTACCCAGCAAGCACAAATACAAGAAACAGATATGAATGTATGATATTATTTTGGAGATGGTCAAGCACTCGAATAATCAGTAACTCCATACTTCCTTTCTGTTTAGTACTGAGATAGTAGGTAGGTTATGAATGTATTTTTACCAACCAGTAAATAATGTGTCTAACACTAGAAGATTGAAACTTGTGGCTTGACAAATGATGATGGTCAATGATCAATCTAAAAGACAAGACACATTCTTTGATGATGTTAATACTTCCAGTACACTTTCAAAGTATTAATCACACCAAAATAGATTAAAAACTTCCATAAACATCCATCTTGATTGTCAAAACACATTCAGTTCCTATCAAATGTGTGGAAATAAGAAAATGATTAGGCTGTTAAAGTACTTCTGAAGGCCAGACAAGGGATAAAAATAGGGGGCCTTATTCAGAAGCAAAGTTTGAAGTGTGTCAGAACAGGTCAAAACGGACTATTGTCAATCATCAGTAATAATCATCATAAATCACAAGTAATGGGATGTCACATCAAACCTTTATTAAATCCTATTTTTTTTTATCCAGTTGAAATATAAATTAGACCAAATATTCTACACATTATTTCTTTTCATCAATAAATAAGTGGTTGCCTTGCAAAATAAACCTACTTTAAAGTATATTTCTGTTTAAGCATAGGTTATAACAATATTTGGGCCTAATCCAAGATTTCATTAATAAACATGATCAAACCAAATTTTATTCAAATCCGATGAAAACTGTAGTTTCTATCTTGTTCACAAGATAATTTTGATGTGTTTTGACTGAGTCGAGAGAAATAACTCAAAAGTCGAAAAAAATGGAGGACGGCCTTTGATGTCAAGCTTAAATAGTAACCAACTATATTAAATTCGTCAAATGTTAATAACCATCTTAACTGCCTTCCACCATTTTTAATTTGTTTCTTCCCCTGATGAAGTCAAAACTTTTGGAACAAAACATTGGGTTTTTAAGGAAGGTATTTGATGTCAAGTTTTACAGTATACATCAAATGAATCGCTGTCCTGCTAGTGGTATTTGTGATCCCGTCATAATGTCTTCTTTGATTGGTTATTTCAGCCTGCTTTTTCTTTTTGAATTTACCACATTTTAATGTGGATTAAAAAAATGCATTATGATATTAAAAGATAATTGCCAAGGTGATGCAATGAAATATGCAAATTTCGTAATATTGTACAAGGTTTCATTTACCAGTACGGCAGTGAAGGGTTTTAAAAAACAATTTCAACTAGAACTGTGAACAGTACTGAGAGTGGCAAACAACCTCTATGGGGCCACTTGATACAAGGTCACATGATATAGCCTTTTTTAAACACTCAAAACAAACTTTTTAACAACCATTATAAGCATATGTATGAACATACGACTTTAAAATTATTAAGGTAATTGAAGGTCAAGGTCCCTTGATATAGCCTTTTGAATTTTTTTAAAAACTAAAACGGGTACAAAAAAATTGTTGTTGACCATTATAGGCCTATGTGTGGATAGCAAAGGTCAAGAACATTCTACTTGTAAAAATTCAGGGTCATTGAAGGTCAAGGTGATTTGATATAATTGTTGTCGATCATAATAGGCATATGTGTGGATAGCTTAGGTCAAGAACACCCTACTTGAAAAAATTCAGGGTCATTGAAGGTCAAGGTCATTGTATTTAGCCTTTTGAATTTTCAAAAAATTCAATCGGGCATTAAAAAAATTTAAATTTGAAAATCAATATTCTGTTCCCAACAAGTTTTAGATAAAGTAACAAGGTTTCGAAAAACACCAAAATCGGACAAATCGGATAAAAATTAGGGAACTTATTAAAATTTTGCTGAATGTTACCGTTCTGTGATGACACATAAAGTATCACTTTCGGTTTGGATTTTTTTATTCTAAAAGGGTTCTAATTATGCCTGATAGTATATATGTATAGCTTTTGTACTGATTTCTTACATACACCGGAAGCTGGGTGACCAAACGCGGTTCTAAAAAACCGGAAGTTCTCACGCAAGAACCGGAAGTGGTAAAAAAAATTTATGATGCGATCGGATAATTAGCAACAAAGTTATGCAATTATTCAATTATTATTATGCAATTACTAACTACTGATGCGTAAAAATTTTAGTTTTATATATTCATTTTCTATTCCAGTACGTATCTTATCGTATTTTTCAAACCAAATGTCTATACCATTTTCGAGTTGGGCTAGGGAGCTTCCCGAAAAAAAAAAAAAGTCTAATGAAAACAAAGAGTGGCAAATTTCTAATTTGCCACTCAATAATAATAATGATAATAATAATAACAAGAACATCCTACTTGAAAAATTCAGGGTCATTGAAGGTCAATGTCATTGTATTTGGCCTTTTGATTTTCAAAAAAAATCAATCGGGCATTAAAAAAATTTAAATTCGAAAATCAAAATTCTGTTCCCAACAAGTTTTAGATAAAGTAACAAGGTTTCGAAAAACACCAAAATCGGACAAATCGAATAAAAATTAGCGGACTTATTAAAATTTTGCTGAATGTTACCGTTCTGTGATGACACATATAAATATTATTGAAAAATAATATGTTTTGTGTTGACCAATCGTATTGTGTGTTTTAAAGTTCTCCCGCGAACTGATCTATTTCCGGTACCTTCTTTCATTGTTCTTACTTCAACCCGCCATTGAGAACTTCGTTAAATTTGCGGTTGAAAATTTCCTGATATTTTGGTGGCATACGAGTGTCAGTTTTGTATCTTATTCCAGATAAGTACATAAGCATTTCTGGTTTTATTTGATCGTATGTTGTTTGCTGATGGATGATTCCATCATCGGATTTTTATTAGATTACTTTTAGTTAGTTTGCGTGCCTCGTTTTCATTCAATGGTTGAATGGCGGGTTGTAATACTGGAGATAACTTTACTCCCCGACGGAACCAGTTGTTTTCAGTGACTTCGTCGGCCGCAACTATTCTTCCCTCTCGTCCTATATCAGTGGCCGTTTTCGGTTCATCGTACGTTAAACGATTGGCACGGTTTGTTCGGGTATTTCGTCATCCTAACTTTGATTTGGATGTGAACTTGTGTCGAGTCGAATGTTGGGGTTATGGCGGACTTCGTGTCCACAATGATGAGCATGGACGCCTTTCCGTCAGAAATTCTCGATTTGCTGGCAAGGATGTGTTGATTTTACACATAGGCTCTAATGATGTTGCTTTTTCTGACTCCAATCCGGGGACCGTGGCCTTGCAATTAGTGTCGTATGCAATGCGTGTTTTAGACGAGTGGCCCTCGTTCGTTTGTGTAATTATCAGTCAGTTACTACCCAGGTCTGTGGAACCGTATATTGGGTTCAACAATAAGATTTTGTTAACTAACATGGCTTTGAACCAATTGTGTATGGCCCAAGAAAAAATTACATTTTGGAGGCATAGGTGTGGCCTCTTCCAACCTATTTAGTAATTGTTATGTTGTATATTTTTATTGTTTATTTTGTATCATTTATTTTCATTTTAGTCATTCAAATAAATGGCAGTATCACACTCAATCTGGTTCTGATTTGTTTTGGGAGAGGGTGAAGGAGGATAAACACAAAAGTATCACTTCCGGTTTGGATTTTTTATTCTAAAAGGGTTCTAATTATGCCTGATAGTATATATGTATAGCTTTTGTACTGATTTCTTACATACACCGGAAGCTGGGTGACCCAACGCGGTTCTAAAAAACCGGAAGTTCTCACGCAAGAACCGGAAGTGGTAAAAAAAAATTTATGATGCGGTTTTATTTCTATAGGCGACTTCTCTATATTCTGTAATTTTCAAAGGGATCGGATAATTAGCAACAAAGTTATGCAATTATTCAATTATTATTATGCAATTACTAACTACTGATGCGTAAAAATTTTAGTTTTATATAATATTCATTATCTATTCTAGTACGTATCTTATCGTATTTTTCAAACCAAATTTCTATACCATTTTCGAGTTGGGCTATGGAGCTTCCCGAAAAAAAAAAAAACTAGAACTGTGAACAGCTCCGAGCGTGGCAACTGTGCGTTATCCCATGGATTTCGAACATTTTGAAACTTCTAACCTGCTAGCTTTCAATTCCGGTACTTTTCAGCCTACAATTGTAAGCATAAACTTTCCGCTATATAGGCAATTTTTTCTACTATAAGTTTCTACTATCAGTTCCTTATTAGATTTTTGTACATGTCTAAGATTTCGGTAGGATATTTACATAAATTCCAAACTAAAATTTAAGTAGGTAGTAAGATGTCAATTTGTCATGAAATTTAAACTCTCTATATTCAAATTTAAACATTATTTTGTAACTTTGGTTGTAATTAACATAGAGAGAAAATTCAAGCTATGTGATAATTTGCTAATTCACACCTTTATAAAGAGATATTTTTTGAATTTGTATGCAAAAATTTTACAAAAAAATAAATAAATTTTATTAGCAATTGGAATTTTTTTCTTCTCGAGGGATGCAAATTATTTTGTATAGCTAATGTACTGTTTTTGCTTACATTCTTGAATTACACGGGATGTAGGGTCGCCTGAAATGAGATAAAAAAAAACGGAAGTCCCCACGCCCAAACCGGAAGTGATCAAAAAATTTTGATGATATATTTTTAATTGTGTTGCGTATCTATCTATATCCTGTAAATTTCAGATCGATCAGAACATTAGAGCCCGAAAGTGTAACATAACCATCCAAAATTGCAAAATAGTCAGATTTCAGTGGGCTATAAAACCGGAAGTTAATATTTGTCATGCAATATCAGCACATCTATCGACAGCTGAGGTCAATGACATTCTACATCTCAAATGTCAAGGTCATTTAAGGTCAAGGTCACGAGATATAGAGTTTTAAATTTTCGAATAATTCGAACGGGCATAAAAAAAATTCAAATTCGAAAATCAAAATTCTGTTCCCAACATTTTTTAGATAAAGTATCAAGGTTTCGATAAACACCAAAATCAAAAAAATCGGTTAATAATTGGCGGACTATTAAATTTTTAAGAAAATTTGCCTTTTTTTAAATCTGCGCATGCGCAACATTCAATTTAATTTTTCTTCATCTCAGGGGATTAAAATCATTTAGTATAGCTAAAATATACTGATTTTGTTTAGAATCTTGAATTACATCGGAAGCAGGGTCGCCCGACATGAGACGAAAAAACTGGAAGTCTCCACGCCCAAACCGGAAGTGATCAAAAAATTTTGATGATGTAGTTTTAATTGCACTGCCTATCTATCTATATCCTGTAAATTTCAGACCGATGCGACTATTAGGGCCCGAGCTAGCTTGAAATCTTATTTGCATATTATGCAATTAGCCACTTTCGGTTTAGCGAAAATTTCATGTTAGATATTCATTTTTGATTCCAGCCCATATAAAAACCATTGGTGAGAACAGAAATAGTCTATCTTTTTCCGTTTGGGCTAGCGAGCTTCCAATAAAAAAAAAAAAAAAAAAAAAAAATAATCCGAACGAAAACAAAGCGTGACAAATTTTATTTGCCACGCAAAAAGTCTAATGAAAACAAAGAGTGGCAAATTTCTAATTTGCCACTCAATAATAATGATCAATCTGTCGTCAAAGGCAGGAACTGTAGATGTTAATAGCTTAGTTGGAATGTTGTACATTGAAGCTAACTGTCCATGGTAGACAAAAAAGGGATGAAATCTACTAAGGACTAACTAACTGTGACTAATTTTCAATGTTAAATAGTAAATCTGGTCAGATTGTAGAAGGAATTCCTGCTTTAAGCTGTCTTTTTATTTCTAGTTTTCAATTTGCTTCCTAATTACAAAAACTTAATAAAAGAAATACTATGAAATCTTATTACCATAGATTTTTAATGAAATGTCAAATCTAAATAGTTCTTGTTCTTTGAATGGAAATTACACAATTCCATATCTAAAGGCCCTTTATTCCCCATCTTTCATTTTTTCATGGTTCTATTGAACTTAAGCTTAACACAGCACTAACAAGCAAATCTTACAAATGTCAAAGGCATATTCATTGTGCTTAAAAAAAAAAATGAATGGTTAAAAATATATCAAACTAATAGGATGCACATCTATAGGTTAGATTACGATTTTGATATTCAATATGTGAAATTTGTAACTACTGACTTGAATTGTATTTTATCAGGTATTTTCTAAGCTTGTTCAATATGCGCACTTAACTGTGTGATATGACCTTGAGGATATATTGTTAGAACACGTGATCAGCAAAAGCTTCTGTAGAAATTGTTAAGATGATGTTTCTTACACTCTTGAAATATACTTCTATATGTGAATGTGGTGAAGATTCCAATTACCCTGCCTTGTCTTAGAGTGTCATACCAATGTCAATGTTCCTTGGACAGAGGGTAATCTTCATTTCAGTATTTTGAGGATGATGAAATGAAAATTTTGAAAGACATTGACAGAAATATTACAGTACAAAGTGGCCATAACACTCAGCAGACGAAACTCAATAAATAAAGTGACATAAAAGCCTAAGATATAGAACCAATCGAGTTAGAACCATATGGTGATAATAATAAAAATGAAACTAAAAAACAATTTTCACCGCTTCAGACAACCTTTGCCTGAAAGCGAGATTTCAGAACCAAGATTGTAAATAAAACAACAGAAAAAACAATTTCTTAGACGTGTAATTGTTTAAAGCATAGAGACACAACACGAATACAAATATACTGGAGGGTGCTACCAATAGTTAAAAACTTATAAAAACCATCCTTGGATTACAAAGAATCACGCCAAGTTTCATCAAAATCCATCAAGAAACAAAGAATTCAAGAACAGGGGCTATAACTCATAGTAAATATTTTTCGATTGATATGATTTTCTTAGGGAGCTCAGAGAATAAAAATTACTGTATTTGTATTTGTCAACTCAATTTGTAGAGTCTATTATCAGAAAATTAATAATGTTCACTTACTGTTATCCTTAATATTTTATAAAATATAGGAAACCTTTTGCAAATGATCACCCCTGAAGGATTTAAACTTCACTTAGTGCAATAAGAAATATTTCATTTAATCAAAGTTTTCAAAGATATTGAAGAAATATTGCAATTTAATTTAAAATCAAGCAAACAAATACAGCCTTGAGCTCTTTACTCAATGAAATAAGATAAATAAATCCATCAAGTACTTTTGAAGAAAAAAATATAGAACTGTTAAGTAAGACATAAGGATTGGATGTGATCATTAATTGGTAGCCTCAGGACATTTGTAGTAGTGAAAAACAATTTGTAAACCTGTTCTTCATTATTTCCCTTCCAACCTTTATTGATTTTAACACAATCATACTTTGTTTTATAACTTACCTTAGGTAAGTCTAACAAATTTTATGGTATTTACATAAATAAGTGAGGATTTATTGCAAAATTGATAGAAATTATTGCTTCTCAGTTACTTGTCAGAACAGTACAAGTTGTGAGTTCATTTTCTCTGTTCCTTACTGGGTTAATGTCTGATAGAAGACAATATCATTGAACATGCAATGAATTTTATTTGCATGAACAGTTTTGTTAGTTCACTCCTATCTTCTTTTAACTTATCATTGAATCTTACATTATAAGCCTCTTATTTACTAGACAAGAAAACAATTTATGCAAACACCTGCATTAATCAAGACAACCAAAAAACATGATGTATCTTTCAACTTCTTAAGAAAGTTGTTATTCATTTCATCGATTATAGCTCTCAGAGAAAACCTAACGTAAATGATTGCATGCTGTTGCATTTTTTATTTTTTTTATCAAAGTCTGAGATATATATGATGTTAACTATAAGACATTTTGTTTTCAGAAGCACTAGACTTCCGTATCCAGAAGGTTATAAAATATGTTTTAAATAATACAAAGGAAAACTAATGTAAGCTAATGTTACTATGCTCAAGTTTTTTTCCATATTTCTTTCCTTATAACACAAAAATAGCAACAATATTTTTAGTAAAGTCATTGTTTTTATTGAGTCAATATGATCTGGACATGATAGTTCAGTCACAATTCAACAATTTTGATGCCAGATTGACATTTCCTTGTGATAAAAAATAATTGATATGAAAAGATAACTGGTTAAAATAGAAAACTGGTCACACTTGATTCACTTATCAATAACAATTTTTTTACCAGTCCTTATCTTAAAATATATCAAAATATCTATCCTGTACAGTCAAGTTGTCAACATCAGTCATTTCTTAATTCAACACGTACAATATGTGACATAATTCATTAATGTACTAAACATGTACATTATGTCAACATCATTCATTGTTGTACTAAACACGTACAATATGTCAACATCATTCATTGTACTAAACACGTACAATATGTAAACATCATTCATTGTTGGACTAAACATTTACATTATGTCAAATATGTGAAAAGCATTTATTCATTGTAATAAAAATGAACAATACATGTATGTAAATAATAAATAATCATTTATTCAATGCACTAATATAATGCAGTATATCTAATCATTCATTCAGTTAACTTGACATGAACAACATGTCAACATCATTCATGAAGTCCCCTAATTATGCGCTATATGTCAAAATTATTCATTCAGTGACCTAAACACATACAGTATGTAAACATCATTCATTCTTTTTAACTAAACATTTGCAATATGTCAAGAGTCTAAATAGTTTTATTCTGATTAATCACACACGATTTTCAATTCACATCAAATTTATATAACCTTGTTCAACCTTTTTATGATTTACTAAAAAAATACAACAAGCCTACAATGTGATTGATTATCAACTTCTGCACAATGAATAAAGATGAATATTTACATTTCTACTATCACTCGGTTCAATAAACCAGTTACGCAAACTGGCATTTATTTTCCAATAAGTGTAGTTTGTCACATCACAAAATTCAAGCAATAAATGATCCAATTTTAAGATTTTAAAAACTAAGACAAAAGGCCCATATAAAACATATCTGAATGTAATTATAAGAATTAAATGGTGGTCTCATTAGCATTATTGGTGTGTAAACGCAATAGATCAACAGCTAAAATATTTATGACACACCACCTTAACTTGATTGACAGATAATGGTTGAATGGAAAATCCTATCCTGTACAAAAGTCCAAAATTATGAACCGGAGTAATCTATTTTCTTTCTTATTACCATATGAAATCTGCCATATGAATCTGAATATGCCTCAAGAGGTAGTTGAATATATCACTAAGTTCTATTGTGGTCAAGTTCAATAGTGTTTCTGGTCCCTTGGTATAGCTAGTAGGTATAATTAATTGGCTTCTGTCACTTAGTTGATTCTATTATTCTTTTAAATGTCACCTAGTTATTATTTATATATCCCCTTTGGATCCAATCTGTAAATAGTCATGAATCATCGTCAATTTCTGAAATGTCACCCTTTCATTATTGGCAGCTAAAACTAGTTCCTACTGGTCACAAGAGCTATTCCTAACTGGCTGCTAGAACTACACATTACTGACTGTTAGAACTACTCATTACTGACTGTTAGAACTACTCATTGCTGACTGTTAGAACTACTCATTGCTGACTGTTAGAACTACTCATTACTGACTGTTAGAACTACTCATTACTGGTTATTAGAACTACTCATTACTTTCTGTTTGAACTACTCATTACTGACTATTAGAACTACTCATTACTGGATGTTAGAACTACTCATCACTGGCTGTTGAAACTAAACTACTCATTACTGGCTGTTAGAACTACTCATTACTGACTGTTTGAACTACTCATTACTGACTGTTTGAACTATTCATTATTGGCTGTTAGAACTACTCATTACTGGCTGTTATAACTACTCATTAATGACTGTTTTGACTACTCATTACTGACTGTTTGAACTATTCATTATTGGCTGTTAGAACTACTCATTACTGGTTGTTATAACTACGTATTACTGACTGTTAGAACTACTCATTACTGACTGTTGGAACTACTCATTACTGGCTATTGAAACTACTTATTACTTTCTGTTTGAACTACTCATTACTGGCTTTTAGAACTATTCATTACTGCTGTTGAACTACTCATTACTGTTAGAACTACTCATTACTACTGTTAGAACTACTCATTACTGGTTGTTATAACTACGTATTACTGACTGTTAGAACTACTCATTACTGACTGTTGTGACTACTCATTACTGACTGTTTGAACTATTCATTATTGGCTGTTAGAACTACTCATCACTGGCTGTTAGAACTATTCATTACTGCCTGTTAGAATTACTCATTACTGGATGTTAGAACTATTAATTACTGACTGTTAGAACTACTCATTACTGACTGTTGGAACTACTCATTACTGGCTATTGAAACTACTTATTACTTTCTGTTTGAACTACTCATTACTGGCTTTTAGAACTACTTATTACTGGATGTTAGAACTACTAATTACTGACTGTTTGAACTATTCATTACTGGCTGTTAGAACTACTCATCGCTGGCTGTTAGAACTATTCATTACTTCCTGTTTGAACTATTCATTACTTCCTATCTGAACTAGTCATTACTGACTGTTAGAACTACTCATTACTGACTGTTAGAACTACTCATCACTGGCTGTTGAAACTACTTATTACTGGCTGTTAGAACTATTCATTACTTCATGTTAGAACTATTCATTACTTTCTGTTTGAACTATTCATTACTTCCTGTTTGAACTACTCATAACTGACTTTTAGAACTACTCATTACTGGATGTTTGAACTATTCATTACCAACTGTTAGAACTACTCATTACTGGCACCTTCAGAGGAGGGAACACAATACCAACGTTCTACAATTAGGTCAGTAAGCTAATACTTACAGGTCACAAGATCAATCTGGGTTTATTCACAATGGTCAATCTAATATAAGAGATATAAACTATTACTTTGATGTGATTTATATTCTTGGTTGTGGGAAAAGATATTAAGTAGAGATTGAGGTAATGTAGTAATTATTGCAAACAGTAAGCAGAAGATAGAAGACCTGACTAATACCTATTACGCCATATTTCTAAGTATAAATAGCCTTTTGATACCACACATCTTGATAAACTACCTCAATTAGATCCTACCAATTTCTTAACTCAACACCTTAGTTAACTGGGTCTACCATTAACATTATCTCCACTGATCAGAATTGAGAAATCCTGGCACTGCATAAGTGCTTCATTTACTGGAATTGTTGACCACTATAGATTTGGAATGAAATGACTAGAAAATAAATTGATCAATCACTAGTAATGTTAGTGGTTTTATGTCTGACGCACAAAATAAAAAGACGTTTAATGGCTCCTTATTTAGATTCTGTGAAGTGTTCAAATTACCATCCAACAATAACAGTTCTAAATATACATATTACAATACTCAAACAGGATAGATATTCATGATCAAAACAGAAATCAAAAACATATTTTTATAACTTTTGTTAGTTGCTGTTTTTCATACACTATTGATCTTAATAAATATCATAGAAACTGTGAATATGAAAACTTTTAACATTCATGTATCTAGTTTAGTCATATTAAATTAAAATAATTCTATGTAAATAATTTTAAAATTAATTAAAAATTGGAATTAATTTAGCAACTAATAAAAACAATATTATGGATGGATACTTCTAGAATATTTATTATTTTCAATGTTTCAATGTGGTTCTCACACCAGGAATAGGAATAATATGAGTACAAACAACAAGTTAACATAGGTATATTTAGGTATGAAATGTTTATTTCAAAGATATATCTAAATAAATTATATGAATGGTTTTTGACAATGATTCCACAGAAATGTATAAAACATTTATTCAAATGAATTCTCGAACTTCAAAAAAAATCTCTAATGAATATCTGACTGCACTAAATTTTAAATCTCATTCAGATTCCAGTTTAAGATGTGACATTTACATTCAATTGTCAAAAATAGTATAATATCTTAATAGTAGAAAAAAAGAATTCTAATCAGAAGAAGAGTTTGAGTTTCTTTGTACATGATTAGATTTTCTACTACATCTGGCAATTATCAATTACATTAACCCTGGTGAAACTGGATTAGTAAAGTAGACGCTAGTTACATCAAGAAACCTACACAGTCTGATTTACAATACTAATAAAGGTTACCAAGTAGACAGATTAATTTAGATCTCACAGCACAGACTTAAATTACTTTACATTTTCTTCTACCTTGCACTTCCACCTTAAATATTGACCTATGTAGATGATACAGAGTTAAAAAACTTTTCTTTCTGCAAGACACTGATATAGATTTAAATGGTAAATCTAAATCCGATTTTCCACAAATTACGTACCAATAACATGTATAACTCACTATGTCCTGATCTAAAGAAACTATACATTTTTTGTGGTACATGTTGTTGCTACTTTGTTGGGATCAAGATCAGCATGGTCAAGATTTAACATTTAGCATGATCAGGATTTAGCATTTAACACGATCAAGATTTAACATTTAACATGATCAAGATTTAGCATGATCAGAGATTTAGCTTTTAGCATGATCAAGATTTAGCATTTAACATAATCAAGATTTAGCATTTAACATGATCAAGATTTAGCATTTAACATGATCAAGATTTAGCATTTAACATGATCAAGATTTAGCATTTAACATGATCAAGATTTAGCATTTACCATGATCAAGATTTAGCATTTAACATGATCAAGATATAGCATTTAGCATGATCAAGATTTAGCATTTAACATGATCAAGATTTAACATTTAACATGGTCAAGATTTAGCATTTAGCACGATCAGGATTTAGCATTTAACACGATCAAGGTTTAACATTTAACACGATCAAGATTTAGCATTTAGCATGATCAGAGATTTAGCATTTAGCATGATCAAGATTTAGCATTTAACATGATCAAGATTTAGCATTTAGCATGATCAAGATTTAGCATGATCAAGTAATTACTTGTCAGCCTAAGGCATTTACTAAAAAATACATTCCACAAATATCAAGTTGCCAAATTTTTTATTTATATATATCATAATATTTATAATATGCATCTAGAATCTATCTTTTTTTTATAATCTCATAAAAACTTCTTTTACATTTTCTCAAAGTTTGATGATTTACCCTTGTGTAACACTAACAGTTGTCAGAATTATCTGCAAAGGCAAGGCTTACAAAAGGTAATAGATCTTACACAATCATATTTACCGTATAATTTCGAATATAGTGCGCAGGCATGTAGCCGCTTTTGAAATTGACCTTCACTTTTACCTTCAGATTTTGTCATTTTTTAGTTTCATAATGGCATTGTATCTTAATGACTACAGAGACTAATTGCATAGAGTTCCACAGAAAGCATGACAGTTTCTCATTTAGGTTTACCATACAAGAAAGAATTAATGTCAGACCACTTGATTTTACTGTGTTATAAAGCTTTAACCTGGTATTTGTGTAAAAGAACAGAAACATTTTTTCAACAAGAAATCTTCTAGTAGTGACCCTACTTAGAATTAATTTTCAACAGAGACATTTAAACTGCTATAAAATACTAGATTAGGATTATAGAGATACACAATGTGGAATTTATTCCATTTCTGACAGATATCTCAAAATGGTTCATAACAAGATTAAAGTCTTACCAAAGCCAGTCTAGTTTCTAGTGTAATCTAAATGATTTATATGTTTATATATACAAGCCTGAGGAAAATTCCAAATTTGATGGATATTATCACAGGAAAGACACACATACAATTGTGATACACTTCAGAGATTGTTGGTGATTTGAAGAATAAACAGGAAAAAATCCTGACATGGCCCAAGGAGAAAATAGATATAATTGAGATGAAGTTAAGTAGAAAGTATTAGGTATTTCTACTGGCTGATTGATGGAAAACTTTTAGTTTTTAATCAATATTTAGTGCTCGAACCAACCGATCGGTAACTTGTTCAATTTCATTTCCCCTTCTTCAACCCAATTTCTTCTCATCACATAGCTACAGACTTGTATCTCTTGGCATTTTCTCTCTCTCTCAATCTCCAGCTAACTTATATTTGGACAAATTGGACAAAGATGTTAATACAGGGATCAGATCTAAAATAAGTCTTTCCATCTTTTTAGACCTCTTTCTGCTTGACAAAATTCATTACTTCGAGACAAATTTTTAATGGATTGAAAATCAAGGTATCAGTCGTGACACTAATTGACATTTGAGGCTTTAGTACTCTGACATTCTCAAGTCAATTTCAAACCATATAGAAGATTTGACATATTTTTTTTGGCTAGTAGAAAGATATTAAGATTGCATGTGATCATGCTAGACTGAAATAAGAGTAAAGTGTGAGTATGATTTTATATCCATTAACATTACCTAGAAGATTAATACAAAAGCTTGAGGCTGAAATAATTCTGCATTTTTTTTGTGACTTAACCCATCTTCAATATTATCATGCAGGCAGGAAAAAATATAAATGCCTGAGTTCACAACTATAGATATCAAAATGGTAGATAATGAATAGTTTTCAGCATCAATGGGAAAAGCCTCATTATAGTGCATTGTATATACCGGTATTAACTATTAAAATTCCATGCATTAAATCCAATGTCTCAAATAGAATGAGGATGTGAGGATGTATTTTCAAATGGGTTCTAAAGTTATAGATTTGTGCATTCACATGTTTTCATGAAAAATGATCAAGTTCAAATACATACAAATTAGGTCTGGAAACTTGTTCTGTCAAACAAACAATGCTAAATAAACAGTCCTGATCAAGACAAGACAGTATATGATGCTGCCAGTCATAATTAGCCCACAACAGGAACAATAACCTATTTAATTCCATTTCATAACCCAAGCTCATTATTACCAATAAACTTTATTTACATTATTAAATTTGAGCAATCAATAATAAGGTTTCATGACCAATTGCGGCCAGACATCTTGACATCTCAACAACAATACAGAAATATTTCAAGATATGTCCATTGACATAATGACTCCTCTAGTTAACCTTTAAGATCTATTACGTAATATGTCGAATGTGATGATAGAGAATTACATATTCAGTATAAGATTCATGGAAATGTACCTTTCTTGTGTGTTAACACTGAACTAACTGTACATGTCTCAATTGCTAAAATTAATTGTACATGTTGCATTTGTAAACATTGTCTTATTTGTAAACATTGCTGATTTGTACATATCATTTGTTCAGTTTTAGTTTTTATATTAACATTGTAGTATTGTACATCTGCATTATTTACAGCAAGATTGTTCATACTAAGTTGCTTTCTAACCTAGCATAATTGTACATGGCTGGATTTGATAATTTAACAAATTTGTACATGCCTGTTTTTTATTTATCTAACAAATTTGTGTTTGCCTGGTTTGTAAAATTCAGAAATTGTAGATGACTAGTTTTCAACTTATAGACTGTTAGTTTAAGGTTTTATTTTCAATCACCACTGTTATTTTTAAGATTGACAGATTTAAACAACTTCATGTCTGAATTTCATCACATATATATCAGAGAGAGCAATCAATGATAAGATTGTATAAATTTACCATTAATTTGCAGTAGCCAATTAAATATCTTAGCTCTGACTAAGAGTAGAGGGCCAAGAAGTGCAGTAAGACCTGCTGTCTGTTTAGACTAGTGTGATTCAAGAGTATTGAAATAAATCAAAATTTCTGTCATAAATAAGCAGTCTAGAATATCTTATAAGACCTTCCATTTCTAAAAGCATCAGTCAATAAATGTCACATAATCCAAACAAATTGAAAAAGAAACCGGTTGCCTTTCTTGATAATGCCTGTGGCTGCTACATTTCAGTTTAGTTCTGCTTGAGTATTTCAATGCTATGCAGAAGACCTTTAGGTTCCTGTTAATCAGATTAGCAAGATATATGATGACAAATTCCTGATATGATCAAGCAAATGAGATAAATCATATACTTCTCTAATATTAATAAGGCTGCAGTGAGACATTAAGAAAAATTAAGAAAGGAAAAAGGTTTCTTTTAATAAAGTTCTAATATAATCAATCTTCAGTCAAGAGAATATATGGCTGGTCACGTTTAACTCTCACAGAATAATTGATGAAAGTTAAAAACAGAAGAAAGAAATGTATAGCAAAGTAACAGATATCAAAGAAAGAAATCAATGTGTTTTATTGTGAACGTTAATGATCTTATTTTCTATTATTTGGAACCATTAAGATAGTGAATAGTCAATATTAGTACTTATATATTGTTAACTGTATAATTTACAGTATTATTTAACCTATATTATTAACCTGTTGATCGATAATGCTGTTTTAATTACAAGATGCATAATTCATTGCCTCAACAACTAGAAGCAAAACAAGTTAAGCGTAGCTATTCCATAGAAAAAAGAATAAAAAGAAGAATCAAACTAATCTGAGGTTGTTTTCCAGAGATATTAATTTTTTTATTTAGATTACAGTTACATTTCTCTATAAACTAAACAAACAGTTGCCTAGCAAGATTTGCCCACTTCAAAGTACAGTGAAACCTGGCTATAACGAATCATACGGGACCGACCGAATTAGTTCGTTATAGCCGAAATTCGTTATATCATTTTCAATGTCCGCCATCTTGGATAAAGTCAAAATTACCCATACCATCCCAAAGAAAAGGAACGAGCGCAGTTTTAAACAGTACGCGTCATAATTTATTGCAAATTCACATCAATTATAAGCATGCATTTTTGTAGTGTGTTTAAAGCTCGAAAAGCGTCCGCAAATGATGACAACTTCATTTTCTATGATTTCTTCTTCGTCATCAGATTCTGGGGTGGTGTCATTTTTCACCGACATAACACTACAATTTCATTGTCGCTCTGTCTGTCCTCTGTAATAATATCTTCGTCGACTATTAAAAAATTGTCAAGTCTTACGGTACCTGGCGCATCGGTAATTTTATTCACCTTGTACCAAATTCTCTTCAATTCACCTACACGCATGTCGTTATTTTCGTCATCGGATTCGGAATTTAATGGGCTTTGTACGTAGCCATGTTGATGTTGAGAATCGAATGACACTTGAAGACGGTTATCGTTATTACGATTTCGCCGTATGTTTATTGTTTTGACCGGTAAACAAAATGAATATCTCGGGACTGTGGGTGATCAGAGGACAAAAGGATTACACAAAATGTTAATTAAGTTTAATTGATAAATAATAATTGATAGTCGGGAGTCGTGAGGTGACAATTTATTGCCGTGATTGGGGCGATTGAGATTATCGGTTAATTATGACTAATCCATTCGTAATAACCACTAATTTTGGTACACAGGGTGTCAATTTCTATTCGTTATTACCGAAAATTCGCTACTAGCATTTCGTTTTATCCATTTATTTTTCCATGAAATTAGTGCAGTGAAAAACGGGACTTTAAAATGTGTTCGTTATTACCGGGTTTTCGGTATAAGCAAGTTCGTTATAAGTGAGGACCACTGTATAATTCTGTTTCAACACAGGTGGAAACTCCAACAATATTTGTGCCTTGTTCAAGATCTCATTAATATACATGATCAATTCGAAATTCATTCAAATCAGACGAAAACTGTTGTCCTTATCACATTCACATGCTAATCTTGATGCGTTTTGTCTCACTCAAAAACAGTTCACTGAAAAACGTCAATAACAAACTTGACCAAGATCTCGTCAATATAAATGATCACAGCATTCAAATCAGATGAAACTGTAGTCGCTATAGCATTCACATATCAATTTATAAAACCTTTATGGAAAAATCGTCATTAATGAACTTGTCCAAGATCTAATCAATATAAATGATCACACCAAATTTCATTTAAATCAGGTGAAAACTGTGGTCTATTGCGTGTTCACAAGCCAATTATAATGTGTTTTGCCTAAGTCAAGGGTAATAACTCAAAACCGTTCATTGAAATATCGTCACTATTGAACTTGTCAAAGATCTTATTAAAATAAATGATCACACCAAGTTAATTCATTCAAATCCAATGAAAACTGTAGTCACTATTGCTAATTATGGAAAATAGGGGGTAACGGCAATATATAACCACGTTTTGACCAGGGCGTATAAAAACAGAAGTTATTTAAAATACTGCAGAGGAAAAAATAAAATAGGTTGAGCTGCAAATAAAATAAATCTTAATCTCTCGTGTTTCTAATCCCTGTCAGTGGGCTGTTCTAACATATAATGGGATTTATTAACTTCTCAGCACGTCAAGATTAATTCTCCCTGATAATAGATTCCAGGATTACAATTGCTGGAATCAAATCTACCTTGCGGTACCGTCTGGATCAATTAAAGTTACTTCTGACATCAAATCCCAGTTGGACATCTACACAATTTAATTCCAAAGATAATTTGAAATGTGAAGCTACAAAGTGATTTTTTTTACATTTTAAATCTGAAACCAAGTTTAAAATCTAAATATCAATGATAAGAATATTTTGATTGCATTTTCTCATGCACTCTTCTGATCTCTTGAGATATACAATATCATAATTGATAAACAAAATATATTTAAGTGAGAACTTCTTGAAAGTCATCTAGTACAGCTTTTAGAGAAAAGTCAATTTGACATAAGTCATGAAGATTTTTAATCAATTGCATGCAAATCCAAGATCATCATAATTAAAATAACAAATAAAGAAAAGGGAAACATTTTTTTATCGACTTGGATTTTTTGAGCATCTACCAGCCGATTATTGCCTTTTGACAATGATCTTTCCATAAATATTCATACCAATTAACAGATAGATTGTCTAGAATAATAAAGAAAGACAACTTATTCAAGGTCTCCAGATACTCAGACATCAATTGGGATAAGAATCTATGAAAACAACTTCACACGGTTATGTCTATTGATCCTTTCTGGATTATCTGTACCGACTGATATAGTGAGGGATTGTGACTTATCAAAGTCACCAGACTTTCACACTCTGTCCTAAGTTATATCTCATGAATACTATATGTTTGTTGTAGCTAAGTACAGTCTTCTTTTAAAGCTCTCCCTAACTGTGCTGCAGCCGCTCATGTATTAAGAAATCTTTTAATAGTTATTCATCACCTAAAACTTAACATCCAGTCAATTTATGACTTAAATCAGGCATTATAAAACTCAACATAATGCTTCTTTTTAATGAATATAAAATAGAGCCAATTTCTTTTTCTGATGACCAGTTTTAATGTGAAACATCTAGAAAGCTTATTCATGTTAACATTGCAAACAAGAAATTATAATTCGTCGAATAATAGTCATAAAATGTTGTTTTTTTATTGAGAACCAATCCATCAGCACCATCATTCCTGTTATTAGAGTCTCATATATCATTTCATGGAAATTTTCTGTGAAATACTATCAATAATTTAAATCAGATGGAAGGGAATCTCGATTTACTGTAATATTGTTCTTAGATAAATACATTTATCCTGACACTGTTCACAAAATCCTTCCTGTATTTGCTACATGTAGGAGGTATTTACTTTATCTAAACACATAATAAAAATTTCTGTCTAATAATTATGTACTAATTTGTAATTATGAAAACTCTTCCAATGATAAATTGAATTGTAAATTATAAATAACTAAGCTACCGTAGTATAAATATTTGATAATGGCATGATTGTTAAAATAAGGTATAAATTACAAATAACTGAGCTACCGTAGTACAAATATTTGATAATGACATGATTGTTAAAATAAGGTATAAATTACAAATAATTGAGCTACCCTAGTATAAATATTTGATAATGGCATGATTGTTAAAATAAGGTATAAATTACAAATAACTGAGCTACCATAGTATATATAATGGCATGATTGTAAAATAAGGTATAAATTATAAATAACCTTCCACAGTATAAATATTTGATAATGGCATGATTGTTAGAATAAGGTATAAATTACAAATATTTGAGCTACCCTAGTATAAATATTTGATAATGACATGATTGCTAAAATAAGGCCTACCTATAGAAAAATATCTACAATACAAGGCACCAGCATTGAAATATAATCAGAAACTATTCATTCCAATAGAATTACAATGATAAAAAAAATTTTTTTTTTTACCACTTTCAATTTTTCAATGTCTAATGGAAGCAAAATTTTAAGTGAGAGACTGAAGATTTGACACCAAACATCAGACAACCTGACTACTTAAAACTAAACTTTAACAATTTTCTTACCATCAGAACTAAATAATTCATACTTGGTAATATATCAATCTGGAGACATTTTAACACCCATACATATACAATTCTATCACCATAAAACTTATTGGAAGAAATGAAATAAATAGCTTCATACATTAAACAATGAGGGAAAGATTTAGAACCAAACAAAAAATTTTTTTTTGCTTTTTTTCTATCTCAACATCCAAATGACAAACTACAATTAACAAGAAAAGAGACTGTGTAGGAAATAACATAATAAATGTCTGACATGGTAAGTCTTTGCCTAAAAATATAATCATAATTAGAAATCATAATCAAGAATAATTAATCACAGTGCCAGTACCTTATTTATATTGACAGCCTAACTAATTATTGGTCAAAATCAATACTAATAAACCACATAAGTTAATTACAACACAACCTACTTATTACTAGGTTTTCTTTGATTTCTTTAACTCAAAATCGAGACATACAGTTTTATAGATATATCAGTGTTTAAATAGTAGAACAGTTGCACACTGGACTGTTGCAAATTGAACACAAATTCATTCACAAGAAAAGTGCTCACCAAAGAAATGCAAAAAATATTTCTTTTCCATTTATAAATAATTTTTAAGACCTATGACTTCTTTTTTTTTCAACAAATGATAACTTCTTGGAAGGAATCGGTGCATGATTTGTCTCAACCATCTTTTCCTGTAGATTCTTAAGATTCCTGTTAAATATTTTCTTATAGGCTTTTATTTTTAAGGTCATAACTTTTATCCTTGACCTTCTTTGGTCACAGTTTGATATGGTACCTAGATTTTTTATAATAGTACATAACCTTTTGTTATATTGGGCTCTGTTAATGAACTAGAATCTTTCAAATATTCAAATTGATACTATTACACTGTGCTTGTTGTCAGCTTTTTAAAAATATCTTTATTTTTGCTACATAGGGTAAACTATTGAAAATATGCATTGTAGATATAAGGGATGTTAACATTCATGTTTTTTTTATTTTAAGTTCTATTTAACTTTACGACAAAATTCGAACAGATTCATAATGTAATCATTCACAGCTTTAAAACAATATATAAATCAATATGTGTAAATAAAATCTACCCAAATATTTAGAATAAAATTACACTCCAATTAAACAGATATAAATGTTACAAGAGTTAAGAGATTATATAACAGGTCATAAAGAAGAAGACCCACATTTTCACATTTCTAGTTGAAATATCCCAACCAATCAAAATAAGTCATTAGAAACTATACATGTCAATTATTAGGCGAAATTAAGCCTAGATATTTTTACAGCACAAATTTTAAATCATTGCTAGTCTATTTACAAGTCGAATTGTCATGTGTTAAATGCTGAATGATCTTGCCAAACATTGATGCAAAAAAAATCTACATTTAATCCTGAACAAAACTCAAAAGATGTATCAAATGCTAAACAGGGAAGATGCCAGATCTGTGACAAACAGGACTAGTATAATTTGTGGTCAGTTTGTCTGCTGAGCAACTGTTTGAGCCCCGATTCCAGATCATGCAGAAGTAACTGTCACTTTGTTAATTATGCAGATTTGAGATTAAACAAAGGCCAATATAATAAATGATTGTAGCAGGGCATCAATGTTAGATGGAGAATGTATATCAATAGGATGTAAGAAAACATTTAATCACAGATAATAAACACCAATCATTCTCTACATCATATCTGAGTCTCCCGAGACAATACAATATATTATCATCTACCATGGAGGAACACTAATGAAATTATAAGATTAATAAGTTTATACAGGTACTAATTAAATAATAAACACATCCCTGTCCAGAATAGTATAAGATTTCTATTTATCCCAACTAGAACTAGAATAAAACCAGGTGAGTGATATAATAGAATCAATCATGAAACATGTCTTACATGATATTAATTCAATAAGTTACATGTATATCTACTTGAAATTTTATAATAGGAAATTGACAAAAAGTAGTTAGAAATTTTTTTTTTTTTTATCTAAATTTAGTATTTTTTAATAAGGTAGTCTAAGATCATCTCAGGAACTATGAATACATTAAAGACTACAAGAACAGGAAATATTATATCAAAGTAATTATCATCAATGGAATAGATAATCATTCAGACTGAACTTATCAAAAGGAAGAGCTTTGAAGTGATAATCTTGAAAAACGGTATTAAATGAAGTTTAAAAAACCTAATTGATTTTCTTAACTCATAATTGACACCAGACATCTAAATAAGATACATCATTTAATAATAACAATGTCACTAACCAACTAAATATTGAGCTTGTCATCTTAATTATTGTAGCTATCTTTTCAATCTACCATGTCAGCTACTGTACCTATAAATAACTTGCTATCATTTCCATATATATCATGCCAGAAACCATATAACCATGTAAATATAAAGCTATCTTGTCAGTATCTATCATGCCAGAAACCATATAACCATGTAAATATAAAGCTATCTTGTCAATATCTATCATGCCAGAAACCATATAACCATGTAAATATAAAGCTATCTTGTCAGTATCTATCATGCCAGAAACCATATAACCATGTAAATATAAAGCTATCTTGTCAGTATCTATCATGCCAGAAACCATATAACCATGTGAATATAAAGCTATCTTGTCAGTATCTATTATGCCAGAAACCATATAACAATGTAAATATAAAGCTGTCTTGTCAGTATCTATCATGCCAGAAAACAAGCAATTATCTAGCTTTAATGTCAGTACCAGTACCTATAAATATCTATCTATCATCATGTAAGCTATTATGTAATTGTATATATGTATCTTATGCTAATATGTATCCTAAGTAAATATTTATATCACCTATAATGACAATAACTATATATATAACAGAGATAATATATACAGCATGGTGGTTTTTTCTCAGACTTATGAACATCTTCAAGGTGTAATCAAATCATAAGATTTATTTGAGAAATAAGGACAAAAGACAAGATAAATTAGGAAAAATTTATAGCCAGCTAAAATTAGATACTGGATGACAGAATGGTAATGATTTTGATATGAAAATAATTGGGGCTAATCATCCAGTCTGATGGGCTAATGAAGACCGGCAACATCATGTAGGGTGCAATGAGAACAATTTTGCCAGGATAGCAGCCTTAGCTAGCAATATGTCCTATGAGAACTGGTTGTATATAAACATTAGACAAGAAAAACTATTTCATTTGGATAAATAAAGAAGTCTCTAATCTGTATATTTCCCAATATAGATGACTGGTTAGATTAATTAGCTAACTATCTTGGGAGCATTTAACTCACAGTAGTTTGCTATGCCAGTCTTTCTTGATATATATCAAACAAGGGCAAGGTCTAAATTCATTTAAGTCCCTCACACAATGGAGATTTCCATGTGTGTATTACGGTTACTAAAACTAAAAGTGGCCATGAAATTCAAACATCTCAGTTGCATCAGATTTGTGTTTGGAAACAGCTGTACACCCATACACTGATCACTGTAGTTGTAGCATGTGAACCATGCATCTAAGCTATTGAAAGCCTAAGAGAAGATGTCCATACTCGCAAAGAGACTATCAATCTTCAGAAAATAAAGAAACATCAGTAATTTAAAGGATTAAACCTCATGTCTTTTTAAATCATTGGTCAAAAATTGGGCATTTATTCTTTTTCTACCCATCTATCCAAGGTGCATGGTATCCATAAACTGGTTAATCATAGCCAAGATAATTCCTTATCAATTATTTATGTAGTAATTGTATGGTTGGACTTGATGCATAAATGAGCCTAAAAATCAAGGGGTTTTCTGTGAAATTGTGTAGAAATATGATGCCTCAATGGTACTCTAACCTTCTTTAAAATTTGTATGACTCCTTCCTAATATACAGCCATATATATCTCAGACATTTTATCTTTCTGACAGTTGGGGTTCAGGAAAGTTAATACTCCTTAATTGATTCATTAAAAAAAAACCAGTGAGTTCTCTATTAGCTCAAGGCAAAGTGGCCTTTTCTTATCACTTCCAACAGAATTTTTTTTTTTTTCACTGTCCTACTGTTCAGATTCAGTGCATCAAAACTAATCAGTTGTTTAGAGAAGACTCATTGACAAGTCCTTTGCCAAATAGAAATAAATATCATGTTATTTATTATAACCATTAAAACTATTTCCCTTTTGATATCTATAGGCCTGCATGTCTTTTATACATATCACAAAATCTTCAAAACAAGGAGTCATAATTGAACTTTCAAACATAAATTCTGGAGAAACATGGATTTGAAGGATTACAGTTAGCTGTGGCTACTATTACTGATTAGCTTAGCTAAAACATTTCTGATTCTGAGAGCCAATCAGTCCCTCTACAACCTAGTTAGTAAGTTATGTTGGGATTAATTTTCCATTTCAAGTTAAGTGAACAAATACTTTCCATCACATTAAAAACCAGTCAGAAAGTGTAAATGAAACTTGTAAATGAGCGTCTGCAAACGTTAATGAATCTAGTCTTTTCTCATATATCAATTCAAATAGATTACTATCAAAGTCTAGCCATGGAAGCCTGGTATATCTTTAAACAAATTTCGGTTAATTTGCTGGCATTTAATGTTATATTGCCCTTAACAAGAAAAAAAGAGAAATTTAACTTTTCTTTGTTCGATTAAGGTCAAATTTACCTCAAAACCTTCTTACTTGCTTCAGAAGGTCACAAGGATCTTTCCTTCAATAGAAAATGTTGCTGAAGCATTAAACCATTTCTGACTATTCTTTGATTCTCAGTTATTATTCTACTGTTACCATTTCCAGCCAACATATTACATTAAACCTAGTTAGCAGCCAATACTTGATACTTCCATAATTCAAGTAGATCATTGACATGATTATTGTCATTATAACCTATAGAAACCTCATTATTTAATGATTGGGAATAAGTCAAATCGAATAATATAGTAGCTATAGAATACAGAATAACAAATACATGTAGATACTTCATTAATATTCCTTCTTTAACATACTACAAAATAACTAGAAGGTTAAACAAGAAGAAAGTCAAACCTGTACTTGGCAGGAATCATTTACAGCAACTTTTATTGCCAAACTAAGGTGTTTAAACCAGAAGAAAATGTTGATTCTGAGCTAAACCAGCCGCAAAATATATGATATTGATGTGATAGATAACCATACTATTCTCAAAATTTATCCTCACATATAAGGCTGTATTTTACAAACAGGACATTTAATTTGTGCAGAATATCAAATAAATCCAAAACATGAGATGCATAACAATCTTCCGTCTTAGGCAGAAAAGAAGCCACAAGATAAAAAGAGACAGTACTATAGCTCGTCAGAGGACATAAATCTTTGATTGCCTGCTAACAGGCTTACTTTCAATTTCTCAAGAGTATCAAAATGGAAGCCGAAAATTCAGTCTCAGGAAAATTACTTTTCCTATCTGTACAAGTAATGGTCGGAATGGAGATTTTAGAAAAAGAAACATTCAGTCAGTATTTACCATTTCAGTTAAGATGAATGGGATTAACCTTTTCAAAAAAATCAATTAAACATGCTTCTATTTTTCACCACGATTCTCCTGATTTTCACAAAGTCTTAAGATTTTTTTCCTGACCTGTACACAATTATCCTGTTGTGTTTTCAACACCGTAAAAAAATCTTTAAAATATTTGGATTCAATTTCTGCCTTTAACTACCATATACCTCTAGATAAATCAAAAATAATGCTTTTAACTACCACATACCTATAGATAAATCAAGCAAAATGCCTTTAACTTCCACATACCTATAAAAAAAAGAATAAATCCAAGCATAATGCCTTTAACTAACACAAACCTATAGATAAATCAAAAATAATGCCTTTAACTACCACATACCTATAGATAAATCAAGCATAATGCCTTTAACTTCTACAAACCTATAGATAAATCAAGCATAATGCCTTTAACTACCACATCTGATATCAGCCACATGAAAAGAAGAAGTAATATCTGAAAATCAACTTTTGGGCTTAACTAAATTATACTAGTATAGGCCTACTAGTTGAGATAAATGAACAGAAGTCCTGACTGGATGGTCATTAACAATTGACGACACTGAACAAATATTTTAATGGCATAAATCATATTACTCAGAGTGCTTGTAGGCTTGTATTTAATGATTCTCTCACTGGTTTCTGTTATAAATCTAATTTGGTAGAATAGGAGGAGAGAATAAAAGGCCATGATGTGTCCCCAGTGTAAATGAAATGGGTTTACTTACGATTTACTTCACTGAGGGTAAAAGAACCACATCTCTTCAATGTATTACATTAATCTGGATATTTGACTGAGTTTAAATCTAATAAAACTATTGTGATAGAGTCAAGTAAATATTTACAGGAAAGATTTCATTGATATCAATTTTATCCTCGTCCCATCAACTCTATTAAATCACACTAAATCATTGTAATACCTGTTTTAGACATACCATTCTGATTAGTACCATGTTTGACTACAACTAACTCTGATAAATTACATATTCTACATCTAGTTTTTATATCATATCATTAATCTTCATCTGATGGCAACATTGCATTCTGCAACAGTATTATCAAGCTGTTTTCATGACTACCTCTAAAGACTCCATTTGTAAATTCTGCATAAAAATAAACAGTATTGCAGATAATGACTTTTGTGGCGCCGACTGGCAGGAAGGTCACATGTTTTTTTGGTACTTCTTATGTTAAAAGATTAGGAAGGTTCTGGAAAGAGTTTATAGTCCAAACTTGGAGCTAGATAAAAATATTAGTTTGTAAGGGATAAATAAAAAGAAATTCACAGAAAAACCTGTATGATTAGATTAAGGATAGGTACATGTAATTAAAGAATATACTCAAGTAAACTGAAACTTAATGGTGTTAGCAATAGTGACATCACAATCTGATATGGTTTACCCAGAATCATACATATTGGAAAGGAAATTGGAATGTTGCAAATTGGCATATTTCTCCTTAATACACATATACAAATTTGATTTTTAATTCTTTCCATAACAATTGAATTTATACATAGAGAAGTGCATAATTTATTTATTATCAGACTGTAAGTGTATTTCTTTCTGATATAAGAATATAAGGGTCGTTCAAACAATTGACAGAGCTCGTTAGAATACATGCTAGAATTAATCAAAATCAATGGAGCTTAATTGAATTGAAATCAGAAACACAAGTATTCAATTTGTTTTATGGTTCTTAAATACTTGTTGTTTCAGGAATCCAATCAAATGATCTAGAATCATACGAATGGGTGTACTTCAACACAGAGTGTTTGGATAAAACATAACTCTGTTAACAAATTGTATATGAATTTACTACAGTAAAGTTGACAAGTGGTTGGACAAGTGCACATTGTGGATATTGTCTTTCTATTTTATAAGGCACTCCAAGCATGATGGATTAAAAGAGGGTATATGCATGTTTCAAATTAAAAATCTCTAAAATTATGTCTCATTTTGTAGTACAAAATTTGTACAGAATAGATTTATAATTTCTTTTAATACTGCAATTTTCATAATATGTTTAGCATTCAGTTTCAACATTAATGTAAGTCTAAAACTATTTTGAATATATGCAAAATTAATCAGCACATATACTTCCACTGTCAAATTGACTCAAACTTGAACTAAATTGTACACATTTCAATCTTACACAGGACTAAAAATACCTTCAAATACATAAAATATGCTTAAGTGATACAGATTTAATGGGCACATTTTGATGACTCTCACAACTACATTAAAAAGATCATAGGTCTTAGGATGAACATAAAATTTGATAATTTAAATTTGGCTTATAAGAGTTTTATTCATCCGTAAATATACCTGCTGCTATAAATAACAGAAAAATAAATAATATCCAAAAAACTAAGTCATTATCCATAAAGATGTGTTTTCCAGATTTTAGGAGTTTCTGTTACTTCATAACCTCAGGTAAGTTCCCTGATGAATATATACTCATATTGACCATTTTTGAGAACTAAAATTTTATGTTCATGCTAGGATGCAGTATTGCTTTAATTATCACTGAAAGGTTAATTCTAGGTTAGCGTGGTTTTAACTTTAAGCAACTGCGTGGTTAAGAAGGAGGCAGCCTGGGAGCAAAGCACTTTTAACTTGTCAGTCAAATGTCAAGTGATTGAGAAATGCTTAATGAAATTAACTTTCAAAATGTTGATTGGATGAAGAGATGTGTTCCATCCCAGGTTCAAGCAAATATGATTCCATAATTTGCATCACAACAACTTACTAAGCTGATAAGTCTGTAGCCTAATACCTGGTGTCTGGTACAACATGACCTCCTAGATACCAACAAGGACTGTTACAAGATTCACTATCACCTCTCAGTGTAAGGATTACATGTAAGGATTACCAGGAATTAAGACCCAGGGATTAACCGCGTCTGACATATGTCAAGACTACCAGCAATTGTTAAGACAGCGATTTAAATCAACAAACAATAATCCATTAAGCTCCAACATTTCTAACATTTCAGGTCTTGAGTACATAATCATGATGTTAAGCTTGTATGTCTTCTATGGTAAATTATGGAAACTGACTGCCACGGTATAACCCCACTCTCGCAGAGTGACAAAATGCGGCTAAGGTGAGAAAGTGAGGGTAATAATAGGTGAGAGGGTGAGGGAAAAAACTTCCTTCACGAGAAAGCAAGAAAAATAATCTTCGCCCATGGCAAAGCAAGGAAACATTTCCTCAACTTCAGACCCATGAGTTAAACAGCGAGGAAACTTGACTTCTCGCCCATGAGAACTCAAGAAAGCGACACGCATTCAGTTTCTATACTAAATAGATAGTTAAGATCATAACATTCTAGATCATGTCTATATTAATATTACTATAATCTCAACATTCTTGAAGTTTGATACAAGATCTTCCACAGAAGATGCCAGATTATCAGCTCAATACCACTACAGACTTTTCTTAAATAGGAACTAAAGTCAAAGAATAATATAACTGTTTCTTTACACATATTGTGGAAAAAAGACCACAAAGAAATGACTGTAATAAGACTAGTTATATCACATTTCAACTAATATTCCTTCATTTTGCTGCAGGTCTAAATCTGTAAATAGCATTGTAATTATCTTCCGAAAATCAAAATGTCAAAGGCAATGTCACAGTATTAAGATTATATTTCTACAAATTCTGTTTAACATATATAAAATTAATTCTGTTTTTAAGATTGAAGGATCAGAGATATGTCTTTTACTTGCACCAACATTTCACAATGTCAACATACCACTCAATGTGTTGTCAATACATTGCAACCTGTCATACCCAATATTTTAACATTTGAAAAGTATTTGGATACTAGTGATATCGAACAAGGACATACAGAAACATGATGTTGAAAAACTGAATGCCACTTAATGACATTAGTAGTTCAAATGAAAGTAAAATGAAAAACCGAATCATATTACCACTTTAAAAGCTAGAGCTAAATTTAAACTGTCAATCCCACTTTCAGAATGAAATCTTCCTTTCAGCTTTCCCACAAATAAAAAAAATTGCTGTCATTTTCAAAATGGAATTGACCTTCTTATATTCTGAAAAGTAATACGTAGGCCTATAGCTGAAAAGATTGCTATAAGCTGATCAAGTTGATCAAACTGGTACAGATGACTACATCCCTTTCATACATAACTTAACATTTATACTTTAAGATTATCATAAAATATGGAAATAGAATATAAGCTGTAAGCCATTTTTATAACAAATAAGTTTTTTAGGATAAGTTATCATCAATCATTGACATTATTAAGAGAAATTCCAAAGGTCTTTGGCTTCAAATAACATCACAACTAATCCTTAATGTAACAGTAGTTACATTATGTAACTAGAAATATATGACCATTCGGAAATGTGTGCAAAGAATATTGTGTATACAGTTTATAAAACCACTTTCAGCAATCTACCAGTAACACTTTTTTAGATGGAATTATCTAAGGGGAAACTCAAAAACAAAATGCTGTAAGACCCACAGCCCAACTAACTACATGGTCAATAGATATCATTTCTTGTAATTGTTCTACTTTTTGATGTGCCTGGTACCAGGTCACCCACAATTTTAGGCAAGGAGTCAGATGAATTGTGACAATGACCTGTTGTTCTATTCTGGCTGAGAGCTAGTATTCTAGAATCAAAACTGTTATATTCAGTGACCTTTCAAGGTGTTGATTTGAGAGGACCAGTACAGTAACCACTAACAACAGAACAATGAACTTAAAATACACAAACAAACATTCCATAAGAATTGATTAAGAGATTCTACTAATGAGAATTAATTAAGAATTGTTTATAAGAATTATAAAATATCTGTGATAATAATTACACTGCCAGATATCTCTACATTGTCAGACAACACAAGTTACAAAAAGAATCAGATGTCAATTATTCCATGGTGCCAAAATTATACTAAATAACTACTAATTCCAGACCTGTTATTCAAAGACTTATGTGATACTATGTAAAGTTGGCAGCAAACAAACATTAGCATCAAACTTAAATTATGACCGCTTGTGACCACGCTTCTTATAATAAAATTATTTAATTATGATTGGATGATAATGAATGACATCATATAATTTTATTTTTGGACATTGAGATTTCATGGCAGTTAACTTCAGAATTTTTTTCTGAAATTTTATTATATATCAGAAACATATGCATGAGAATCAAAATATATTTAAATTATGATGTTTTGAATCTAATGCCTATAAAAAAAATCACAAGTTCTATTTTATAATTAGCAAACTTAAGTACTGTTTTTATCCTATGCTTATAATAAAAAATAACAAGTAATGTTTTTGTTAAATGCCTATAATAAAAATTGTAAGTACTGACTTTATCATATGCCTATAATAAGAATCACAAGTATTGTTTACATTAAATGCCTATAATAAAAAGTACTCTTTTATCAAATGCCTATAATAAATATCACAGGTATAGTTTTTATCATATTTTTATCATGTTTTTAATGAAAATCCCACGTACTGTTTTTATAATTAGAATCAACAGGACCGTTTTCATCATATGCCTAAAATCATAATAAGAAGAATCACAAGTACTGTTTTAATCAAATTCCTGTAATAAAAGTAATATTTTTAATACAGGTAATATTTTTATCATTTTTACTAATAGACATATAGTTTGTGAACTTTTTTGACTTGTAAATTGTTTTATCTTAGATAGTCTTACTGCCATATTATGGTTCTTATACAAATGACTAGTATTATCTTCATACCACAGTGAGTGCTAAAAGTGTCTTAAATCAAATCATTCTTTCTATTCTACTGGGAATTAGTATTTAAGAACTGAAACTCTTATAGAATACCAAAACAGACAGACCGATTCCACCCTGTCAAATATCAGGAGTTCAAACAATATATACTATCTTATTAGTAGAGCCAATATCAGAATAATAGAAAATGTCAGCTATATTATCAGTAACATCAGACAAAACATTAACATCAAATTAAAGTGACATGTCCACTTAGTCTGAGGATGAATGAAGGTCAAAGTCTTTCTATGATAAATAAATGGAACATTATTTATAGATCTAAGGTCATTCAGAAAAGCTTCCCAAAATAAACAAGTACTTTGAAATGGTTAGTTTAGGTTTAAATCTTATGGATTTCATGTATAAACAAATCCATATACTAATGTTTCCAGAGTTAAAATGTACCACTCTCATTCTAATAATAAAGTAATATTTATAGCAAAAGTCCACAATAATGGTTTCAATCATAATTATTGTTTAACAAGGAAACTAAAACTAGTGGCAAATGAAAGATTTTTTTACAAACTACTGAAAGACCTTCAGGAATTCAAAAAAAAATAGAGACACTTGTATAGCACAGAGTGGGAGTTTGCTAATGTGGCAAGAGACTAGGAAAAAGCTTGGAAAAACAATTTTTTGCAAAGATTGCGAAACCAGAATACTTCAGACATCCCATATGACATTACCAGCTGATAGTCAAAGCCAATGACCAGAAGTAGACATCAGAATTAAAATATAAAAGCATTTTGTGAAGAAGGAGCAGTTTTAATCATTGTCAAAAATCAGCTCATCCCTTAAATGCTCATTTGAAACCACAAAGTTGAAAAAAAAAACCAAAAAAAATATTGAGTAGCAAAAATCCTTCTTTGTGTTTATCCTCCTTCACCCTCTCCCAAGACAAATCAGAACCAGATTGAGTGTGATACTGCTATTTATTTGACTAAATGAAAATAAATGATACAAAATAAACAATACTTGTTTTTTTCTCTCGTAATATCTTCTACATACACCGGTCAAATTAAACAATTATAGTGATGAGCAAGAGGCTTTTACATAACTAAAACAGTAAGCTGAAAGATAATAGGACAAACAAGTAAGAAATAAAACAAGAGTTAGACTACTCTCCTGGGAGACATACTTCATAATATTCTTTATGCAAAACCTTATGATTCATTAAACTAACATGAAAAATAATAGTCATATGACAAGTTAGACATTTATCTATAAGAGATATATAGCTACAAAATTTATGATAAATGAAAAATGATGATCTGTAACTATATTCATCAGTAGCAGCTGTGAACATTCAAATTCTCATTCAAAATTTATTACTTTCAATTTACAGTTTACCACAAATAATAAGTTAGTTTTGTCATGGTTGATACTATGGTATTGGTAAATCATCCTTGAAATTGTAATGCGTAATTGTTTATGTTTTACTTTTATGAGCTATTTTAAGGCTAGTAGGAACAATTATTTTAAAATGTTTCTTCATTTGAGCAAAGGTAGTTAGGACAGGATAGTCTCTTATAGGTGTCTATGGGTTTTTCCAAAATGACCCCCATGAAAAATATGAATTTTGTTTCATCTCCTTTTTAAAAATATTTTCATTTCACTTGGAAAAAACGTCGAAATTACAGAAAAACAACATTTGAGTTTTTTGACTGTCGACTGAAATGTATAATAAATAAAAGTAAGACACTCCGAGTTTGTTTACTTTCCCAACCACCTGCACAATCAGCGTATAATATCAGTAATAAACCATACTGTGCATTATGTCTTTGACTTCTTTCCGTTCAGTAATAATTTTACCCCATCGAGATAAATATAAATTTATTAAATCGGAGCTCATTTAGTCTATTTATTTGTTGTGTTTCTCTACCAATTCACAGTATTTCTAACTATTTTGGAGAATGAAAGGCAGAAAAACAGAACATTAAATGTACAGTAGGTAAAATGCTGCTTATTGAAATGAGGTCTTTGGTCATTGCATTATCGAAAGAGGTTAATGTCATGGTGTATCCAAGAGAAATGTTTGTCTGGACAATGATGATAGTCTGCTGATTTTTATTTCTTTTACCGAAAATAACCTAACCTGACATGACAGGTAACACTTCCTGGACCAATACTGGGGTGAATTCTAGGACATCCATGCCATCATGGTCCCTGTAACTGTATATAGATATGCAAGGAGAAGATGGTTTATGGGAATGGAGTAGTATACCAGTTGACATTTGAATATCAGTGTTGTGGAGTATAATATTCATAGTCATTACTAGAAACAGCTGTTAGTCTTTTTTAATATTTGCCTATCATTATCCTGTTGATATATTAGACAATTGGTGACCTAGGCCAGTGCTTCTATAGGAGAGCATCGCTTATAACACTCTCAAACAATTCACATAATTATCTGAATAGATATATAAAGCATACCAATATCTTCAAACCAATGTGACAGAATAGTTAATTTTATTTGTACAAATATCATGATCTGTTTTTGGTTCAGTCAGTAATCAAACAAGAAACCAAATAACCATTTTTAAGGGCTAAAATCATGTAAATCACCTTTTTCAAAAATCAAAATAATTTATGATTCTTTAAGAGTTATAGGTATAATTAAATTATGAGAATTAAAAGAAGTTAAGACTGTTTTATCATTAGCAAGCTATGATTACCGTTATCTTGATATGATATCAAAATATGAGAATGTTAATATTATCATACAAGTGACAACAGTCTAAGTTCTGCATTGAGTCTTTGTTGATTTGTAGAAATGCTAAATATCAGTTTTTAAGTCTGCAAACTAAAAAGAGCTAGAAAATATATCAGCTGGACAGAAAAGAAATTAAGACAATTTACCTCTTCAATGATGTGATCTTAAAAGAAACGTTTTATGAATCTACTTTTATTATATTTGATCAAACATGTACTAAAGACATTAATCAAGATCACCCTATGCTTCTGATGTAGACAAGATTTGCCACATTCTGAATCCAGAAATTGCCATCTGCCATTTCAAGTACCAATAATCAATTTTTGGGAGGGGTTAAGAGAAAAAACTTTTAAAACTGTGTAGATTGATGAAGTTAATGAAGTCAAGTATATCTCAGAATTTCAAAGTCCTTTTGATAGTTGCCTCCAGAGGTAAAAATCATCAGGGAATATCTCTACATAAAGAGATCAAAGCTATCTACAGCAGCTACATGTAGTTGCAGACATTGAGGTTAACTGAAACTTCAAAGTGAGTACTACAATAAAAAAGCCGATAGATCTGTTTAAGTTTATTCGCCATTCAAAATTAAAATATTGGTAAGAAGTTGAAAAAAAATATAAAATATAATTTCTTACTTGAGAAAAGTCATTTGAGAATAATCGTAATCGTCTTTGGCATCCTTATCTTTGTCTTTAGTACGATAACTTCCTTTACGTCGAAATGAGAATCGGTTGACCGATATTCTCTCCATCTTCTGCTTATCGTTTTTGGAACTAATTTTGACGATTTGGTGCAATACGTTAATAAAAAAAAGTTTTACTTCTAGCACAGTACAAGTTAAAAAGCTTAAAAGTTTCAAACTTAAAAACTTAATTCATCCACTGCTGTTTTTGTCTGCCACAAAATTCAAAATATTTGCACTAATATATATTAAGTTCAAAAACTTTCAAGGATTTTAAACTCAACTGTTGTCTGCCACACTGTTGAATGAAAGAGAGATTGAATAATTCTGATATGGAAGTGTGTAGTATTAAAGCGTATCTAAGTGATCGAAGGCCAATCATGAAGAGTAGTATTTATACTAGAGGGTGACAACAGACCGAGGGAATCAATACTTCAAGCTTTACTATCAATAATAATGAGGAAGATGTGCTAAACTGTATATCAATCTAAACACAACATTAAATAACTTGTACAAACAGTAACAATTATTTCTAGTCTTATTTTATATAGGTGTACCTTCACAAATTTAACTTCTTACTAATCTATTATAAAACAAAACTATAGCTGATTTCCATTACTTTTGAAATAATCTCATTTTTATCATGTAGTCTTTACTGTAACAGGCAAAAAAGCCTTTCTGACCTTCAAAATGATTTTACATGATTTAGTTAGAAATTAATTTTCAAAAGGCTAATCAACTAGAAGAGATAAGGATAACTTATAGTTTCTGGAATCATTAAAATAGTTGGAATTAGTGTGAGCAAGGAAAACTATTCAAGCGATAAAAAAAAAGTGTCTTCATATTATATGGCTTTTAGCAAATTGAGTAGGATATATAGATACAGTTACAAATAAACATGCTTCTTTCTGTATTCCATATAATACACTGTAAAACTTAACTTTAAATTAAGAAATACTGTTGAAAAAAAATATAGATGCAACAAATACTGGTTAAAATCAAAGTTTTGAATAACAATCCAACATTTTTCCACAGGCACAGACTGATAAAAAGTGAAAGGCAAACCATAATTCATTACATGTTACATTGAAGAGTCAATTGAGAATTAGAACTGGTAGGAAGTGGGATAAACAGAACAGTAAATCCAGTCTCTTTGTACTTTAGTCAGTAGCCAATATGAATCCCTTGATGGCTTGAAAGTGTAAAAAAAAAATGAGGCTGCCTAGAGAACAATTCCTACTGAACATTGCATGACACTGTCTGACAGTTCAGCAGGAAGTCACACAAACTATTAATGAGTGAATTATTGAAATTTTTATACATCAGTGAACTATACACTATGCAATAGAATCTCATTATAATACAATAAATCTATTAAACTAAGTTATAATCTATTAAGCTAAGTAATAATCTATTAAACTAAGTAACAATCTATTAAGCTGAGTAAAGTTAAAATTTATTACTAAAAGTTTAATTTATCATCTTAAAGAAAGATAGTATTCTGTAGTCATGACACCCATTAAGTTCAACTAATGAATATGTCCTCTTGACAAAGTTTGAGACTTAAAATTTTATGTCCATTCTAAAAGGTTGTAATCCCTTAACATTTCTATGGTACTAGATGGTCAAGGTTTAAACATCTCTATGGGGTTACATTAAGATCTTATAAATAATATAAATATTTTTAATCATACTACATATCTATTTTAATACTCTATTGAGACTATATAACAATATCAATAATTACTGCTGTTGCATCCCAACTACTAGTATGCTAATTATAATTTCTGCTAATCACATAGCCTTTACCACAGTACTATAGTAAACATCATTCACTTAGAGTATTTCAATGGAATGTGTTTCTAGAGTTTATCGAGGCTAACAATTTTTTTTTCTCCCTACCTGACATTTTCTAAAAACATTTGACCATAATTTCCAAAGGAATATTAGAATATTTATTGGTATTTTCAAGACAAAAGTGACAACAGAATTTTAGTCCTAGCATCAATGAATAGTTTATATTTTCATTGCTGTTCATTTTACCTCACATTTTCATTTGGATATGAAAGCCTTTGCAATACATTTTCTTTTACTATTTCTTATGATTGTCTACTAGAGAACCTTATCTTCAGCCAAATATTTATAATCATATTTCTATCACATTGTAACAGAATGACAAATCATGAACAGATTCGAATACACATGTTTCTGTTTTGAAAAATGCTTATATTTAACCAGCTTTCATCTTTCCATAATGTGTTGATTACAACTTAGTTTCTAGCTATTCTGAAACTTGTTAGTGAGATTTAATCTTTTCTGAATATAGTGTACACTACTTCTACCTAATCTTGTCTATTGCTTGACTTTACCTGGCTTCTTTTTATTCTGAACATGTTTATATCTATTCTCACTAGATGCACTCTACCTCTTATAGCTTGACCCTTCTTCATTAGGTTTGTTCTTTACTTAGCTCTTTATCTATTTGAAATTAGTTAATCACCATCAAGCTTTTCTCTGCCCAAAATTTGTTGATCGTTAATTAGCTTTAATCTATTCTTTTTGAAAACTTTAGGATGGAAATTTTTTATTCTACCTTAATTCATTTGTCATTTGTATTAAATGATCCAAAAGTAAATGCAATGTTTCTCAAAATGGAAGCATTTTCCAAAAATAAAATTAACAATTTTGAGAGTGTTGCTACTTTGTACATATTGTTTGAAGTGATAAATCCTTTCTGTTGTTTATATAAATATTTCAAGTAATCTATATCATACCAATTCTTGTTTGTAATCAACATTTCATTTCATTTTGAATCAATCATTCATTCCCTGATCCATACCATTACACCAAATTTGTTCTAAATAAGAGAAAATATTGGTTCAATATGTTTGGGTAGAAAATTGTCTTCTTCTCATTTCCTTGTCAACCTATAATAGTGTTTTCTTCATAAGACAATCAAGTCGTGCTATGAACTCAATCGCTTTATGGATTTCTTTCAATATTTCCAAATTGGACTGCAGTAGCTTTAATCTACCCTCATTTTCTTTCAGATATTGAAGCTAAATCATTTTAAAGTCAGTACCATCGACAAATAATATGGTAAAACTGAGCTTAAACCCGTTTAGAAGCTTTTTTTTTTGGCCTTGTATATATGTTTTACTTGACATATTGAGTCGCAGCTATTCAGAAACGAAGTGGAGTCTACTGTATACTAATGAATGATCGATCTTCAAAATGGAAAAATCATGGAAAAACTTTCAAAAACAGATAATTCATGATACACTGCTTCTTAAGACTCCTATAACTTTAACAGTAAGACTGATCAATTCTCAATTTGCAGACCAAGGTACCATAGAGCGCTGAAAAAAAATGCATCTGTCCCTAAAATACATTCTGTCATTTCATAGGTCAATTATAGTAACATAAATAACGGTCAGAGAGTCAGCATACTTAGGAATTTAATATGAACATAAACCAGATGGATGCAATTCAATACAAAAACAGAGCAGCAAACATTGTCTACTTACTCCAAAAAGTGGTTGCCTAGCAAGATAGGCCCACTGTAAAGTATATTTCTGTTTAAACACAGGTTATTATCCAAGATCTCATTAATATACATTATTACACCAAATTTCATTTAAATCTCTGTCATGTTCACAAGCAAATTTTGGTGCGTTTTGAATAAGTCAGGGGCAATAACTCAAGAAAAGTTCTTTGAAAAATGATACACTGTAGTCTATATCTTTTTTCCAATCCTGTGAAAACTGAAGTCTCTATCACGTTCACAAGCCAATTTTGATGTCAATTTACTATGTCAAGGCCAATAACTCAAAAACCCATCAAAAAATCGTCAATACCAAACTTTTCAAAGATCTCATCAATATAAATAATCATACCAAATTATATTCAAATCAGATGATAACTGTAGTCTCTGTTTGGTTGACAAGGGCAATAACTCAAAAACCGTTCATCATCACGGACAGGGGTGACGACAATCAATGACTACACTATAATGTGGGCATATAAAAAAAAGAGTAAAACCCAGTCTTGAAAGAGACAATGACACAACAGGATATGGTTATGATAAATACAATTGATTATTCCCAGGAATATCTTGTTATGATATTTTACAATGTATTTTTGTGAAGTAATCCAGAAGTTTCATGTTTCTTAGAAGGATTATCTTTTGATTACTTATGTCATAAAACCTTAACAATTGTATAATTCCTGTTTATTGAAAGAAATCTATTTTAGATTTAGAAATTCAGACAAATGGTTGACTCTACATAAAAGCACAGCATAAGGATTAGCTTGTGTTTAAATACCACTAAACAGGAATAAGGCTCAATAATGTTATATGAAGATAATAGAGTCTGTGGATAGATTAGATACGATTGTTATAAAAAATTTGAGATATAGAAATCAGAATCTGCTAACAGTGAAACAATTTGTAGCTCTAGTTATTTTGCACTGATCATTAGTGCTAGTTTATCAGTCAATATACGTAAGTCAATTATAGGTTGTTGCAACAGATGTCTACCACAGATAACATAGGCAATGTTGAGTTCAATTTAGGGATACATTATAGTCTAGCATATCACAGACTGATTAAAAAAAATTAACACAAGCGTTCTTATTGATATTTCATCGGGAAAGTATATATAGATCTATGTAAAGCATCAGAAGACTTGAATAACTGAAGCGTATTTGACCAACTAAAAACATGAGGGGCAGAAGAGTAGAAGGTAAAACTCTATTCATTTCATTTCACTAACTGAAAACCTGGCGCAAAATTGGGTAAACTAATGTGGAATAATGAATTTCTTACAACAGAACAGTGACATCAGTTTGGGGTTCTATAACAGCAGTTAGAGAATTAATTCTTTACTTCATGACGTCATTTGCTTGGATACAATGAAAATGTCGGACATGAGTTCTAATCTCGATCGGTGTGTGAAAGTTCGATGACCTTGAATAAGTCACTTCACTCATAATTCCTGTCCACCCAGCTGTAAATGGGTACAGAGAATCCGGGAAAGATCATTGCCAAGAGGTTTGGCCAAGGACCAGCTGGTAGAGAGAATCCCCTATTATCCAGTTATTGTGGATGTTTGGTTATGAGTTTATATCAAATTCTAGTCTAAGAAATAAGAACATAATATGAGGTTGATTTGTTTCCATGTATATTTATTCTACCTCATTCAAAATTCTCCATTGGATCAGTTTATAGAAAAAACAGCATGGAAATGGCAGAAGCACCTTTTCAGAAGCTGACTTAGGCTGACAGCAAAAAGGGATTCTTATGTGTAATCCTCTGTGAATATATCATGACATCTAATAAACTAACAGCAATTCTTACTTCTCATCCGACTAATTGCTAACATTGTGTAAAATAATGTACATTAGTATAATTTCCCCTAGGATACCTAATTAATGTGGCAGAAAACATTCTTATGCATCATTGCGAGAAAAACATTCAACAATACTTTTGAGATTAACAATGTAGAAACTGAATTCTAAATCTTGTGATAAACGAATATGACATTAAGCACTTATTTAGACTGAAGAAAACAAGTAAAGCTTTGCAGTTAGTTAGTTGGGTTTGCTGTGTGCAATTTCAATAAAACGCAATAGGTTAAAATACCCTAAAAAACTGTAATGGACCTTGAACAGGCACAGAGGTTCTTTAACAGGCACAGAGGATCTTTATTAGGCACAGAGGATCTTTATTAGGCACAGAGAGAATTCATTTGGTAGCAAGACAGCAATGTCATCTGCCAATGTATAAAATACACATTGATACTAAAAAAATGCTAATTCCAATTCATGAGCTTGAAGCAAGCTTAATTTGGACTTAAGAAAGAACAAAATCTATTATGCATTGTTTAAATTTACACAAAAGATGTCAATCATTTCTACGTTTATAGGGCAGGATGACAACTTTGTTGATATGTCTCTCCTGTACAAACTTATCATGAAAATGAAAACAGAGACTTAATTATTATATAATTAAATATATATTATATTACATTTGCGGGCAATAAATCTATAATGAGTGTTAAAACCTGTCTGGAAGAAATAAAACCATACTAATAAATAAATAATCAATTTTATTATATAATGTCTTTATTATAATTATTAATTTATATACCAACTGACAATATAAAAGCAAGCAGATTACAGCACCATAGAATTTCAACAGCTTTTAAAGGGATAAATAATAATAATAAAGTTTAATCAGCTATAGTACAAATTTCACGAGAACTGTATAAAAATAACTTAAAATATGTAGTTTTTCTGACTATACAGGATTCATACAACAAACGATGCCAATGGCTAATGACCATTTTAGTGGAAACCTCCTGTAAGAAAGAACTAGTTTCTGCAATCTATTTGATGTTTCCGTATGCCTAGAAGCTCGAAGAATCTTTGCCATAGATTTAACCTACGAAGCCTACTAATAGATTTAATGTGAGAGTTTTGACAATGCGTAGAGAAATTTAAATCATCTCTATCTCAATTTATATTCTAATAATACTGCATATATTCCACAGTTATTACCATACTTTGTGAAACTTAAAAAGATGTGGATAGGAACTACATTGAAGCTTATAACCACTCTTCCATAGATTTTTTACATTATAGTTTTCTATTAACCCTTTAAATACTATTATCACTAGCAGCTGAATTAACAGTCACAAAAGGATTAGAAATAAAACCTGTGCTGTAGGTAAAGCAGCCATTGCCATGTGACATCATAGAGGTAACGAAAGTAATGCTTCCTCATTTTCCTTAATTTCGCACTCCACGAACAACCCCTAATCCCATATTCCTCCCCCCGAACCATCCAGTCCACCTACCATAATAGAAAGTGTCATGTGTAGTAATGCTAATTAGATGCAGGTAGTAACTAACAAGAACACTACTTTAATGAAGGTATTGAAGGGAGATAACTATTAAAGGTAAAGCTACAGAATACAATAAATAAATCATAATCACAGCAGAACCATGCAGAATTATTTAGCAATATATTGTTTAGCACATTTAAGTTCCGTCATCAGAACTTTACTGTTTTAAACAATATCCCAGTTTGCATTTTTTTTTTTTACAAATTGTTGAATGTGTTGAAAAAAATATTGATACCATAAATATTTATTTTTAATGGTTAGTAATTTAAATTTTGAAAATATTGGTAGTGGATTTTAAACAACTTACCGAAGATATTTGACAGTTGTACAAGTACCAGTCATATTTCTAATCAAATGCTTACACTGTTTAACAATATTACACTTCAACAGAGTAGTATATTTCAACATTTAAAATGTTCATTTACTGACTTTACTTTCAGAATCAATAACACCTAAAATATTGAAGTAGTATTTGTTAGACATAACCTAATTTAAAGGGATACTGCGGTTTAGCATGAACAGAAAATTTTTATTCTCAAGAATGGTTAATAAGAGTATACATGTATATTCGTCAGTGAACTTACCTGGTGTTATAAAGTAACAGAATCCCTTGAAAAATCTGGAAGACTCACAAAACTAAGTCATTTTTTGAAAAATGCTTAATCAATTCATTAAACATTTCTCAATTATCAGGTGGCTCAGTGGGTTAAACGCTTGCTCGCTAATCTGAAGGTCCAGGGTTCAAACCCGGCAAAGGTCGAGATGAACTTTCAGATTTTTCAGCCCGGTTTCCCCTTGTCATTGATGCAGGTCGGAGGGACTGACATGGAAAAAGCGTCTAGTCGCTCGGATGGGACAACAAACCGAGGCCCCGTGGCTACATGCTGTGCACGTTAAAGATCCCTCGACAGTTGGAAATCGCAAAAAGAGTAGGCTAATGCCGCTGTCCTGGCAAAATTTCCCTCATTGCACACTGCATGGCGTTGCCCGTCTTCATTAGCCCATAAGGTGCAAAAGAGTAGGACGTAAAACTCTATTCATTTCATTTTATTTCAATAATCAAATGCATTTTTATGGATAATTACTTACTTTTTTGGATATTCATGTATTTTTATATTTTTTTTACTGATGAATAGATGTCTTATTGGCCTTGTTTAAAGTTTTCAAATTTTATGTTCATGCTCAGACCCATTATTTAATCAAGTAGCTAATTATAAAACGCTTAATACATGCATTAAGCGATTTTCAAATTGTCATTATAAAGAGAAGTAACTCTAACATGTTACTTTCTCGTGTCCTAGACCTCTACTCTTGAATTTACCTTATCATAGTCAGATAATGTACGATATTTAAATTCATGGAAAACCAAGAAAAAGCAAATCATATGATTTGAATGAATACTCCAACACTGACAAAATATTCAACCAAAAATTATCATAATATTTGTTTGTTTACACTGAAGAATGATTGGCATATTCCCAGATTCCCAGACACTTATTCTCAAGCTGAATGGAATTGTCGCTTGCTCACTTTTTGAAGAATTTGCAAATATAGTTTTATTGTTGCATTTTGAAAATTCATCAAGTGTGGTATGCATTCTTATTTAACTAATTGTCATTATTAAACACAAATATTAGCCCTAGGACGAGTGTTTTCTACCGGCTATCATCCTTTTAAGAAGCTGGACTAGCCGAAATTGAAGATAACTTATATATAACATGCATATCTTATAGCCTTAAAGTGAACATTTAGAACTTTATTTTGTGAATTATATGTAATAAAGAATACAATCAATCCTATGAACACACTAGTCATAATTTGCACATTTTGATTTGATTTTTGCAAAAGAGACCATGGTAGCTTTATGATATAAGGCCATTATCGTTGAGACTGGAAATACGTTTAAACCTTACAAATACATGTATTCTTAAAAGCCCACTTTCAACATTACCCTTGAAATATGATGATGACAGTGCTAAATGGATATTTGCATGACTACAAGGCTTTCATGAAGTACCTTTACGACTTTTCTGTTCGATTGTCTTCGGCAATTTCCGGAGAAATACGGAGTGAACCGACCTGAGGTGAATTGTTTTGAACCAATCAACTTCTTACAAGAAATTTACTACGTAATAGAACAACAAAAATGGCGATGAAAACAACAACATTTTCACAGACCGACTGTGTTATCTTTTGTAGGTTCCTCAATCATTTGTGTTCTATATATCTTTATTTGCAATTGTACTTATCTTCGCATTTTAGTATTTGTAAATTACCGCAGAGTCTTAAAATTTTAACGTTCAGTGTTTGTGAAGATGATGTTTATTAGATATCAAAATCGAAGGCAGAAATATTGGCTGGACTTTAGATTGCTTCTTCTGGGTGACCTTTTTCTATATCAGGACAATATTTTTCACTGAAAAACCCATGACAATAAGACACTTTATTAGCGTAGGATTCGCCTCAGATAATATGACAATTTCACAGATTTTTGTTCATTCCTATATCCTGGTTTAATATGTGCCTGGCCTTATTAGTCTGTAGATGTCATACTTATTATTATTTCCTCATTTCACCGAAGCTGAAGTCCATAAATATTCTTCAATTACCTTGTTTATTTGATACATGATTCTACTACAAACTAGCCTTTGCACATTTTGAAGTTGTGGTTAGAATTTATAGGAATAAATTCCTATCACAAACACAAAATAAGCCCTAAAACTACAGATCAATTCTATCTCTAAAGACAAAAACACAGCTTTGTAATGTTGTGTACTGATCAGTAGGCTATACTGCAGCTCTGATTGTAATTCTGTTACCCTACAGGTTATGGTGGTGGTAGGTTTTAATCACCAAAATTGGTCTAGTAATATATAGAAATTTATTGAGGACAATGTTGTGAATATTTCAGCAATTCTTGTAATACTGATGTTAACAGTTAGAGGTGAAGATGGTGTACCAACTGAACATGAAGCCTGTCAATTCTGGCAAAATGTGGCCCACCAGATGTCTGCACAGACTAGATCACAGATGCAATGTACAGCTAATGGAACCAGCTCTGCAGATGTTTGTACTAAATTAGATTGTAGAGGAACATACAAATATCAGGTAAAGTGTCTTCTAGATAAATTTTGAGATTTCATATAGTGTTAATTCTGTTTGTTATAGGATAATTTCAGGAGGCATCTTTTGTTGAAACCAGAATTAATTGATCCTCATCTTTTTTTTTCAAATGGAACATTTCCAAGCAAGTGAATTTTAAGCTTTACAGAAAGGATTAAATTACACCCTTGTATGACATTACTGGCAAAGCAAAAGTTGACTTTACAATATTTGCAAAAATTAAAATCTATTTATAAGGAAGATGTAATCATTGTGACACAATCCTATTATTTTAAACCTAGTGCATTTGTACTCTAAAAAAACGTTATGTTTATCACTGTCTTATTGTTTCAGACATTTATACCGTCTAGTTCAGATGTTGAAGTGGACTACTGTTTTGGTATAGTTTTAAATCATTGTGTGGAGCCTATTACTCTTGATATTTATCTACAAATGCCACATCAAAATGTTTCTTTCCAACAAAGAGTCAAACATGATGAAATGATGAAAATTCCAGGTAATTCAAAATCTCATAATGTCATTATGGAGATGATCCCTATCAATTTGCACGATGATATGATGTGTATCATGTTACTTGTGCTCACTTTACATTATACAATTCTTTACAGGTTCTTTTGAGTTTTATTTCATTTATTTCATTAGACTAATTTAACCCTTTGATTTTTGTATCTCATTGTTGTTTTTTGGCTTTTAGTTTACCAAATATCAGTATGGAATATTTTGGGGTAATAATTGAATCTATTTTTCATTTTAACAGGAGGAAGTTTTAAAGAATCACCTCTTGGTACAGCTGATGTCTTCCTTAATTTTCATATGGTGAAAATATCTCCACATCATGTAGAATTTGGTGTAAGTATTTTTCACTTTTTGCTAATGGTTGAAACTGTATTTAAGTTCTGGTTTGCTGTTTCTTTTACCACAGTCTTCTTGTGATTCTACATTTCATTTAGATGACATAGATCTCATTCCTTCAGGAAAATGATTTTTTGTCGCCAAGTTGTAGTACAATGATGGTTAGTAAGTAAAATGTTTTATTTTATACAGATGTCAGTAAAAGTAAGAATATCTACAAGTGTTGGATTAGAATTTTGGCCAAGAGATCTGCAAAGGACATTGGTACCTAAAGAAAACATTCCAGTACCACCTTGTGAAACTCAAGTACTAGCCACTGCACCTTCAGTTACATTGGGAACATGTCATCCACCACATTGGAGACAACCATCATATACTGACGCACCACCAACTTATACTAAGCCAACAACAAAGTCTGGTAAGTGTTTATTGTCTGGTTGAGCTGATCATATCATCGTAGACTTGAAATCTTAGACATTTAGCCCTAATGATAACTGATTGATATTCTTATCATTGTTATATTGATAGGTCAATGTTTATATACTTGAATGAACAGACATATTGTTTTTGTTTGAATATTGTCAAATTTGAGTTTTACATCCATGATCAATATTATTTTGTTAAAAATTAAGAATCCTATTAAAAAGTAATTCCTTTAAAATCTATATAGTCTGACTGATAAAGGGTTAAATGTAAAAGATCTGCTTGTTAAGGATTGAAGGTGTAGTCATGTACATGTATGTCTGCATGTATTAATATCATAACAGTTATTCTATGATTTATTTGATTTTCTCACTTCATTATACAGCTAAAACAATCAGAATTCAATTGTCAATTAAATTTTTTTGCTTGCATTTTTCTCTTTTTTTGTTTTGGGGATAGAGATAGCTTGACTACATTTTAATTATTTACACCATTACTTGTTTACTAAATCAATTCATTTATTTTAAGGATCTTCCCCCATTCCAACCATAAGGCCCACTATGCCTAGTCATACTAAAGCTTCATGTAAGCATTTTTATGTTGTTATGGAATCCTTACTTACAGTTATATTTATGGCATGCTTATTGAAGTTGCTTAAATATTCTTCTCTATTATAATGCATGTAAGACTTTTTGAAAACACTGTAGCAACTCCAAAGTATTTATACTTAACATGGCTGTTTTCAGTGTTTTCAAATGTCTTTTTGACGTCTCTATATTAATTTATATGAACTTGCATGCTAGACCTACAGCTTATTGTGTTATTAAAGGGATATAGGCCTAGGCATATTTTTAATACAAAATGTTTAGTTTGCTATTAGTTACTAATAACTAAATACTGTTTTATCAACAGTTTAATAATGATTTAGATTAATCTTGGTACCAAAGGTATATAATCAGAAAAGGAGGATTGAGCTTTCAAATTTTTGTCCATTTTACCTCAGAAATTTGTTTTAAAGGGACAGATTCTCCATTTGTTTGTGATATCTTTTGTTTAGCTAATCAGGATAAGTATTCACTATTCACCTTCAAGATCAAGATTTGAGCCTTCAAATCCATGTATCTTTTATACGCCCACACACAAGTATGGGCGTATATTGTTATCGCCCTGTCGGTCCGTACGTCGGTCGGTCGGTCCGTTCACAATTACCTTGTGCTCACTCTACAGGCTACAATTCTTCAAGGATTCTTTTGATTTTTTTTTGTAGGTCAGTGTCATTATGAAGAAGATCCCTGATTTTCATGATGATCTGATAATTTTTCACCGAAATATCGCGTCTGACTTAGCGTTTTTCACTTCATTAGCTATAGGGTGCAACTCGTGCTCACTCTACACGCTACTATTCCTAATGGATTCTTTTGATTTTTATTTTGTTGGTCAGTGTCATTATGAAGATGATCCCTATTGATCAGATAATTTTTCAGTGAAACATCGCTTTTTTCACTCTGTTACCTATAGGTTGCAACTCGTGCTCACTCTACAGGCTACAATTCTCTATGTATTCTTTTGATTGTTTTATGTGTGTCGATATCAATTTGAAGATGTGCACTATTAAATTTAATGATGATGATTTTCTAAGCCTATGTTTTATTCATGATCAATGCTGCCAGTGGGTGTATATATTACCTTGCCTGGCAAGCTATCTTTTAACAAATTAAGTGATTTTCCTGCTTCGGTTCAGACCTTTTCAGTATCTTAACCCTGAAATTTGCAAATTTGTCCTTTTAATATTTACTCTACCAGCTGACATTGCAATAATTCTATTGTTCCTATGTGGTTAAATATTGTCTTTTGCCTTGTAATTTGACAAAGTTATCTATTTTTCATTCCTAGCTACTCTAAACAAGACTTGTTCTGATAGGGTTATTTGCTCTAATGGTGAAGGTTGTAATATAAAAACCAAACTTTGTCAATGTACACCAGACTTCCGTTATGATGCCAAAATAGGAGCCTGTGTTTCACTGAGCAGATTAGGAGGGAAATGTGATGAAGGTATGATAAATGAATGTGGGCCTAATGAAATGTGTAATAAGAATTCAGTTTGTGAATGTAATCATGGTCACAGTTATAATGTTATAAGACAAGTTTGTGTTCACCAAGAAATAGGTAAGATTTTATATTTGTTTTTCTGAGGGGGTGTGAGTATTGTTCTGAAGCAAGAAAATGCAAGAAATGTTGTTCAATTGATTAGGCCACCAATGGGTGAATTCAAATGCGTTTTACATGTGAAGACCCAGCTTCATGATAATAACTGTCTGTCTGCAATTGTTTCTGAGACTTAGATAGAGGCTACAAATTTCATTTCAATTTGGGCTTATAATGTGCTTATGCTTTGTTTTCATAATTATTCCATCTTCATTAACCCATATGGTGCAGAAGACGTGAAGTGAAACTCCATACATTTCATTTTTGCATAATTATTATTTGGATGTTTTTTTTGTCAGTTATTGCCCTTGATGTAGATATCCAGTAAAATTTAATATAAGGGTGCATTTAATGCTAATTAAAACTATTCTTTGTACAGATATTGTGACAACAATAACAAGTATTATATCACCAACACAGGCTCCTCTTGTTCATACTGCACAATCTTCTACCAATAGTAAGTTTAATCTTGCCTTTTGTTCATGTTAACCATATATTTTGTGCATAGATGCATTACATGGTTGGTGAGATGTCATTAGGGTACAAAAAAGTACACAGGTAATGTGTTATATCAGGTGATGATTATTGTCATGGTCTTGACAATATTTGATCGTTCAACAGTTGTTCAGAAGTCAACCTAAAAAGAAGATTTTGATTTTTTGGTAGCTTGTCTGTTTGAATTTATCAGAAAACAATTAAAACAGCAAAGTTTTTTTTTAAATACCAGGTTACATTTCTAAATTACATTTTTGTTTGTTTTTTCAGACACTGCTATTATTGCTGGATGTGTATCTGCTGTTGTTGTATTAGTAATTGTTGGTGTTGTTATTTATTTAGTGATCAGAAGAAAACAAAGTCAGTATTTTGATAGACATGCTTTGATTTCTGATGATGATGATCCATTGGTTATATAATTTTCTTTAATCATCTCTATACTTTATCTTTGTATTCTTTCAATGCTTTATACTGGTAAAAAAAATCATGTCCTTCATAGTCCTCAGTTTTTACTCACTTATTTTGAGTGATTTCCAACAATTACTAAAATAGATTTGAACTTTACTAATAAATTTGATAACTTTTTATATGTAATAATTATATCCAATTTTATTTTAAAAAAATTTTGATAAGCATACCATAATTGGTTTGCTTACTACCTTAATGAAAAATGGCAATAACTGACCTTTATAATTTTTTTTAGTTTTTGTTCTTTCCAATATAATTGAAATCCACAATGTAGTTTTATTGCCAGATTAAGATAAGAGCACACTTATTAAAAAAAAAATCTCATTATTATTCAGGCAGCTTCAGATGATCTTCCAAGGGAAATGACTCATATTACAAACTTGATTTTAGACCACAGTTTTACAATTTAACTTAACATAACAAATAGAAAATTTTGAATAGGAAAGAAATAAGTGATTATAATCCTATACCTCAAAATATATATTCTTTAATTTTACTAATATAAACTTATTCTATTTGAATTATTATATTGGATATTTATTTAATAATTCTAATTGATTTTATTTAATTTACTTGCCTTTGATACTGTTTTTTTGCATATACTGTGAATTTTTTTCGAATCTCATATATGGGTGCAAGTTTATCTTTGACATTTGTTTTTAAAACTAATTCACATTTGAATTAGGATTGGTGGACAGTTTGATTATTCGATAACTTGGAACATAATCCAAAGTATTTCTTTTACTAATGCTGTATATTGTTGTGCCTTATTTAGTATTATAAAATATATAAATTTATCTGAATAAAGAATGTACATTGTACACAGTTTATTCAAATGTATTTAATTAATATTTAATGTATTTACTTGTTATAACCAAGATCTGTTGTGAATTTAATAATCCTTTTGATTTTAATATTTTTTGTGATACAAAAATCTAGTGTTTACAAGAGTCGATATTGAACCTGACATTTTTACCTGAAGAAAATTTGGTAATATATCTGTTGAAGAATAAGATATTTTCAATTTGATTAAAATTACATATCTTTCAGAATCATTTGTAAATATTAGACTGACAATTAGCCATTATAGTAAACTGGAAATTTCTAAACACTTTCACATTATGCTCTACCATCATTGATTTTGGGAGATAAACAAAAAGAAAATGGAGGATTTGTATTTAATCAGATTGAAAATGTCAAAGTGATGGCATGGTTTTATATTCAACTAGAAATTTATGATACAATGATGATATGAGGTACACAAGCATTTTGGTTCTTTCCAATGGTTTTCATAAACTTTTTTGCTTGATCTTGAGTTGCCTAAGATAACTTAAATATAAGACCATGTCATCAGTTTCTTTCTGTTTTTAATTTTTTGTTGAAATATGTTCTTTGTGTTTGTACACACAATATTTGGCTCTACATTTAGAGTTGGTCCTATATTTCATGTCAATCAATTTATCTTTCTAATTCAAGTTACTTTTTATATTTTTATAATTATGTTCAAAGCTTCTATATATGTTACTTTTGAAGTAATGTCAGTGTTCTGTTCTGTTCTAATAGTTGACTTGTTTGGGTTCTTATGTAATTTTATATAAAAGAAATATATATATTATTTAAACTTTGATCTAGCAATTCAATACAAGAAAGTCTTGTTGTTTAAATATAAATTTGCTTGTGTCAATTCCAGTAAATGTACTTCTTTCTTTTCCAGATCTATATTGTATTAAATGAGAATCTTATACATAAAGCAGAGATTGTTATTCGACAAATTGTTTCTTGCTTTAAATTGTGATTGACAAGATCCAAACTGAATTATGTGTTTTTCAATTTGTCTAGTTAATTTGACGTTAACCCAGTTGACGTATACACAATTCACTACTATAAATGTATTTGCTATGAGATCATGATATTGATCTAAAAAGAAAGAATTAATTTTCATTATGTGCTTTGCGACTGACAGGTTGGTCATGATTGACAGCTTATCCAAGTTCCAATAGACTTCTCAAATTTGATTCATCTTGGTTTTTTTCTGACTGCACAGAAACAGATGCAAGCTGTTGTTCATGATTTAGTTGGGCAGTGTTGAAGCTATGCTGATTAAGTACATCGGTGTGATTAATAGTGCTGTTGCTATGCAGGTTCATAGTTGTGATGGACAATGTTAATGCCATGCTGCGTAGTGCATGTTTTGGTTGACAGTGTATAAGCCATGCTTGATTAATAATAAAGATCAACAGTGTTGAAGCCCTGATTGTTAGGTTCATGTTGTGATGAACATTGTTGAAGTCAAGCTGGTTAGTTTTTTGCTTTGCTGAACATTGTTAAAGTCCTGCTGGTTGAAGTCCTGCTGCTTAGGTTCATGTTTTGATGAACAATGTTGAAGTCATGTTGGTTAGGTTCATGTTGTGATGAACAATGTTGAAGTCATGCTGGTTAAGTTCATGTTGTGATGAACACTGTTGAAGTCAAGCTGGTAAGGTTTATGTTGTGATGAACAATGTTGAAGTCATGCTGGTTAGGTTCATGTTGTGATGAATAATGTTGAAGTCATGCTGGTTAGGTTCATGTTGTGATAAACAATGCTGAATTCATGCTGGTTAGGTTCACGTTGTGATGAACAATGTTGTCATGCTGGTTGTGATGGACATGCTGTTTAGGTTATGATAGACAGTTTTAAAGATGCTTTCTGACAATATTAGTTGTGATTTGGATCTCCAATTCTTGTTTTAATTCTTAAATTATATTGGTACATGTATATGTTATTTGACAATTCAGTATTTTTTGTACACATTGTATAATATTTTTAAGATCATATAGATTGTATATTGCTTCAATTAATTATCTGTTTATTGTATGTAATATATTTCTGAAATATTTTTCTTGTTTTATAATGAAAATTACCCCCCTAAACTTTACGAATTTGTTCCAATGGAACTGATACATGGTTAATGATATTTCTGAATTTTTGTTAAAGCTACTGTCAATTTAAACCCTGGTTTGTGAACCTCCCAACACAATTTAGTTGGAGAAAATGAACATACAGAGCTTAAAGAAACTGGTTCATCTGTTTTTGCAAGTGGCTCAGAATACAAGATCTATCCTGGATTTCCTAACTTTCACTGGAACAATAAAAATATAGCCCTTCTTGAAATAAGCAACAGCCCCATGTTTTTAGAGAACTGAACATGAAGCATTTTCTTTTGTCAATAATGGACTCCAAATATATGACTTTTGGCTTGTCGATTACATTAATATCCAAAATGGGGATTAGACTGACAACTACTCACATTAAATACACTCATACTTTATTCAGAGAACTAATCCAGGGCTCCAAAATCTTTCATTACATATTTTGTCCAATTAAAACTCTTAATTTATCTTAAGTGTCTGATAGGCCTACTGCTGCCAGAATCTGCTATAGAACTCAATTCACTTGTTGATGGTTAACACTCTTTCTTGTTTTGAATTATATCTCTGTCATCTTGGGGACACACAAATTTTGATTACATGTTTGTTTATTAACAAAAAATTTTTTGTAGTATAAGACCAGATTCACACAGGAATAAATCATTGTAATAATGTTTGCAATTGATAATAAATTTCATAAAAAAAAATAATTTTAAAGAAAACATGTAGAATGTGTTAGCAAGATAATAATAATATATTACATTGAATGACATAACAAGATCTGTAATCAGAATTTAAATATTTCTCTATCTCACAGTCTCATATTCTTATATTCTAATAAAAATTGTTATATATGTTTTCCAGTAATAAGCTTATACTAGATAAAAAACATATAAACTTCCCTCAATTGACTATTTAGGCATTTTTCTTAATTCATTAGCTAACCAAACAGCAAAACTGAGAAGAACTAGAGATCCTGATTGATGTGTAGCAGCTAAATGTGTGGGTACATACATTAATAATGTGGTAATACCTAATGTGGCCTGAAAAAAAAATAAAACAGAATCATGATTGATAGATTCTAGTAGAAGTAAAATCATTAAACTCAAAGGCTCAACTATCACCTGACACATGTTCCAGCAAAATATACCAAAACTTCCAGAATTTATATTCCAATGAATTTGTCGCAGAACAAATCCTCAAATGATGTTGAGAATTCCATAGTATTCTCAACCAGGCAGCAAATAAATGTTCATGACAACTGATTAATTATCAGACCTATGGATGAACCTAGACTTTTATCATAATTTAAGACTGACCTGAAGGAAAGCCATTCCTACTAAACAATTAACTGCCATTCTAGCTCTTGGTGGTAATGGAGCTTTACGACACATCCACCAGAAACCAGTGATCACTGCTACAGTTGATTCTGCCTGCAACACAATTATTGTAACTCTCTTTAAATATATAGATACATTTTCCTTATTTGATTGTATCTTAATTTTGAAAAGTATAAAATTTTCCGAAAATTGAAATCTTAACCAGATGTCAAAGATAAAAATATCCATATAGAAAGGGTGATGACTTAAATAGCAAGGATCTCTCCCATCATTTGGTATCTATCCTTAGACTTCCCAGATTATCTATTCTCATGTTAAGGGCCACAGAAATGGACCAGAAATCTTAAATTTATTTATTGACATAAATCAATTACCAGATGTCTGTGATTAAACTGAACTGTAGTGGGATTCTCAAATGCATTCTTCCATTTTGGTTCAAACTTAGCAATATCCTCTGGAATCCATTTAGTTGCCATTTTGGGCCAAGAATTGTACACAAGACCTGCATCTAAGCCTGCTACAAATGCACCTAAAATAAAGACAATACAACTCCAAAACATCTATCATCTTTCACTTTGCATTTCTCAAGAAAGGATGGCTGTTACCCTAGTAAAATCAGGTCTATAACACTGTTATGTATGTAGTCAAGTAGTACAGTACCTGATAAAGCAGTCACAAACACTAAAGTTAACACACCATGGGTTAAGATTCGAATCTTTCGTATTTGTGGTGAGTTTGGAATCTGTAAAAATAATGAAATGAAAATGTACAAATGAAATATCTTCATTCTTAAAGTGATAATAGGTCTTAAAATGAACATAAAATTTGAAAATTTTAAACTTGGTCAATAAGAGATCTATTCATCCGTAATTATACATGCTGCCATAAAAACATACAAAAATAAATATAAAAAACTAAGTAGCTTAATTGTACAAAAAGATGTATTAAATTATTTCGTTTTGTGAGTTATACAAATTTTTAAGGATTCTGTTACTTTATGACTCCAGGTAAGTTCACTGATGAATATATACTCATATTGACATTCTTGAGAATTAAAATTTTGTGTTCATGTCAAGGCACAGTATCCTTTTAAGACTTGGGTTAACACAAGCCTCTATGAATTTGTTAACCTTCTGTATATATTACAATATGGGCTATATAGACTTTGTAGACAATTAACCTCTATTTCAGGACAAATTATATAAACCAAAAAACCATAAACATAATATTTATATTTGCTTCAGTGTCAAAAACACCATGCTCCTGATTTAAGTCAATTCTTTCAGACGGTGAAATAAATTTTACAAAATATCTGCACCCGTTAATGTATCTTATACTGTAGTTCCAGTCTTTAACTAAGTACAAAATCAGATCAGAGTTTAATGGTTGGGAGTAAATATATAGGTACATACTGGTAACGGTTTATTAAGATGGCTGAGTCCAGCATACAAAAATAATGTATATAGAATAAAAGCTGAACCCAAATGAGAAGCTAAACGGTACTGGCTAACTCTAGGAATGTCTGTTGATTCTGGTTTATCTACTAGTCCACTTTTAACCATATACCACCCCAGAAAGCCCTGAAAGTAGTAAGAATCTTTCGCATAATTGTGGAACTATCTACACACAATGAATTTACTAATAGTACATGTACATTAATTTCTTGATTCACAGATTCTCAAAATCAGGAAATCTAGGAAGACAGCATGCTTTGAAAGGCAACATACGGCCACTGGCAGCATTGAATTTGAATAAAATATTCAGCAGTAACAATGAAAATTGTAATCGATCTAAATGCTCACACCAAGTCTCATGAACATTGGAGCGTCTATTGCAACAACAATAAAATTTTGACGCGATTTTACAAAGTCAAGGGCAATACAGCAAATTTTGACAGATATACATCCACATATTGATGTGAGCGTATAAAAATTGTTTCCATCAAAACAAATGTTTGTGTTCTCATCATTGATCAACTTGATAAACTACTAATTAGGATATACTAAAATAAAAATGAATACCTGAAATATACTAAAATAAAAATGAATACCTGAAATCCAATTAATGCAGTATAAATAGCTAATCTTGGCTTCATAGCTTTTGTTATCCATCCTTTCTTAAGAAATACTAATGCAGGAATCAGAAAAACAAGGCCAACAGCTCGACCCCACATTCTATGAGAATATTCCATATACCAAATAAATTTAAATCTACTTAATGTCATTTCTTCATGCTGTGTGACACTGTAAATAGAACATATTTACATTCATTGAAAACTAACTTCACTAGTTTACTTTATGTTCAAGAAGCATATTTAAAGTGATAATGAACAGAAAAAAGTAAGGTTTTTATTGTTTAAATAGGCCTACTCACTATTCTTTCTCAAACAATATGTCTTGAATCTTGAAAGATAGCTTCCCACTGGCAGCATTGAATTCATTTATTACGTATTTCGACGATTTAGTCGAAAACGTATTGTAATCGTTAAAATTATTATTTTTTTTTTTTTTTTTGCGATTCTTGGATGAGTTTGCAGACAAACTGGTAAAAGGTACAAAAATTCTAAATCTACAGTTGATCTTAGAATGATTTCTATTATCAAATAAACAAACCGGAAGTTCTATCTCTGACCAGAAGTGAGAACCGGAAGTTGAGGTTATTTTGCTTTAGCAAGTTTATTTTCAGTTCGATTTCAACCGGATTTTCAGATTTGAAATTTTCAATGTATTTGTCAACTAACAATTATAGGTTTTATGCAATTTGGTTAAATCTTTTACCCACAACTTGCAATTCAATATTCAAGGGTCATAGGCAAAAATTTCAGACCGTTATTTCTCGTTTAAAACAGATGGTAAAATTTTGAAACTTTACCAGTTGATAGGCTATATGATTATGAATTGGAAAAATTTTGCCTCAAATGACGTAAATACGTAACTTCCGGTCTATAACAGCTAGGTGAAAAGTGAAAACTGTTTTATAAATAACTTGTCAATAGTAATCGATTTGACCTAAATAATTAGGTCAAGCTGCCATATCGGCCGCCATTTTGAATTTTCGTTACAAATCTTAAAGCTGAAATTCAGACATTATTGATACAACGATTTCGATGAAATTTATCACATAGATACATTGGATCATTATCTACCTTTTCTTGGAGATTTTGATTTTAAATTTCATATTTTTTTGCAAATTATTCAAATTTCAATTTTTTCAAAATAAGGTCACTTCAACGGCTACGGAAGGTGTGACCCACTTAATCTATGACCTTGAAAATTAGGTCAAATAATATTCAATATATTGTCTACGACTAGGTATTTTTTAATTTGGCTTACTTAAAAAATTCATAGAGATAAGTGTACTTAAATACAGCAAAAATTGATAATTTTCATATTTTCGCCATCTTTAACCGTTACGGAAGGTGTGACCTAATTATTTCATGACTTTAAAAACTAGGTCAAATGATATTAATATATTGTCTAGATGTAGGTCATTGCAAATTTAGCCTAAATAATATTTTAAGGCTCTCGAAATACGTTCATAATTGTAAGCAATTCTAGTTGAAAATTGTTATCAATGCCAACACCAAGTTTCATCAAAATCTATTGAAAATTGTAGCTTCTATTGCACCAACAAAAACAATTTGGACACAATTTTAGTCAATGGCAATAACTCAAAAATTGTTCATTGACAAATCATCAGATTCGAACTTGACTATCGTCATATTAATTCCAATACTCATACCATGTTTCATCAAAATCCATTGAAAATACACCCACAATAAAATGTTGACACAATTTTACTACGTCAGGGGAAAAACTCAAAACTGTTCATCAAAAAATCTTCAAATTCAAACTTGATTGCCTTCTTTGATCAAATGATCACAATAAAGTTTCAACAAAATCCATTGAAATAGATTCTAATGTACCAACAATAAAAATTTTGATGCTAAGTCAATGGTAATAACTAAAAAAAATCAAAACTCTTGAAAAATTGTCAAATTTAATCTTGACCGCCGTCTTATCAATTCACAGCTTCATTAAAATCCATTTAAAATTGTAGCTTCTATTGTGTCTACAACAAATATACAGACAGGGGCAATAACTCAAACACTCTACATAAAAAAATCAAACTTGACCGCAAGAACATATTCATGTGGATGTATAAAAATGATGAGTTTTAAAACTATCAGAATCAAGTCATATCTAAATAATTATATTTTACCGTATATTCTAAATCATATGGTACTCACTATTTATATTCTGGATATTGTTTATATTTCTCAAACTCTGCTTCCCATTCAGCTTGTGAACTTGGTGCTTTCATGTCTTTTATTAATCTCCAATCTACCATAGAAAGTCCTGATTCTGTTAATCTGAAATCAACTGAACAGGTAATGTGTGGAAAAAATTATTGCATGTAGGTGAAAAGATCACTTATTATTAGCACCCATCAGAGCTAGATGTGGACTAAATCAAAGAGTCTTGATTGATCAAGATTCAACCTACCGTGTAACGCCACCAAGTATAACAGCCCCAAATACCATACCAGCACATCCTATCAGCCATCCACCAACTATTTTCTCTGCATAACGTGGAATTTCTGGTGTGATCTGTCCATTGCTAGATTTATTTCTGAATGTTTGGAATATTTGAGCTAATTTGGGGGGCTGAAATAGTACCATATACAGAATTTGAAATGCTTATAAAAAAAGAAAAAAGAAACTTTGCAGAAGTCATCCTTTTGATTAGTTATAAAGCTTAGGCCTACCTTCTGTGGTGTTTTAAAGTTCTTGACATGGTTAGTGAATATTCTTTTAGAAATACTGAACCCTGCTGGTTGATTACAATTTGGACATTTATTCTGAAAAAAAAAAATGATTAGAATTTGTTAAAGTAATTGACAGTATATAGTACCGATAGATACTAAATTAGGATTTTGTGAGACTAAGTTAGCCTAAGCCTTTAGCAATAACTATATTGCCAATAGATGATTCTATCAAAAAGACTTTACAAATTGAGTCTCACATTTCACATGGAACCTATTATACACAGGTTGCACAACACAGCCCAAGTAGAGTCTACTTACTCACTTGTGACACAAGTTGTGGACAGGATAAGCTAGCCTTGTTGTTTTGGTGAAGCATATGAAATTTGGCCGGTTGACTGATGCTTCATATAAAATGCTTCAACAAAGGCCATCCTGTCCACAAGTACATTTGCAACACAGAACAGGTCAAATGGCAAAGCATACCTACCAGGACACTTCTTGTTTTGTTTGTAAACTGGTGAAGAGACCTTTGATAATTGAAAAATGCAGAAGTTCCAGTCTTCTGACTAAAATTTCGAAATAAACTTGAAGATAAATAATACATGATTTCAATTTATACAATGAAAGCACAATCTGACAATACAAGGTATTTGAAGTAAACAAGTTATAAAACAGTCGTCGATGCTTTTAACGTTCGTGCTTTATGCAACACACTACGGGGAAGCCCTCAAAAGGTCAAAGTTGAAGCATGCGCTGTTCTGGGATTTCCCTTTCTGGCATGATTATTTGAAAGCACATTATTCATGGCCTTTTTTACACCGTACGTTTGAAGTGAAATAAAATAAATTTTAAAAAAGCGAGAATGGAAGTATGCATAGATTCAGTTGCATCAGGTAGAAATGCTGAACTCGGAGGTGGGTTTTAAAATAGAGTTATCCCTAACTTCTAGTCCCACAGACCGCATTGCAATAATTAACATTAAAGCTGACATGTCCATATAAGAGTTTCGTTAATGTCACTTGTCATCATTTACTCTTATAGTATATTAGTTGTGTGATAATTTACAAAGTCATAGGCTACATGACCATATAATTTCTTATTCATATAATTTAAATATTTAGGTGCTGAAAAAGTTGAACTTTGTGCTAATCTTATGGAAGGTGGTACCACACCAAGCTTAGGTAATATTTAGGCTATACCCTCTCATAATTCAAGTAGGCCCACCGGTATACCAACTTGTGAAGCTATTTAAATAATCATTTACATAGGCCTAATAGGATAAAATTAAAGAAAAACTTGCTAAATAGAGACAATTTTTGTGTTTTCCAGTGAAGATAGTACCAAATTATCTAATGTTAACCATTGTATTGGTATGGAATGATTGACATGATGAATAAAAAAGAAATTAAGACACCATGTTCCATTCAAAAAAGTGCTATCTTATATTTCATTAAATTCATTGAACTTGTTTTTATATAGGAATGTTAAAAATAGTTAAACAGAGTATCAAAATACCAGTTTTTGTCATGATACGACCAAGAGGCGGGGATTTTATTTATGATGATGATGAATTCGATGTTATGAAACAAGATATCCTAGAGTTTAAAAAAGCTAAAGCAGATGGATTTGTTATTGGGATTTTAAAAATGTATGTGTTCATCTTTTACAATGATCTAGAATTTTATGTGAGAAAAATTTATGACTCAATTTATTTTTTGCAAATAGATGATAAACTCTTCTGATTAGATTTGATGGAGGCCATTAACAAGGTTTAATTAGGCAAATAAAATGTGAAGCTCAAGGCAATGTGCAATGAAGGAAAGTTTGCCATCATTAATAATTGTTGTTTTCATTACAGTGATGGAACAGTAGATGTTGACAGATGTGCTGAATTATTAGGTACATTAAAAATTGAGTATATTTAAAGGGATAATAGGCGTTAGAACGAACATAAAATTTTAAGTTCACTCAAATTTGGACAATAACAGTATATATCCATCAGTGGACTTACCTATACATCAAAATCCCTCTAAAATCCGGTAAATCCCCAAAATAAAGTAGTTAATCATAAAACGCTTGAGCCATCCATCAAGCGATTTTCAAATCGTGTAAATATAAAGGGAAGTAACTCTAACATGTGGGTTTTCACGCGTCCTTGACCCCTACTGTTGAATTCCACAATGATGTTTTAGCGTTGATTTACCAGACGCTTTTATTCTCAAACTGAATGGAATCGTCGCTGGCTCACTTTTTTTAAAAATTCGGAATATATTTTTATTGTGGCTTTTTAAAATTTGGTAAAGTGTGGGATGCATACTTATTTAACTAATAGTCAATATGAAACACAAATATAAGCCGTAGGACGAGTGTATTCTAACGCCTATTATCCCTTTAAGCTTACTGATTTGAATCTTAGAATTTAATGGGAAAATTTTATGACAAGTTGGACTTGGAGTTTATATCTCATCCTTACAATTGTTCAATTGATCAATATTTCTGAATTCACAAGGAAAAGTTCACAACTTACTGAACGTCCATGTGTTTATTCATTTGTTCTTCAACTGCACTTATACAGCTTCTTTTGATCTATGATATATGGTTAGAAGATCACAAATTAGGGCCCATGATGTTATATTTAGTTAATATTGATATTAGATGTCATATTAGAACCACAAGTATAGATAAATAAATTAAATAAATATTCTAGAAGTATCCATCCATGATCAGAAATAGTAAGGTCTATTGAGGGGCTATCATGTACATATCGTTGCAGTCTGTCAGTGAGCTGCTTTCAAAACTTTAACTTCAAAACACCAATAATTGAGGTACTAACTAAACTATAACTAAATTTTTCAGCTATGATTCGTCCATTTCCAGCCACATTCCATAGAGGTAATAAAATATTTTATTATTTTATATTAAGGATGAAGCATTCAACAGAATGGGGAGAGTCATTGTTGATTACAAGTTCACACTACCTTTTTCACTGTTATTCAAGACTTCAACTGAGAGAGGAGAGTATAATACCCAAACTGAGTGCACAACTGAATAATTGAATTTGGTCATAACCAATAGATTCAGTTTGATACAGTTTGCTTATGCATCAAAATCCTTTCTAGAGAGATGCTTTTGAATTGCTAAGAAAATGGATCTATATCTTAACCAAATTGTGCACAAGTGGCATTACTGTCCTAGAATGCAGATCTGGGCTCCATGATCTGACAAGATCCACCCAGAAATCATAAGCTATGATAAAAAACACAGGTAACAAAAATTTAAATGAATTATTAAATGACTTCAGCTATAGATATGTGTATGAAACCACTGATAGAACTAGATGATATTATTAAATTAGGATTTGAAAGAGTGTTAACTAGTGGTGGTGCTCAAACTGCACTTGATGGTGCTCCACTTATTAAAGAAATGGTCACGAAGGTAAGGTGCTCATTACCCTCTATATTACACTGATGATTGCATATTCATTAGTGCACTGCTCGATTACTTATTTACTTATGGACAATAATATTTCTAATAAAAAGTCTTGAAAATCACTGCAGAATGTATTCCAATCAAAACATGAACAACTATCAATGAAAAAATTGTAAAGATCAAATTAACATTGCTGTATTTTGTTATTTTATTTGTAGGCAGCTGGAAGAATTGTTGTGATGCCAGGTTAGTTATTTCTAGTTTTTTTCATCTAATTCAAAGTGAAACAAAATTTACATTCAGACTCCCTTTTTCATCAGCCTATTAGGTTTTTTTTAATTTAAACAGTCACCCAAACCATATCAACATGAAAACCATGTATGGTAGTATGGGAGTATGCTGCAAGTAATTATACGGATACTCAGAGACAATGTTTGCCAAAGATATGTGTCAGTCAGTCATACGAAAAACCACTGAAAAGCTCAATGGAAATATAGCAAGAAATATGCCACAGCACTAAAATTTGAATCACTTAATAAGTGTCAGTTTATCGGAAGAGAAATATTGCCGTGTGTAAAAGAATGTTGAATTTAATGTTTCAAGTTTATTGGAAATAGCATTCCTTCAGCCTATGAACTTTTCACTCAGGTAGAAATGGTTCTTATATTTTGTAATGATTTCTTTGTTTAGATATTGTATGTCTCTGTGCCTTGTATTGGGAAATTATGGTAATGTTAGTGTTGTTAGTTGAAAAGTGCTAATTTTGTCAATTTATTTTCATCTTTTAGGTGGAGGAATTAATTCCAATAATATAGACAGAATTTTATTACAAACTGGTGCCAAGGAATTCCATTGTTCTGCACGATCAAGTTTGAGTTCATTGATGAACTATAGGAAGGAAGGAATCAGTATGGGTGGTAGTCTATCTCCTCCTGAATTTACTGTGAAAGTGACAGACAGTGAAAAAGTTCAACAGTTAGTGGAAAAGGCTACAAGTATTTGGGATTGTGGACAATAATTTCTAGATTTCAATGATTTTAGGCCTAAGTTAAAGTGGACCAGGCTTCATTTGTTTCGGACAATCATCCGACAGCCTCAAACACATGAAATCTTTTGGTTAGCTAATCAGAAATAGTCTACAGAGCTTACCTTTGAAATTTGAGCCTTTAAATCCATGTGTATCCATAATTATCCGTGTTTGAAAAAATCATAATGCCGTAAGAAATTACGAACGTCCCGCCATTTTGGAAAACGGTTCGTCTTGATAGTCAAAGAGTTATCCTTCCCGTCATGCAATAGCGGTCATCTATATAAATAGACTACAACGTATTTTCAATTGTAGACTTTGTCAACAGGACACACAATTTTGAGACTGACTGGAGACCAGCCGCGTACAGCACGGAAAAAAAATTAAAAGTGAAATTTTTTGTTTGAGGTATATTTCAAGGTATTTTGCGATTTTCTTAGAGCTTGAGTATTTCTGAGGACTGTTTAAATGTAACAAAGGCCCAAAGAGACCCCTAAAAATCAAGCCTGGGCCCCTTTAATAAGAAAAGGAACACAATCTGTTGTTTCCCATCTTTCATGAGTGATTGGATTTGATTGACAGAGAAAATCTGAAGTTAATTTTGATTGGATATTGCTTGTTTGTATTAACACAGCCTTGAGGAAATATGAGGAATTGGGGTACTATCAAATAGAAGATGATAACTTATCTCTGCAATAAATCATATTTTTGGCAAACTACAAGTTTCCTTGACAATGGCACTTTAAATATCTTAAACCATGATCATAATTCTGAAATATTAATATTTACAGATGCTCCTTTTAATTAACCCTGCATTAATTATTTACAAAGACATGATGATTGAGGATATATATTCTGATGCCGTTTTTCATCGGGTTGCCAATACTCCACCATTACAGTCTAATAGTTTTGGTTTCTTTTTTGTTACTTTTGTTATGTAAAGTAAAAAGTTAGGATATATTTTGAGCAGTAGCCCATGAAATACTAAACATTTTTTATTATTTATATTTAATATAAATTCAAAAAATGAAACAAATAAATAATCACTATGTACAAATAGTTACATTATCAACAAATGTTTCATATTGCCTATTTTTTATAATTTTTGAACAATTCTCGATAGTTCAATTCTTTTTGATTAAGAAATTTTTCATAGTGTTAACAAAAATATATTGGATGCTATTATGCCAACAATGATGTTTTTTTTTTGTGATATCTTGCCCTTCATTCCACCCTAGTCATGACTTACAAACATTAATAGATTTAAAGTTGACAAGTTGTACAATTTGTGAACACTTTTATTGGTTTTGATATTCTAAAGCACATTTTGACATGTGGTAGATAATTCACCTATTATATTAGCCTGGGTTCGGCGAGATTTTTTTTTTCATTGAACACACACTAAATTTTCAAATTGTTGCATGTGCGAAATGTTGAAAGTCTCTATATTAGTGATTGTAGAACAATTAAATGCAAATGTGAACTAACAGACTTTGTTGTTTAACAATATACATCCACATGGAAGTATAGATGTCATAATATAAACCAAACTGGCTTCATAATTTCACCAAATCATTATGGAATGCATTCATTCTGTTTTTACATACCATGACCTACTGAGTAGTTATGTATGGCCAGAATGTCTCTTGATACTGATATGTAAACCTGAGGAATATATTAAAATCTTTCAACACTGTAATCAAACAGCTTGTGCCATGTGTACAGGATTTAACATTAATTCAAAGGCAGCATCTTTCAGATTGGCACCACGAAGATTGGCTTCTTGTAAATCACATCCTGATAAATTACAATTCTGAAATAAATGAAAATTTCTTAATGACCATTCTAACTGGGATTAAAAGACATAAGAATCTGGGTCACTAAGAGCATCAAATTGCTCTTGCTGGCCTTCTAAAATACTAATTTTACATAATATAACAGGTGATTGCCTTGCACAATATATGTACAATTCCCTGATAGAAATTGTTGACCAACATACAAAACTTCATAAAATTCGGACATAAATTGCCACCTCTATTGCGTTTACAAGCCAATTCTGGCATGATTTAAGTGTATCAATAAAATCAAATAAAAAAACCATTGTCTTTATTGTGGTCAATTAATGTGTTTGAGGTGTATTTAAGTCCAGGGCAAAAAAGTAAAAAAAGATAACAAATTTCATAAATATTCGATTAAAACTGTTTTCTCTATTGTGTTCACAAGCCTCTTGTGGATGTTTAGAAAAAGTTTAGAATTCTTCTTTATAAGCCTTTTGAGACATTACAGTGATAAACATCACATTAAATATGTTTAAAGAATCAACCAAATGAAGGATATCTTTACCTCTAAATCTGCACCAGCTAGAACTGCTCCTCGTAAATCACAGTTTTGTAAATTGGCATTTTTTAATGTAGCCACCCTTAAATTAACACCTGCCATATGACTTCCTTCTAAATTAACACTTTTCATATGGGCTCCTAAAATAATATTACAAACATTAAAAATTTTGTCTTTTTTTTCCAAAACTTGCACTCACATTCCTTTATTGCTGGTAATTTTCCGCTCTATAATATTATAGAGTTTTCTGTAGACTAGGCAGCCTCCCAGTTGCTTCTCATCCAATTTAGACCATCTCAGTGATAAAAGCCATGTTAAAAATCAAAATGGTTGTCTCCTATTGAGCTGTTATCAAAATCCAGACCCTCATGACAATCATTGACAGGGAAAGGGGAAACTACTCATCTCACTTCACTTGTGGAAAAATTGCAATAAATAGACCTACCTTCCATATTTGCTCTACTGCCAGCAGGATCTTCAAAATTACAACCTTTTAATGAAGAGCCTTCTAAATTAGCACACAACATTTTAACACCTAAAAAATTGGCTGACTGAAAATAAATATAATGTATTCAATGGCAACTGACATAATTCAGATTGAAATTGAAAAATAAGGTCCTCATAAAAATTATTTTTTACAAAAAATGGTGATCCTGGCAAAAATCCTGGTTGACTTTGACAGAATATGATCTATAAGTCTAAAATCTCAATCCAATAATGTAAAATTCTATTTAGACAAATAGGCAAATACGACTAAATGCTAAAATCAGATTTCCTATAAAATTAAAAAGTCGGACAACTATACTTACATCTAAAATAGCTTTTGATAAATCTGCCCTTTCAAAATTGCAACAAGCTAAATTAGCACCAGTTAAATTAGCTTTATGTAATATAGCATATTTAAAATTGATATTCCTTAAATCAAGTTTTGATAAATTAGCACCGGTAAAGTTCATTCCCTGAAACAAAAACACTATAATAAATAAAAGAATAAGAATTAAACACCCATCATTAAGCATTAGGTAAAACTCAATAATTTATTCTTCTGATAAAATAGATGTGTTTTTTTTTTTTAAACATGTGCAGGTTATTACAAATAGGTTGGATAAAATAATATAGCTAAATTAATATTAATCATAATAATCAACCAAGAAGTTTTTTTTAAATCAAAATCTAAACAAGTTTACATGTCCTTTCAGATTATGTAAAATGTTATAATTGACCTGATTATCTAAAATCTTGTTTTCTCTAACTTATCTGTTTATTTGAATTCCTATCAAACAGCCCATAAAATATTCTGAGACAAATTTCACTGAAAGGACTTTTCCTCAGCAAAACCATCTATCATCAGCAAATTGTCAATATATGCTATATTACCTGGCATCGTAGTTCTGTACTAGTAGATGTTGATAATAATTTCAATATGAATTCTCGTCTACAAATAGCTGTATCATCATTGGCTGGCTCACTTGTCTACAAAAGTATTTGATCATAGTTACATTGGAAAATCAAAAATTTTTGAAACCCAATAATATGTTATATATTACTGATATCTAGCCTACTATCTATCTAGAATAAAAACATTGCCTTCAATAATACAGAGATACCAACTTGAAACTTTGCAAAGGTTAAGTTTAAATGTAGGATGGGCTGTGTCTGATACCTCGACTGGATAAGACTCTTTTCTTGTATCACTGAAGTTTGTGATTGAATCAATTTTATTGGATTGTGCACTAGCCAATCTCAGTTGATGATTCAAAAGTCTGTAAACCATAAGCCGTAACATTTACATCTTTATACCAGGACCTCTCATTGACTGTTTTTCTAGCATACATTCAAATCAAATTACTACATTTTGTGATAAAAGAAAAGAGTCTTATAGCCTGACAATGTGAAGATGTAGATTAGCAAAAAAATACCCAATTTACTGAGCTACAACAACTCTTTTAGTCATTCAGGTAGTTATTTCTGGGTTTTCTACTTCAAACTAATCTGACATCCTTAATATTCATTAATAACTTACCACAATTATTTCTTCTAATTGATCTATTAAAGATGTAAGACCAAAAAACTGTGCTTCTTCTAACACACCTGAAATATCATTTATATTAACCTCATTTCATTGATATAAACCTCAATTCATAGAAATTAACCTCATATCATTGATAGTAACATAATTCATACCTAATTCCAGTGATATTAAACCTCATTTCATCAAAAATAACCTCATTTTATTGATATTATTTTTATTCTATATATTAAAATCATTTTTCATACACATTAATCTTGATTGATATTTATATTGATAACTAGCTCATTTCATTGATAACAAGCTCATTTTTATTGATAACAAGCTTATTATCTCTCATTCAGAGCAAATCATTCTTATTTGTCATATAAATCATTATGTTCTAAGGGTGTGCAAATGAAACAATTCTCAGTTTTGTCTTCATACCATTTCTAGATTAAAAAATAAGTCTTTCAAGGATTATCCATGTTTATAGACATCTGGATCAAACATACAAAGAGCAAGGTTTGTCTTTTTAAAGGTAAGCAGTCATTGAGTCAATTTTTTTTTTTAATAGTTTACAAACAAAATGAGCCTTACCATATGGATTGATATTTTTATCTAATATTAAACAATTATGACGTAAATAATTCAATATAGGTTCAAAATAAACAGCACTTCTATCTATTAAATAGGCTCCATTTTCATCTACACTACTCTTCCACATTACATCTTAAAATGGTATAAATAAATAAAAAAAAATTTTCAATAAATGACAGATAGATACAGAAGTAATTACAATGGAAAAAGTTGTGATATAATAACAATGTACATAAATGTCATTTAATTCTTGTACAATAATTTAAAAATAAATATTTTTGCATACTAAACCAGCTATATTAGATATAATCTATTAGGCAATGGTGCAGTTTAAAGTTAGTGAAACAACTAGAGGCCACTAAATAAAACTGGAATTTTAGAAATTGAAACCACATTTCCAAAGTTGCTCTCAGTTCCTCTCAGTTGACACTTAATATCAATTTTGTTATAAGTTTGCATATTTAAGGAAAGATTTGAAACAAAGGTATTCTGTTCATTCAAAACGTGTTAAAATCATAGTTTTCCTTTTTTTTATTTGAGTCTTAATTTTAAGAAATATTGAAAGTAAAGATCCCTACTTTTTTCATCAGTAAACATTCTTGCTAACATACTATGAGGGTTTTGACCAGTTAATGTACTCCTATAAAAAAATAAAACAATGTACAATAACTCAATGCTATCAAAATCTAATTAACAAGTTTATGAGAAGATAGCTAGCCAGACAAAGTAATATACACCCACTGGCAGCATTGGATTTGAATAAAATCTTGACAGTACAGTAACAACCAGTTGCATAAAATATTCAACCTTCAGTCAATAACTTTTGATTTTCAATAAGTTTCATACTTGGATGATTATTAACAATTTTAGGATGATTTGTCAAAATCTGTCAAGAATTGTGCCTTTTGTGGACTCACGCACAGACATAGGTGACTGCAATATACTCTCCACAAATTGAGTAGATTTTAATATATAACCTTAACATATCATAAAGGAGGCTAGATAACACATTCCACCTGGTAGATTTGTTTGAATCAAAACATTTGGCACAGCAGCAAAGAGAAGTTGAAAGCCTGTTGCCTAGCCTTTGTGAAAGGAATAACTTCATAAATTAAAAAAAAGTGAGGCACATAAGCCTGCAAGTATCACTTGAAATCAAATTTGATTAAAATCAATGTTACACATAAGTACTGAATGTAACAGTGGACCATCCCCAGATAAAATCTTTAGCATCCATTACTTGAAAAATCTAATTTTACAGTACAAGATTGAGGCCATCAACATCAATGCAAGTTAACATGTACCAGCATACTTGCTTTTTCACATGTAAGATATTGCCCTAACTTTTAAGTTTTGTCAACAACTTAAGGAATAGTCTTCAAACTTTTGTGATGCCAGAAAACAGTATTTTGAAATTGGCATATTAAAGAATTCACAGGTACAATAGACTTTCTTACTGAGATTTGAAATTTCTTTATATTGACAAGAGAAATTTCTATTATTGTTGATTGAAAACAACCCATTTCATATCTTTTTAATTCTAAAATACACAATAATAATACATTCAAGTTACTAAATATATCTTATTTTTCCCCCCTTGGAAGCTTGAATGTTGTACAGTATCGTTTCATCCCAATCTTTTTATAACTTTCTTCTAGTTTTATATCTACAAATAGAAAACAAAACAAGTGTTAATCATTTATAAAATATACCATCAATACCCTACTGCTTGTATTGGTTTAAAATAGGAATTATTTAGCCTAAATGAAATAAATTGAAATCAATTAAATTATATATCAATATATCAATACAAATATTGTATATATTTCATTGTTGTATAAAAAAAAAACATTTCTTTCAAATCAGGCTTCAATTTTTGTAACAATTCTATAAAAACGGGTTGTCTATAGGAAAAAAAGATATGTGTATTTAGAAACATGGGTGATTACACTGATTCATTAAAAAAATTGAAATTTAAAAATGAATTTTGAACAATCCAAATTGGTTTTCAATTTCAAAATATATCTTAGCATGAATCGCAAAAGTCTTTGATATATTTCTATGGTTTATAGAATTTAGGTATCTATGTGTAAGTGTGTTAAGGTTAGGTGTAGAGTTAGGATGAATGTTAATGTATACAGAGGAATAGAAAAATCATTCCCATATAAATTCCTAAATATTACAGACCACAGAAGTTTAAAATTGAAATATATTCCAATGAAATATTTGGAATATAACCATTCTAGATTGTATCAAAATTCACCAAATACCAATGATGGATGAATGTGACCATTTGATAAGGTAAATTTCTGCAAAATGTGGCATATAGCTTTATGTAACCAATTCTTACTTCTATAAGATTGAAACAAAATACAAACACTCAAACAGGGTAAATATTAAATACCGGTAATAAAATTTATTTGAAAGAGAAAAAGCTCATCTCATTCTGTTGACAACTGTTTCTGATATTCAGTAGAACATCATAACTTAAAGTGAACTCACTGAACAGTATTGGAAAGCAGTAATGGTATTGATATATAAATATCAAATAAATTTTTCAAAGATATACTTACAGTATATCCTGCTCATAAGACCACCTTTATTAAGAGCACACCTTCAATAAACGACCCGGGTCGTCAGTGGTTGATTATGTGATTTGCTCACCAAAGTTATTTGGATTGATAGAGAACTTTAGTATATGTGAGTACAACCCCCTATTGTCAGACAAGCACTGCCCGATTTCATTCTCATTACAAACAACCCTTCTCATACATGCTGAGCCTGAATCAATTAGACCAGGTACCTTCACAAAAGTTAAATGGGACATAGAAAAGGAACCATGTTTTGTAAACAGCATCAACACTGACAAAGTGAACAATCTAATAGATGACATGGTAAATACCAGCCCTAACACGACTACGCAAAAGTCTATTGACAAAATAACTTTATGCCTAGAAGAAATCTTCCAGGAGTCAGCTGATAAGTCCTGTATTAGACAGACCAAATGCAGAAAAAAACGCAAACGGGCTACTGAACATAAACCATGGTTCGATGATGATTGCGAGGCCTCAAGAAAACGGTTCTACAATGCAAAAAACGAGTTTAAAGTTGAACCATCAACAATAAATAAGTCAAAATTAGAAACTGCGAGTCGAGAATACAAACAGTTATTAAAGTCAAAACATAGTAAATATTCAAAAAACTTCAATGACAATCTTAAAAAACTACAAAAAACAAATAGTAAGGAATATTGGAAAATCCTATCCCAAGATCGAAAGGTCAAGGAACAATGTGAAGTGAATATTGATCGCTATACGAGCACTTTAAGAATATCAGCACTGGTGATCCAATAACACAAACTGATGAAGACGACCTCCTCTCAACAGCACTAAACACAAACGATGGCCCCCTAAATAGCCCAATAAGTGACAACGAAATTTTGAAATGTATAGACAATCTTAAGAACGATAAAGCATTCGGAACGGATGAGATACTTAATGAATATATCAAAAGTACAAAAACAACAATGCTACCAGTATACCATCTGCTATTTAACCTAGTTTTAGACAATGGCATCGTACCAACAACTTGGTCAACTGGCATTATTAACCCCATTTACAAGAAGAAAGGAAGTAAGTCCAAAGCAGAAAACTACCGTGGTATTATTCTCTTAAGTTGTCTTGGCAAACTGTTTACGAGTATTCTCAATAAACGTTTAACAGAATTCACAGAATCAGAGCATATAATAGGACCAGAACAAGCTGGATTCAGGAAATACTACTCAACACTAGACCACATATATACTCTCAAGTGCCTAATAGACATATTCCTGAAGAACAATAAACGTATCTATGCCTGTTTTGTGGATTATCGCTGGGCCTTCGACGGAATTCCTAGACTTAAGCTCTGGCAACAAATATTGGAAGCTGGTGTTAAGGGTAAAGTGTTCAATGTCATATATAACTTGTATAAACATGCAAAATCTAAAGTAAGGTATTGTAACACTGTATCCGAAACGTTTGAATGCTCCCTAGGAGTTCGCCAGGGAGAGAATTTGTCACCATTACTTTTCTCAATATACTTAAGAGATCTATCAAGTTTTATTGTGAATCATTACTCTGGTTTAACTATCAACGAATCTGACACTGAAAATGTCGGTTGCTTTTTGAAATTATTTGTATTACTATATGCTGACGATACAATACTGCTTGCTGAATTATGTGAACAATTACAATTAGCTTTAAACGGTATGGCAGAATATTGTAGATCAAGAGAACTCGATGTAAATATATCAAAGACTAAAATAATTGTATTTGCCAAAGGTAAAATTCTTAAAAAACCTATATTTAAATATGATGGAAATCATATTGAAGTTGTCGATGATTATAATTATTTAGGGATTGTATTTTGTTATAATGGCTCATTCACAAAGGCTAAAAATAGACTTTATACCAAAGCGTCAGCAGCAATGTTCCTACTTATGCAAAAGAATAAAAAACTTAACTTAGATATAGAGACACAACTACATCTGTTCAATAAATTAATTGTACCAATACTACTATACAGTTGCGAAGTCTGGGGATGCAGCGACATTACTAAATTAGAACGCTTACAACTGAAGTATTGCAAATATCTCTTACATGTTAAAAAATCAACGCCAAATGCCATGATCTATGGAGAACTAGGCATACTACCACTATCTGTAACTATTAAGAACCGTATGGTTTTGTACTGGTAAAAGCCCAGTAAACAAACTAAGTACAACCTTCCTTAATATTCAAATGCATGATAATACAAATAAAAATGTAACATGGATAGAAACTGTAAAATCAATTCTGTATGATATTGGTCTTAATTATATCTGGGACAATAAAGCTGAAGGTATTAATAAACATTGGCTAAAACAAACACTGAAATACAAACTTAAAGACCAATTTATCCAGGACTGGTTCCAAACAATAGAATCCAGTAGTAAATGCATAAATTATCGTATATTTAAGAACTGTTTTCAATTTGAAGATTACTTGATAAGTTTACCAACAAATCTTAGAGTGAATTACACAAAATTTAGATGTCGAAGTAGCAATTTAATAATAGAAAAGGGAGTACATCTAGGTATACCAAAAGATCATAGACTATGTCATCTGTGTGACCTGAATGAAATAGGTGACGAATTTCATTATATTTTTATATGCCCTCATTTTAAAACTGAAAGAGATAAATTTCTGAAAAAATATTACTTACATCACGCATCTACAGTTAAGATGAATAGTATTTTCAATAGTAGAGGAATTGAAAGGCAGAATTTGTGCAAACTAATTAAGGGGATCATGGATACTCTAAAATGACAAATTTCGACCAAAATCAAATAGTCCACTATGTATTCTTCTATCGTATTATATTATATCAATCCATGTACATATTGTTTATATTATTCTATGTATTGTACTTCCTAAATGTCCATTTGTAATAATCTACTTCTATGTCTCAATATGAGATGGAAATAAAGATATTATTATAGACCACAATAAATTCCCCCCTACGAGTTTTCAATGTAATTATCGACTAATAAGCGGCCACCTTCATTACGCAACCAGCAGCCATGCATTTATACTCCCAATTGATTAAAATAACTCAGTTTAGCGACCATGACACTTTTGATTATCTCCCGTAACAAAAATCAAGTTTATGCGTCGGTGATATTCAATGAGATTATCGCTAATCGGTAATTAGATAATCTTCTACAGATTAATTTATAGCTTGTTGCTGATTAATATTGAAAGATATCATCGTATTGACAATTATTATAAAGTACTGTAAAGGCTTCAATATTTCGTTTTTGGTAAAATTTAGACTACCGTAAATTTGATCAGAAAGCGAAAGTAGGGTATACCGGATGTTGTTATATATATATATATATTATTCAGGGGAAAATGGAATAAAGCGTGTTACCGGGCAATTAAAATGCAAGTAAAGAAGGATATCTTATTGATTTAAGGTAGAGAATTTTGATACTTTGGTATCTAAAAGAAAATAAAATACGACAAAATAGAGTATCCCGTGGGTAGATTGGAGATAGCATGCAAAAGCAGTAGAAACTATACATGTATGAGTAAAAGTAAGATCCTATGATTTCCAAAACGTCAAAACAAAATGGTCTTGCAGTTCCTCTCTTAAGAGGCCACCTTCACTCAGCGACCGTTTTTGAATATTCCCTTGAGTGGTCTCTGAATGCAGGTTCTACTGTATATAAATAATACATAAAGCAGTATAAAATTGACAAATGTAAACAAAATAAATCCTGCAAGCCGAGCATCGTACAATCAAAATATACTACTCAATTTCAGACTAGGAATGGGTATAGACAATCCTATAAAGAACAATACTAGGAGGTGAACTGTGAACACAAGTTGTTTTCCATGTAAAACATATTTTGTTCTTTCTTTCTCATTTCTTTTTAAGTATTTTAAATCGTTTGACTATAAACAATGCCAATTCATATAGTTATTACGTATTTCGACTTTGGCGAAAACGTATTGTAATCGTTCGGATTATTACGTATTTCGACTTTGGCGAAAACGTATTGTAATCGTTCGGATTATTTTATTTTATTTTTTTTTTTGTAATTCTTGGATGAGTTTGCAGACAAACTGGTAAAAGGTGCAGAAATTCTAAATCTACAGTTGATCTTAGAATGATTTCAATTATCAAATAAAACAAAACCGGAAGTTCTATCTCTGACAGGAAGTGAGAACCGGAAGTTCAGGTTTTTTTGCTTTAGCAAGTTTATTTTCAGTTCAATTTTGACCGGATTTTCAGATTTGAAAACTTCAATGTATTTGTCAACTAACAATTATAGGTTTTATGCAATTAGGTTAAATATTTTACCCACGATTTGCAATTCAATATTCAAGGGTCATCGGCAAAAATTTCAGACCGTGATTTCTCCTTTAATATAATTGGTAAAATTTTGAAACTTTACCAGTTGATAGGCGATATGTTTATAATTTTTGAAAAAATGTGAAAAAAAAATTCCACTTCCGGTTTAGCCTCAAATGACGTAATTACGTAACTTCCGGTCTATAACTGCTAGGTGAAAAGTGAAAACTGTTTTATAAATAACTTGTCAATAGTAATTGATTTGACCTAAATAATTAGGTCAAGCTGCCATATCGGCCGCCATTTTGAATTTTCGTTACAATTCTTAAATCCGAAATTCAGACACTACTGATAGACCGATTTTGATGAAATTTAGCACATAGATACAATGGATCATTATCTACCTTTTCTTGGAGACCGATTTTCAAATTTCGTATTTTCTTTCGAATTATTCAAATTTCGATTTTTTTCAAAATTAGGTCACTTTAACGGGTACGGAAGGTGTGACCCACTTAATCTATGACCTTGAAAATGAGGTCAAATAATATTCAATATATTGTCTACGAGTAGATATTTTTTAATTTGGCTTACTTAAAAAATTCATAGAGATAAGTGTACTTAAATACAGCAAAAATTGATAATTTTCATATTTTCGCCATTATTAACCGTTACGGAAGGTGTGACATAATTATTTTATGACTTTGAAAACTAGGTAAAATGATATTCAATATATTGTCTAGAAGTAGGTCATTGCAAATTTAGCCTACAAAATATTTTAAGGCTCTCGAAATACGTTCATAATTGTAAGCAATTCTAGTCTTTTTTTTTCTTTTTTTTTTTTTATATATATTATTGCTGTCAATCTATGTACAACTTTACTCCATTTACCGTCTATACCATGAACAGTGTTTTTACTCCAAACTACATGTATATGAATGTCTACTTTGGGGTCAGAGTTTAGTACATCAAATGATAAAAGCAGAACCTGCCCAACATACACCTCCTTTATCCATAGAACACATAAAAACTGAGAATAATTTAGAAAAATATCTGGCACTAGTCTAGATTTGATCCCTCTGAAACAAGGTAAAAAATATAGAATGTCATTTGATTTTTAATGATCTAATTTGCAACCGTAGGACTTCATGACCACACCTACTCAGAGCTGCCCTGCAGTAATAGTGGCCCCCACACCTACCACATGCTTGCCTTCAGCTGTCATGCAGGTTGCCGTCCCTTATCCAGTTTAGTAAAAAACAACATTATCAATCTTATAGCCATTCCTACAGAGGGAGACTTCCTAATATATAAGACTGAAATATGTCCATTTAATGCCAAAATTAAGTTTTAGACAACTTCCCTTATCCTAAAGAAGTTGTATCTATAAAGAAAGCCCCTGTTGAACTTGGAAATACACTCATACTTGAAGTTGATTTCATGTTGAGTGACTAAAATATTGTCCACATAAAATCAACCTTTATAAATCTGAGAGCTTTAAACATTCATTCTTTACATCTTATATGATACACAGCTCATCAGATTATAGCCACAGTGGAGGAAAGAATTGAATTGGGAAGAGAAAATTTGGCCAGACTTCCCTTATAACCTAAAGAAGTCATCTTTTCTCTTCAAACTAAATAGGATTTTAAGTTTGACTTGTAAAAAACACATTCACTGAAAAGTTCAACAGGCAGCATAAATAAACCCAATAGATTCTCAGATTTCAAGTGTTCTGTTCCCTGGGAAGTTTTACGAGCAGCAATGTTACAAAGATTATATTCTAGTGGATAGGACCTTAAATCATAACCATGGAGATCTTGTAAACAAAGGTTCTCTTATCAATGTCAAGGTTTGATCCCAATTTTGTGCTATGTCTAAATTCAAAATTTGAGTATTGTCATTCTCAGTTTTTCCTATCAAATATTTTACCAGCTCCTTCAGCTGAATTTTAATCATCATGTATTTCATTATCACACCCCTTCAGTTTTATTCCTATCACATAGCATCAAAATTATCATCCCTTCAGTATTATAACATTATCATTCCTTCAGTATTATTCCTATCATATAAATCTTAACATTATATTTATTACATTATTTTTCCTAAGTTTTTCTTCTATCATATATTACAACATTATCATTACCTAAGTTTTTTTTTCTATCATATATATAACATAATCATTACTTCTGTTTATCCTGATCATATAACATTATCAATCCAAAAAATCCCTTCCTATTATAACATTATCATTCCTTCAGTTTTATTACCATACATATTATATCATTATCATTCCTTCAGTTTCATTACCATATATTATAACATTATCATTCCTTCAGTTCTATTACCATATATATCATAACATTATTATTCCTTCAGTTTTATTACCATATATATTAACATTATCATTCCTTCAGCTTTATTCCTATCATATATTACAACATTATCATTCCTTCAGTTTTTTTACCATATATTATATAGTAGCATTCATTCTATTATCGGATAAATCCACAAATCAAGTAGTTAATTATGAAACGATTAATACTTCCATTAAGCGATTTTCAAATTGCAATTATAAAGGGAAGTAACTCTAACATGTGGGTTTTCACGCGTCCTTGACCCCTTCTGTTGGATTGCACAATTATGTTTTAGCGTTGATTTCCCAGAGGTTTTATTCTCAAACTAAATGGAATCGTTGCTAGCTCACTTTTTTTTAACATTCCAAATATACTTTTTATTGTTGCTTTTTAAAATTTGGTAAAGTGTGGGATGCATACTTATTTAACTAATAGTCAATATTAAACACAAATATAAGCTGTGGGTTAAGTGTATTCTAACGGCTAGTATCTCTTAAAGGAATCTAAATTTTGACCTACCTCAGAATACAACTGAATTTCTTTTGGATGAATCTTCCTGTATGATATATAGCTGTAAGATAAAAGAAGTATAAGATGCTAACCATAGGTTACTGATATGTTTAATGTGCAAAAAACAAAATTCATTGACAAAACTGAGGTCTTCATTTAGGTGACAATGTTCACATAGTTTCCTTTCAGATTCTTGCCTATTCTTATTCAAAATTTCAAATGGACATACAGTAAAACCTCGTTATCTCGAAGTGGGCGGTGCTATAAGAATACTTCGAGATAAGCAGTACCTCGAGACAAACGATCATGGGATTTAGCCTCCATCTTGGAATCTATTAAGTGGAGTTATTTCCCTTGTATAAAAAATATAACGAGATCGATATGTATCAATGATAATTTTATTTATACTACATGTATTATTGATTATTCAACAATTTATATAACGATAACAATTAATATTAATAATAAAACAATGTTTCTCAATCTTACAAGTTATTTACATTTTTTGGAAAAAACTACTAATCGTTTTCTGTACATGAAATCGAGCTTTTAAATCCTCGGTGCCTATTCGTTCTCTAAGTGTGTCAACAATAGGGAAAAGATCGTCTGTGCACTCGGTCATCGCAATCCACCTGTCCAAAGTTTCAAGGGACTTTATGACATCACATGTAGTTGGCCGCGATATTGGTTCTTCGTGAATATCGTCTTCTTCGGGTTCGGGTTCCTGAATACATCTACTGTCCATGATTTCCTGTACAATATCGTCAGCTGTGATTTCTGCTGTGGTGGCTAAATTATCATCCATAGCAGCATGTAACTGACGTACACACTCTGGATCGAATAAAAGAGAGGGGGACGTCTTCGTCAGAATCTTCTATTTCTTCGGGTACTACAACACCATTAGAAAAACCGGCATGATGGTAACAATTTGCAATTGTTTCCGATTTAACATGAGTCCAGGCACGGTTCAGCATGCCTAATGCATCTAGTACGTTGACGGAGAGGTCTGGAGTTTTGCTATCATAAGCCTGGAGTTTCTTTTGGATCATGATTCTTCTGTAATGAACCTTGGGATTGTGAATTATGCCTTGATCCATCGGTTGGGTTTTGCTTGTGGTGTTAGGTGGCAGGAATACCAGTCTAATCGACTTGAGATTTTTAAGATGCGGATGGGCCGGGCAGTTGTCAACAACCATTAAGATTCTTCGATTCTTCTTATGCATTTTCTTGTCTAGTGCGACTAACCATTCGGAGAACAAATCGGAAGTCATCCATGCCTTCTTATTGGCTCTGTATGTCGTTGGTATGGTTTTCACATTTTTAAAACATCTGGGATTGGCAGATTTACCTATGACAAACAGGGGAAGCTTCTCACTGCGGGACATGTTTGCACAGACCATAACAGTCAGACGTTCTTTGCCTATTTTACCCCCTTTACGGTCAACGCCTTTGTACTCCAGTGACTTTTCAGGCATCATCCGGTAAAATAAACCTGTTTCGTCTGCATTGAAGATGTCATCGGCGGAATACTCAGACAGTAGCATTTGTAAGTCAGTGGACCAAGCTGACATTTCATCAATGTTGTCATCTACAGATTTAGCTTCCCCACAGACTTTCTTAAAAGAAATGCCATGCCTAGTCTTAAACCTTTCTAACCAACCGGTGGAGCATTTGAACTCTGTTTCTCCTAGCCTTGAGGCGAAGTCCTCGGCTTTAGCCTTCATCAAAGGACCAGACACGGGAAGATTCAAATCTCGAACAGACGTGAACCATTTCAATAAGGCATTTTCTACATCTTCGTATTGTGCTGTTCGCAATTTCTTCCTTTTGGGGTTGATATCACTTGCCGTGAAACGGGTTTTAATTTTATCTGCATTCTTCAACCAAGTAGAAAGTGTATTTGACGGGACACCAAACTGCCTTGCGATCTGTCTTGGAATTGACTCCTCTTTCGACTTCCATGATAGCTTCATACTTCTTCTGCACTGGATGCACGACTAATTTACGTTTCATGGCATTTTGTCGTTTAGATGATCCAACTATCCCCCCGGTAACGGGATAGCTCGAATAAAGACATGATGAGACATGAAAATGACCATTGAGAGACATTGTTTCGTTTTATAGACCTACAGAGTAATACTAATCAGCCATTTAATTGGTGTTAATTATGTTGATTGTCGCGAGTGAATGAAGAACAAAGGATAAAACATACGTGTATTATCGGTAAGATGATGACTTTGAGATACACATAGTGATTTAATTGATAATGTTTTGATGGGACCGTGAGATAAGTTCGACATATCCAATTAATCGAGTTTCCCGAATTCGAGATAAACGTGTTTTTTTAAAGGGATTATAGAAGGATAATGCCGGGACCGTGCAAGAACCTCGAGTTAAACGGAACATCGAGATTACCAATGTCGAGATAACGAGGTTTCACTGTATTTGCTATCAATATCAAATTACCTCATTAACAATTGGTGTTTATTTCACCAACTCTTAGCCTGAATCTTTGATTATAAATACGTGCTAGGATATCTCTTATATTAAAAAGACAATGTTATCAAATTGAAGGTCCTAACACCAATGTCCTGATTTCAAACTGATTTTTTCAATTAACACACAATATTACAATCAAGAAATCAAATCAGGTTAGAGGAAAATTTCCTTTTCATGAATTATTACTAAATTTAATGAAAAAACGAAGGCTTACCTAAAATAGAGGCTTGAAAGTTTTTAAGTCTGCATCTAAGAAAATTGTCTGTTATGTTGCTGACATGACAACAAGAAGTGAACCCTGGGATGTCTTCAGTCTCAATCAACATACAATACAGGTGTAGAGGTCTGTACCTTATACTGATTAAAGCTCACCCCATTAATAATAGAAGTGTAGAAAGGTCTCTACCCTAAGCTGATATCAGCTCACCCTCAAGCTATGATTGAGCTCTTTTTGTTCAAAATTCTGAAAAAATCTCTAGTCCCTGAACAAAATTCATCTATTAACATTATATATTTAACTCCTGAACATAATTCATTCTTAAATCAAACAGATTAATCAACTCTGATATTGGATCAATGTTACACTGTGGGTAAAACAATACTTTTCACTAGACTTTTTTCACATATTAAAATTTTAGGTTTTATCACTAGTGAATCTTAACCTGAGAGATTTGGTTTGAAAGCAAAATATTTTCTGGGGAAAATATTGTATCACAAAATGTCAAAAATATCACTTCTATAGCTAAAGCTATTTGTAGTGAGGAGACACAAATTTAAATTTGGATAAAATTTTCTAAGGGACCATTTAATAAGTGGATTATCACTTATTTTTGCCGTGTCTGTAATAGAAACAGTCTATTTAATTCTTTCTACTTTGATATCAAGGCAGGTTAGGATATCAGAAGCCTGGCAAGGTAATATATGCCCACTGGCAGCATTGAATTTGAATAACAAGCGGTTGCCTAGCAAGATACCCCGACTTTAAAGTATATTTTCTGTTTCAACACAGGCAGAAACTTTAACAATTTTTAGGTCTAATCAAAGTTCTCATCAATATAAATCTTAATACGAAGTTTCTTTCAAATCAGAAGAAACCTAGTCTCTTTTGCATTTACTAGATTATTTTCATGCGTTTGGACAAAGTCAAGGGCAATAACTCAAATACTGTTTATCGAAAAATCTTCAATATTAAACCTGTACATCAATATGATCACACCAAATTTTTGACTCAGTCATGTGCCGTTACTAAACAAACGTTTATCGACAAGTCACCCACTTAGAACTTGTCCGAGTTCTATTGTGATCCGAGTTGATCACAGCAAGTTTTATTCAAATCCCATGAAAACTGTAGTTTCTATCGTGTTCACAAGCCAATCGTGAGTAAAATCCAACGTATTCCCATTCTTCCACTAAAACATTATCATGTCAATTTCAAAAAATGAAATGAATGTACTCTTTTGCACCTTATGAGCTAATAAAAATGAGCAAGGCAATGAAGGGTGTAATCACAGAAATTTTGTCAGGACAGTGGCATTAGTCACTCTTTTGCAACTTCCAATTGGTGAAGGATCTTTGAAGTGAACAGACTGTAGGCCTCAGGTTTAATGTCCCATCCGAATGTCTAGACACTTTTTCCATGTCATTCCCTTTATTCTGCATCATTGGGGAAAATGGGATCCCTGGATCCCCAGGCTAGCGAACAAGCATCTAAATCCCGGAGCCACTGCGGCTCCTTCCCAAACAAAACTTTAAGGAGCGTTATCATCCCATCTCACTTTATTTGCATATTTGTCACATGATTTATCGACAGAAGATAACTACTAACTGAGATTTATTCTCCTTGTGTTACTGCAACTTGTCAGTTCAACTCTTCACAAGACTCTGGTCTGCCACACAAATCATCAGTAAAAAAAAGGTTTCGCATATTGTTTCCTATTTTAATTGCTACAATAAGCAATTCAATAAAAGAAAATAAACATACCTTGTAGTTGTAAAGATTTTACCACCAACATTCAACGTTATCCATTCATCTTTAGAACAGGATGTTTTTGTCAATTCTAGGTGGTTTGTGATGCCGGTACCCGTATTGTTGTCACAGTTACCATCTGAAAATCAAAATTCATAGAAGTTACTACATCAAAATGTTATTACTTCACATACAACTTAGTTATCAAAAAACATCAGAGTAAGGTATTAATTAATCGAGAATGAACTAAACTTAGCATCTCTCACTTGTTAAATATATCAAAAATATTAATTTACACTATAGTAAGGCATTACTGAATGTCACTCCAATATTTATAGCAAAAGGTAAACAAATGGGCAATGAGTTGTGTTAGAAACCACTAAGTTTAGATCAAATCTCAAAACAGCATTACATCAAATAAAACTTACAAATAAATTCTTCTCCTTCAGAAACATACAAAGTTTCATCATCTCTGAAAAGGAAAAAATACTTTATGTACTAATTTGGAGTTCTAAAGGGCCATAAGTATATTATTTTTCTTGAAAAATTTGTTAGAGATACAATACCATATGAGAGAAAAACGAATAGTATGATACCTTTGATTCTGCTGGTTGTTTTAGTAAACATAAGGATATCAAAATCAAACATTATACTAGTAGAATTTGACTGATCATTTCCAGAGTCATCTTTTCAGAGTTATATTGCATCTTTGTGCATCTTTATTGAAAAGGGCAAGATGTCCAAAATCTTTGAAAGTGGTTTAAGAGGTGACAATCACTTATATAACAGGAAAAAAACAACAGATTTCCAAAAACTTATGAGAATGATAACAAAATATTCTGTATTATGGGGACTATGCAATTTCTATTATTTTACCTGATAAGTCTAGCATCATCAATTAAACAACCTTTCTCTGTAAATAATTTAGTACCATTTAATTCAAGTTTTTGGCTAGCATAATGTAGAATATCCTCAATACTGTCATACATTGGTATTACCTACAATAAAGATCTGATTTAGTAATTAATAATATAACTAATACAATTTTAGCTCATATCAAATGCTGATAGCCTGTTTAAAATACTGGTAAGCCCTACCGGTATGCAATCCTCAAAAAGTCTAATACTGATTTGGAAACTGGTTAATGGTAAAACTTTGCATCACAATTCTTCTGATAACAGATTAAGCCATTGCAGCCAAATAAAAGTCTCTTGATAATGATAATCAAAGGATAATAAAAATCTATTCAGTTGATAAAATACAATAAGCTAAGATACCGTACTGCTTAACCTTAAGCTTATCCCAGAGACCAATAAGAAGTCTATAGGCTAATAAGCAGAGCTCTGTCGGTCACCTCAAATGGATATGTTATCAATTGAGCTACATCAATAATTTCTTAAGAGTCATAGATCCTAAAGCCATAAGAATGATTGGTTAGCTTGAAAAAGTCACTATCCTAACCTTGCCATTTTTTGTGCTTCCATTCTTAAAAATCTGAATTCTTTTCATTCTGACAGGCAATGGATTTCACTTGTCAATCAGCTGACCCTACAAGTTCCACTTCATCTTTCTTCGTTTATAAACAACTAGATAATTTTCCAGTTACATTTTAGGCCTATTCTGACAAACAATTGCAACGAACATGTCAACCGAAGCTTTTTTTTAAAGATCTAAATTATTTATCTTAACTATTTATAGAATTATTTTTAGTTCTAAAAATAGAATAAAGGTTATCCTATTACACTCGGCACCAACTACAATAAATATCGCACATTTTTCACACGATTTTTACGCATATCAGCAACAAAATATATGACTAAAACGTCATGAAATAAGTCGAAGAAAATGCAATAAATATAAAAGAATAATTTGTTTCGACAATTATTCAGAACTAGGCCCAAGCTCTAAAATGATCTAGTGAACTGATGAGTTGATGTCTTATTCCCTTAATCTTTAGCAAATTACAACCTCAAACATGGCGGCCTCCATACAATGTCTGTCGAGGTCTAATATTTCCAATTTAACCAAAATAATCAGGTATACAATTCCTTTAGATGAATATAAAACAGAGTCATTTGGAACCATGTCTGCTAAATGTCTGTCAGGTTAAGGCAAAGTGGTCATTTGGTTAACAGGAGTGACGTCAAATTTTATAACTAAAACTAAAACTAAAAATGTGTCCATGATATGTGTTTTTCCAAATTGATTTGAAAATGTTTCTAAGATTTTTTCTTCTCTTAAGAAAATTGAAAAAATAACGTGCCTACCCTATTAGATTTATTCCGCACATTAGCACATGTCATTTAGGCACAGTGTTATTTACGCACAACGATTTAGGCACACACTCAATAAGGCACTCTTTTAGGTAGGCATATGATTTAAGCACACCTTCAATTAACCTGACCGTCTGACTTGGAAAAAGCGTGGTGTACGGATAGGACAATAAACAGACGCCATGTGTGCTACAGGCTGTGCACGTTAAAGACCCCTTTGACAGTTGGAAATTACAACAAAAGTAGGCTCATGCCACCGTCCTGGCAAAATTTCCCACATTACATGGCGTTGCCCATAAGATGTAGAAGAGTAGGCCATAAAACTCCATTAATTTCATGTCATTATTATGTTCATTCTAAGACTCAGTATACCCCATTTCTGAAATTCTGAACAAGAATGAAGGGCAAAGATAATTTCAGATACGAAATAGGGGGCAGGGGGGTGTCTCTTTACTACCAAATCACTCCATACTTTTGATACGCGTGTGTATGCTTACCAGGTGTCAGCATGTACCTTTAGAAGTGTGAGTCAATTCAACCAATTGAAAGTGTGCGTAAATGAATGTTGACCTAATTTAAGGGGTGCCTAAATAGATGTGTGCCAAATTCAAGATGTGCCTAATTGAAGGTGTGCATAAATAAATTCTTAAATGACAGTCTGCCGAATTTTAGTATGCCTAAAAAGAGTGTGCCCAATTGAGAATGTGCATAATTGAAGGTGTGTCTAAAACGCTGTGCCTAAATGACATGTGCTTATCTGACCGTGTGTTTAAATGGAGTGTGCATAAAGTACTGTGTCTAAATGAGGTGTGCTAAAAAAAAATGTGTGCCAAATCGACAATGAACCGATCTATTCCTTGGCCTTCAAAAGTTTGCATACAAATTTCACTCGAATGAAACAAAAGGTTAAAATAAATTGGTTACCTGATATCCCCATCGAGATACTTATCACAAAAATTTCCATCAGGCAATGATTTCCACATGTACTACGTCAACATCTTTATGAAATGTGTTGATCCAATCTAATTCATTTGATTAATTTTCAATATTAATAAGTCTTGTGTAACATGGTGGCCATTACTAAAAAGCTCCACGCTTGAATGGCCTTGTTAGCTTAGCATTAAACATACCGGTAAAACTCTTAATCTCGACTCCTTTGTACACATATTTAGTATGCTACATAACCCTTTTTGTGCCCACTCACTTTCCCCTTAGTCAAATAAACAACAACTGTCTTGGAGGAAATATGTCATTTATTTACTTGTAACAATAAAAGTATTTTATAATAAAACAGCCTTAGGATAATAACAATAAACAAACTGGAATTGTGTTAGGGCTTAACAAAAACATGAAAAAAACAAAATAAATGTTAACAATAGAATAATGAGGATGGTATGGGGATGTGGAGGGCAAAAATGAAACCAAATAACAATTATATTCAGAGGGCGATCCGCTGAGTTGTCTAAATGGGCAGTGACTGAGAAAGTCAATGGTAACCAATCCTGCACGTATAGGTAACCTGCGAGACTTGAAAGATAAACAAACCGAAAGTAGATCGCAGCACAAAAACCATTACTTACATTAATGTTCATTTGTAAAATCTTTAATTAATCTTATGTTAAGTAGAATATCGCTTGCATGTAAGTTGATAAAGAGGTGGATTAAAAAGTTATGTCTAAAGTTTATTTTGGCAATTATTTTGTGTTTTCTTCAGATTTTTATCTAGAAATAATCAGTTGAGATTACAGTCTGAAGCTAGATTGAGAGGGTTCAGCACATATGATGAAGGTGAGATTTAGCACTGAATATAAATGAAACTAAAGTAAATTATTTCTAATGACATTTATGTTATTAATATTATACCTGGTATTTAAATTAAACATATTATTTTATTTTATTTTTTGCCATGTTCTTATGCTTGATTTTTTAAGGAATTGATTATAAAATTATTTTATTTTATCTAGACTTTTCAAAAGTAAATATACCCAAGAAAATTCACAGGTTAGTATATTTATTCTAAATATTTCATCTGTCTGACTACAATGGGTTATAAAGGAAAACTGACTCCATTTATAACATGATATGAAGAAAAAAAAATTATTTTATGGTCAACTACTGGAAAAAAGTTATTGTCTTAACTATCTATTCAGAATGTAAGAAAAACTGTCAATGTTTTCAGGGGACCTACAGACATATTACGAGCTCTCTCTGCTACTGTAGAAAGGGTATGTAGTGCTAATTCTTAGTTTCGTTAATGGTCCCTCAATAATTCAGAAATAAAGGGAGTAAACCAATGCAACTGTTCTGCATAGATTTCTGTCATTGCACATGGCATGATTTTACCCATGTTTATGCTGTATTCCTTACACCTCAGAAATATGTAACAAGGAATTCCAGTGTAGTAAATAATATTCATAAATAAATTTTGCTCAGAAATTTTGCTTTTGATTGGAAAACTATCGAGCATCTTAAGTTTACAAGTTGTGACTTACAATGCTAGCCCATAAAATAAACCAATTGTTTCTTATTACTTAACAAATACAGCATTCTAGCAAAGTTAAGAACAGATAGTAAATGGTAAATCTGTAAGATACTTACTGTTAACCACTTGTTAAAATATACACTGTAAAATTTTCATCTCTCCTATTTTAGGATGGCTCTGGTCCAGATTATTCTTTCATTGATGATCCTTATTTAACTTGTTTTGAACATCATATTAAGGTATGTTATAATATTCTCTAATATATAGCCTGTTATATCAACAATTGCTGTGAGCTTGTTATTTATATTTTAGTGATAAATTGTTTGTATTAGGCCACATAAAAAAAAGTGTCTTGGTTCTCAGGCACCGCCGCACTGGCAAAAACCTTCCGCTTCAAACCATTTTATTTGTTAAAAAAATAAAAATAAAAGTACGTCACCCGCCCGCATCACCTTTTCAATCAATAAAAACAGCTAATTCTTGAACTGGAAAACATCATGCCAATTTTTGGTTGGGTACTATTGTATGAGAAGCTTTATCTTAAATTTCTTGTCTTTATTATTGTCCTCTTTTACAAACTTCATACTTCCGATAATACGCCATCTTTGTGTACTTCTGGTGACTTCTTTACACTACAAGCCTCGATTATTTAGGTCTTTTATGAAGCAAGGGATTTTACTCGATTTGAGAAATATTCGTAATTTAGTTGGAGCGATTTCAAGCAGTATGTTAGTTTAATTTTAACAGAAAATAGTTTAAATGCCGATTTCTTGACTTTTAATATTTAGGTGGACGATTTGGCCCACTGTGAAGCATATAGTATGCGGTCTGTCGAGGTGAGGTTATCTCCCTTATTATATGAGTTCAAGGTCATTCGCCACAGGTATCTGTGAAAATTCCAGACGATCTCAGATGGTTTGAAATTCTGTAAACTATTCATGACAGCGTTGACATCGCTTATGATGGAATGGGGAGGGATTGCTACATTACCATGGACAATTGTTGCACTGGATAAACCTTCTAAAGTTAGTATAATATTGAAAGTAGCAGGACAGTTTTTCCACAAAGAAACCCGTGTGGAAATTATCTCTGCTCAGCCTCATGCCCAAGATGTTAAAGACAGTGACCCGATTAATCATTTTGACGGGTACGAAGTAAAGATGTTCGTTGGCGAGACAAAAACTGGCGATTTTCAGCAATTGCATGCATCGATATCCCCATCAGTGACATCCTGGACTTGTTTGGAAGATATTTCAAAATAAAACTATATGAGGTTTTGATAGATGACACCAATGGAGATGAAAATAATGGTACTTTTAAATCCCCAGCTAGCTCAAATGTGAAACCAGATGCATTTTCTGTGTTGATGTCTACTTCTAAACCAACACAAAGTCTTCCACCAAAGAAATCAGAGATAAACCAGAAGTTTGCTTTGTATAACAGCATAATAGATTTTTTACATGAAAGAGGCCTAGGTTTTTCGGTGTCTTCAAGATAGGTATTGTCAGGTTCCTCACTGCTATGAAGCACTTTTATCATTTAACAATCCTCAGTCTTCCAAGCACACCATTAAACCATTACCATCAGATACAGTATTAGACTTTTTAGTTGGATTGGATATGATGATATTACAGCCATTTATGAACCATGCTGATTGGACAAGTATGAAATCAAACCTGATAATACTAGCCGAAAGCCTTCATAAATATGTGGCTTATTTAACAGAAAAAAGACTTAAAACTGCCAAAAACCATGAATCTAAACAGTCTATTAGAAATCAACAAAATGAAAGTCTACAACATTTAGAAGCAAGACATACAGTGAAGAGTCATATAATTGAAAGATATTCATCACTAAATGAAACTCTAAAGGTTAGAAGATTCATGTCCTTCTTTATATTAATTATTTTTAGTTGTCTGTGTTTTCGAAATGGTACTGTAGACAGTCTTATCTTAGATTAAATCAAAGGAAGTAGTTGGTATGTTTGTATTCAGGTCTATTTATAGTCAAAGAGAAGTATGATGTTTTTGTATTTATATGTATCTTTCATTAATATTTTCAGGACTGTGCTCCATATGAGATACTAGACTTGAGCCTATTTACCACAGCACGTTGGAGAGAAAGAGATACTACATTGACTGCCTACATGAAGGTATCAAGTACCCATGTTCATTATACAGTTATGCATATGGTAATTCGTTAGGAACTTATCATTTCATTTGGAAAAATGGATATGAAGAGTCTGACTTGAGCTATAGTGATTTACATCTCATCACCAAAATCAAAGCTGACATGCCTGTGTATCATAGCCGTCAAATGCGGAAAGAATTCATCAAGTTGTTTGGAACTGCATCATTAAGACATGTTTACAAGGAAATCACAGGTGACGATTCATCAGCTGAATCAGCTGAACAAACTGAAATTGATGAAAGGGTTAGACTTATGTATGCTATGGAAAATTTTGATATTGTGATTGATTTGCATAAACATAATAAGGGTCGACCACCTATTTATGAAACCTTCTTTCAAAAATGTGCTGAATATTTATCAAACGTAGTGGAAGAAACAGATGATGATAGAAGACATGAGAAAGATGATAGAAGACATGAGAAATATACATATCATGCGAGTGCCATTAGTGTACGCAATCTCCGAAATTGTGTGAGTCAGATTTGTGATCTGGATACTGCCATTCCAAGTGAACAATGGCTGGCGCCCAATTAAAGTTCCAAGTGTTAGGTCATCATTACAACACACTGGAAGACAAAACGTGAGGTATATGGCGCAGTCGAGAATCTATAGATCAAAACATAAAGATGATCACTATTGTGCTGCATTGTTTCGTTACCTGAAAGAGTTTTGTGTCAAATTTAGGGATATTTGTATACTTGTTGCTATGAATGACAAACATTTCTGTAAGGAAGGAGAACCTGGCAAGTGGCAACCCTGTCGCTGCTGTAGATAAGGTAACAAGGTAACGCATTTTGGTCTCAGGCAATCAACCTTTAGCTGTTTCAGATCATGATTTCCCAAAAACAAGTTTGATACCAAGTGTGACAATGTTGATTGACATTCCTGTATCTGCATCAGAATCCTTCTATGATGGTGAAGTATATGTCGGGTTGAAGGATTATGTGTTCCAATTTTCATTCCCACTCAACACTCAACAGAACTTTCAAAAATACTCATTAATTAGTGTGGCGAACAAGTTTCTCCTGTTCTTGCCTTACATACAGATGGAGGTCCAGATCATAGATTCAATTATTTATCTGTACAGGCTAGTCTCATAGTTCCTTGACCTGAATTTGGATATGCTGTTAGCAGTACGCACAGCTCCAGATGTCTTTTGGAGAAATCCACCTGAATGTGTCATGTCGGACCTGAATCTTGCTTTCAATTGTGTTGGCTTGATGAGGGCAAAAATGAGTGATGAATATGAACAATTGATTTCATCCTGCAACACAATGCAAAGCATAAGGGAAACAGCAGGCATGCATGAAGGCCTGGAATCTGCTTTCATTGCTTCACTAGATCCAGTGAAGGCCATGCTTGGCAACCTTTTTACTAGACTTCTTTAAAAAGGGAGGTCCATTAAACTTTTTGATGCTGCATCAAAAGACAACATTGAACATTTATTCAGTTAATAGATCCTAATATTTCTCCTTCTGATCAATCGGCCACTTTATTGAAATCTAAAACTGGATTACGTGATTTTATAGATCATTGTTATCACATCAAACATTATAGTTTCACCATAAAAAAATGTGGGAGTAATGAATGTAATATATGTATACCCCCTCGTTTATTGCAATCCGAATTACAATCCCTGTATTGGCTACCAGATCCTGCCCCAGATTCTGATAACAAAAGTCATTACAAAGACTTTGATAGTTTGTTTGGTACTGAGACAACTGAAGAGCATAGACAAACAAAAAATATCTCTGTCACATGGATTGTTATTTTTGCCCAGACTTGTAGAACAATAAAACAAACTGTTAATTGTCAAGATTGCAATAAACCAAGGGTTATATACTGTGAAAGAAAACTGGACATTCCAAGCATGAGAATTTTGGATAGAATTTTAGAACTATATGAGTATACATGTGGTTGTGCTTTACAGGATTTGAAACAAGAGAATACTGCACGAGTTAATTCAGTCTTGGATAAGATTTTTGTCAGAAACAATATTAAATGTGAGGATGACATAGAAATCCCTTATTTCAGTTCCCATGTTTTCAAAGATATATGTATTAAATGTGGTTCAGAAAACCAACTTATACAACAAGGTGGTCTATATCCAATATGTACAGCATGTACAAGCTCAAAGTTAAAACCAACTAGGGCATGTAAGAGAAATTTGCACACAGAAAAAGCAGCTAAAAAATCAAAATCATACGTACTGGTAATCATCTGTGAGTTTTCATACTTTAAGCTTACTAAATCCTATTTTAATGATAAAGCTGTTAAAAAAAACCTCTTGTATTTGCAGACAATAAAATAAATACCATAAGGGGTGCCATCAAACTCCAGTTACAGATTGGCATGATGTAAACAATCAGGTTTAGCAGGACCTGTCCTTACCATTCATTCATTTTAATGCTAAGTTAACAAAAAAAAAGAAACAAAAACGCCCGCCCGCCTTCAAGTTTGTCCAAAATCGGGTATGCTGCTTTTTATTTTGATTAAGGGGAGAGAATTTGGAGAAATAAAAAAAAATCAACCCGCCCGCATCATTTTTTAACTCGAGAACCGAGACATTTTTTTTTCGTGGCCTTAATCATTACTTTATGAATTTAAAAACATTATAATTGACATGTTTCTATATTGTGGAGTCTTATGATTTGAATAAAAATGATTTAATTAATTGAAATTGATGTACATGTATATGGTGTTGATATTTATTCCATATTTTGTTCTTTGTCTCAGAAAAGAAATTCAGAAGCTATTGCTTCAGGTCGTAAAGCAGCACGATATATCATAGATAATTATCCCAAAGGCTTTCTGAAATATAGAAATTATCCTGAACGCTATTTACCTGTAAGTATAAAATTTACATTCTAATTCAAGAAACTCGTAACCAGATGATTGGAAGAATCAAAAAATCTTTTGAGGTCTGAGAACCTGAAAACAGTTGGCTGCAAATATGTTAGTACAATAGAGTATGCATTTGGAAGACAGTTGACTGTTAAAAACAAAAATAAAGTAGGCACATTGTTGATGTTTATATGACTCAAGATTTTTCTTTTGCCTTTGAGTGAGGATGAATCAATAAGAATCTTATATGTTTTATGTTATATATATTGTAGACATGTGAACCAAAACAAATAGGGTATAAAATCAAAAATCCATGTGAGGAAGCCTTGAAAGAACGAATAAGACTACGTAAAGTAAAAGATGCTATTAGTGTTTATGAACTCTTGAAAACATCAGGTATAAAATTTTGTCTTATCTTTTCTGTCTAGGCTTAATAAGTGCAAATTGAATTCTGGTCTTCCTCCATTCGAATTCATCCACTTCTCTGCACATTTGCACACTTTTGTAGTTACAGTCCAAACTCTTTGTTTATTTTCCTGGGTCTACTTCATCTTGCTGTCTCAGCATGTTAAAGATCTGATTCTTCCTTTGTTGACATTTGATGTCTGCCCCTATTGTTGTTATCCGCAATTTTGTTAAATCTATTATTTGATTGGCTGGCCTTGACTTTCAAATTGTAATTTGTCATGTATGAATTTGTGTCTTGCTTACCAGAAAAAATAATCCTCTAGAAATAATTGTTTTTCAACTATTTCCACAGCTGTATAGAGGTGGTAAGTTAAAACAAAGTCATAAAGTAGCAAGGGGTGCAATTAAAAGTCACAATCAGACTGTTAGTCCATATGGTATATTTTAAAGATAATAAATTTTATGTGGAATCAAACAATGAAATTAACCTTTGTATTTCAGAATTTGTTGTCAGTTTAGATACTAAGTTAGATCTATTGGATCTGCTGTGTGTATATAATTGTAGAGAACCACCAATCAATGAAATAGATTTAGAAAAACTATATTCTAATTTTTATAAAGACGATATTAATCAGCCATCTTGGAGGTATTGTATTTTTATGTTGATTATCCTTGCAAGTAACTGATTACAATATGAAGTGAAAAGTGACCATACATGTCATTATCAGCTTGGAATAGGTGACAGCACTTACATGTACCAGTTGATCCGTTCCGCGATCCACAATCGACTTGTGAACACTATAGAGTTTTCATCTAATGAAATTTGAATGAAATTTGGTGTGATTATTTATACTGATGAGATATTGGAGAAGTTCAATATTGACAATTTTCCAATGATTTGCTTTTCAGTTATTGCCCTTGACTTTTTCATAATGCGTTGAACTTGGCTTGCAAACTTGATACAGACTACAGTTTTCATCGGATTTTTATAAATTTTTGTGTGATCAGTTTTGTTGAGATCTTGGTCTAGTTCGAATTTAACGATTTTTGGTTTACTAAGTAAAAACATGTTGCATTTATTTATGAATTTAAAAGTGACTATGTTTTTATCCCATATGAATTAAATTTGGTTTGATTATATTGATGAGATCTTAGACTAGGTCCAAATTCGTTCATTTGATTTTCGTCAAATAATGTTATGTTTCAAACTGTGTTGAAGGGATAATAGTCATTACAAGAAACATAAAATTTTAATTTGTCTCAAACTTGACTAAAAACAGTATATATCCATCAGTGAACTAACCTGGTGTCATAACTATACATCAAAATCCGTCTATAATTTGATAAATCCACAAAATCAAGTAGTTAATTATAAAACACTTAATACATCCATTAAGCGATTTTCAAATTGTAATTATAAAGGGAAATTACTCCTAACATGTGGTTTCCTGTGTCCTTGACCTTTCACTCTTGAATTCACGGAAAACTGAAAAAAAAAAAGCAATTCATATGATTTTGAATGAATACTCAAACACGGACAAAATATTAAACCAAAATTAATCCTAATATTTGTTTGCATACACTGAAGAATGATTGCCATAGCCCGCAAGGATGTTTTAGCGTTGATTTCCCAGATGATTTTATTCTCAAACTGAATGGAATCGTCGCTTGCTCACTTTTTTGAAAAAATCCGAATTTAATTTTATTCCTGCTTTTTGAAATTCAGTGTGTGGGATACATACTTATTTAACTAAGGCGGTACACAGTAAATTGTCTGTTTTACAGGCCCCGCGCGCTCTTGTAAAATACCCAGGCTCCAAAAGTATTTATTGACATTTTGGAGTAATTAATAAATAATGCGCGTGCATCTCCAAAATTGTGTGTAAAATAAAGTTATTTCCCCGTTCCCGAAAAATATTTTTTACCAGAATTATCTCCGTTGACATTTAATGAAAAACTGGAAGTGGCTTAGAATGCGTTTTTCATCACCGATAAAAAGATTTTCTTATACAAAATAAAACTGAAATTTAATAGTCAATATTAAACACAAATATTAGCTGTAGGATGAGTGTGTTAAACTTAATAACTAATCCATTTTTACCACTAATATTTTATTTCACTTCAATGGCGTCCTCACCTAACTGGGAGGACAGACATCATTCCAGAAAGTTCTAGAATGTAAACAAAGTAAAAGTAAGTAATAATGAAAGTAAGAGATAACAGAAGAGGTAAAAAAGGTTTGTATTAGATAATGTCAGGTCTACTTTGTCTGGCTATCCATAAGATTTGACCAATTTTAGAACTTAATAAATCTATTTCACCTTTGAACAAATCTGCTTGTTTTTGCATAGTTCTGGTCTTATCAATTTTAATTGGTACAATACTCTCAGCATATTGTTTATGATGTAAAATAATATCATTGCTTCCACAAAATAATTCAATACCTAAATATCTTAAAGCTTGACTCTCTTCTTTGCCGACAGACAAAAAATCTTGTATCTTACAAATTGTATTATAAAAAAGTTTTGTCCAACCCCATAAAAAATCATCAACATGGCTTGCTAAAATACCCACCAAATTGCCTTTGTCATCATGCCAATAAAATATAGCCAGATCTGATTTTGAAACTTTTACACTAAGATTGCTCATGACACTTTTAACCTTTTGATACCAATGCAAGGAAGTATCACTCAAACCATAAACACATTTTTGAAGATGCCATAAAATACCGTTACAATTGGCTTCAGGTGGTGGCTTGATATAAACATCTCGTTTAAGAGATTGTCCCTGTAAAAATGCAGTTTTAATATCCATTGAATTTGGTGTCCATCCTTTTAGAGCCATGATAGCTAAAGTTATTCTAAACCCCTCTTTAGAGCAGATGGGTGAATCTTTAGACAAATTATCGGTTATTTCCTCAAACTCACGAGCTACTAAACGAGCCTTTGGAATAAAACCATCTGATGTTTCTTTTGTTGTCATCCACCTTGTTGATACACACTTTTGTCCCTTATCTATTGTTTCCTTATAAACATCATGATCTTTCCAGCTTTGCAATTCCTTTTCCTTGGCACCTTAACGGTTTCATCATCTAAATTATCAAATTCTTCAAGATTTTCCACTTCAGATAGATCAAAGCCTCTTGATCCATAAACATCATTGGTTCCAAAATCTCTGTGTTATACCAATCTTTATGTTTACTAGTAGCTTTTCCAGCGCGACTCAAAATTCGAACCTTTTTTGGTAACTTGACTACCCTATTCATTAAATGACATCAACATTCCAGCTTTCAGTTTCAGAGGTGGATGATTATCATTATGAACTGCATGATGATCATCATTATCCTGATTAAAAGAATCATGATCAAGTTTCTTATCAACTGTTACACCATTCTTACTATCAATATTTTGATCATTGCTCGCTTTATCATTCTCATGCTGTTTGATGACTCTACTTTTATGAACTCGAACATAAGTTCCTCCATGGCGAACAATAGAACTATCAACTCCAATGATGATACCAGGGCCTTTCCATTTTTTCACTATCTGGACATTTATAAAATACATAAGGGTTACATCCATAGACTAGTTGGTAGGGACTGTAACCATGATTATTAATCAAGCAATTCTTTGCCATTAATGCCCAACACAAAGCTGTGTCCCATCCACAATTTCCAGAATCTTGAAGTTTTAGTAGAATCTCAGTGAGTGTTTTGTTATGTCTTTTTGTAACACCATTACTCCAAGGAAAATAAGCTGCTGTAAGTTTTAATTTGATATTGGAATTATCTGCCATGTCTCTGACTTCATCGTTATTAAACTCTCCTCCGTTATCAGAGAACAACTTCTTTGGGGCACCATGAATAGCAATCCAATGTTGAATAAAAGCCTTTACAAAGTCTGAAGACTGTTTGGACTTCAAGATACATCCTGCACTGAATCATCTATATGTAAGTACCATAAATTATGTTCTATTTCATGCAGGTCTACAGATACAGTTTCATTAAACTTGGCAGCTAAAGTTTATTAGGTGGCTTCTTTCTTTGAAGACAAATCTCACGGACAGCTACAATTCTTTCCAATATTCCAAACAGTTTCTTATCAGAAATTTCCTGAAGAAACTAAAAGTTTATGAAGTCGATCATAAGAAGCATGACCAAATTGTCTGTGAATTTTAATTAATTTTCTTTTTCTTCACTGGTCAATTCACCAAAATTAAACAAAACTTCATGAAATTGTCCACCATTTATGTGAGGCAATAAATCAACACAATAATGTCCACTTGCTGTGAAATCTAGTCTGTTGTTCTTTAAATCAAGTATTGCATCTGCTTTCTTTAAGGATGATCTACTCAATAATAGAGGAATGTTAGTATCCACAACTTCAACCTCCAACATGCACCTTTGTCTTCCCATGACAATAGGAATTTTAACCATTTTCATAGATTTTACTGAAACACCATCCCCAAATCTAAAGGTTCTATCACTTGGAAAATCCTGTATCAATTTTACTATATTGGGGTGCAGTCTAGATAAATAATCATAATACATGTACCACTGAAGACCAGAAACTGTTTTTGTACATGCTATATCTAATACACCTGCTCCATTTGATTCCACTACGAAAATGTCTAATTGTTCTTCTCTGCACACAAACTGTGACTGAGATTTGTGTTTGTTGTCCACTAACAAAGTAATATTACACCAATCTGCAGTATTTAAATTGTTATTTGCAGCAATATTGACTGATTCCTTTTAATGTTGACAGTCATTAGCCCAATGGTATGTAGACTGACAAATAGCACATCTTGAACGTTTGCCAAATCTGTTTAATGGGTTTGTTCCTTTAACTGGATCTTCAAGTGTCTGATCATTTCTGCTCTCAGAAGTTTGATATTATCCTTTTGTTAAACGCCTTGTATTGGCAGTAGCATTCACTTCCAATTTTACACTAGATGTGGAAACATCCGGAAATTTGCCTCCAAATATGCGCTTCAAAGTAGATTTCATTTCGGTATACGTTAAATCTGCAGCAGCAGTCAGTGCCATTTGACGTTCCTGTGTGGAGAGTCCATTCAAGGAGTTTGAATGCCAAAACAGCATCTGGTAAATCCATTTGATATTTAACCAGTCTGGTATTCAATCTTTATATACAATTTGATAATGTAGGTTTCAATAAACATATCGTCTGTTTTTCTAAAATTTTCAAAGCTTAAATAGGCCTCATATGTTGCATCTTTAACTTCTTTTTTAAAGACTTCATCTAATTTAGCAATTAAAATATCAACACCAGGCTCTGAATCCAGATTATCGGCTGGAATGTCGCTCTGCTACCATGTTAAACTTAATAACTACTCCATTTTTACCACTAATATTTTATTTCACTTCAATGGCGTCCTCACCTTACTCGGCGAACGGAAGACACATGACAGAGTGTATTCTAATGGCTATTATCCTTTTTATACGCCCACATTATAATGTGGCCGTATATTGTCGTCACCCCTATCCGTCCGTCCATCCGTCCACAATTGCTTGTGAACGCAATAGAGGCTATAGTGTTTGTCGGATTTGAATGAAACTTTCTGTTGGAAATTGGCAATTCGATGAACGGTTTTTGAGTAAACGAGATAGAGACTACAGTTTTCATCGGATTCAAATGAAACTTTCTGTGATCTTATATATTGATGAGATCTCAGACAAGTTCGAGATTGGCGATTTTTCAATAAACGGTTTTTGAGTTATTGCACTTGACTTAGCCAAAACGCCTCAAAATTGACTTGTGAACACAATAGAGACTACAGTTTTCATCAGATTTGAATGAAAATTGCTGTGATCATTTATATTGATGAGATCTTGGACAAGTTCGAAATTGGCCATTTTTCGATGAATGGTTTTTGAGTTATTGCACTTGACTTTGTCAAAACGCCTCAAAATTGGCTTGTGAACACTATAGAGATCACAATTTCCATTTGATTTGAATGAAGTTTGATCGTGACGATTTTTGGGTGAACATTTTTATTCGCCCAAAATGTATTTTGGTCGTATATTGTGATCACCCCTGTCTGTCTGTCTGTCTGTGTGTGTGTGTGTGTGTGTGTGTGTCTGTTCACATTTTTCTTGTACTCACTCTACAGTCTACAATTCTATAGTAGTTATATGGGTTAATAACATTACAAAGAGGATCCCTATTGATTTTGGTGCTGATCGGACAATTTTTGGCCGAGATATAGCATAAAACTTCAGGGTAACAGTCTTGTACTTATTTTCCAGTCGACAATATTGACAATTCGACAGACCTCCCCTTTTTCGAGGTCACAACCAATCCGAACGCGTGAATTCAATAAACCCGCGAATTGTAGTCTCTGTCACCCAGAATAATTACATAGATATCAGAAGGACTGGATTGTCGAGTCTAAAATTTAATAAATTATGTCGATCTTGTCACTTCTACAGCTTAAATTTATTTCTTTTTATATTTCACGAAGGTTTGTGTTTGTGTTATTATATTATCAAAGTATGCAGTGCATTCGTCAAACAATGTTATTATGACATGTAAAATAGTGAGTTGAGTCAATATGTTGACGACAGTCTTCTCGACTGACTTTCAAAAGAAAATCTCCGATTAAGTAGGTCAAATTCTGAAATGGATGTCCTACCCTACATTATGTTGGAGGGCCATATCCTCATATCGACAAAATATTTAAATACCGGTAGGCCTAATAAAGGTTTTATCTTACTAAAATGTATTTGATTCGTCCCGATATCAATAGCTTAAATCAGATATCGCTTGTAAACGTTGGCTTTTGTAGACCTAAGTTTTATTTAGTTTTAACTTCAGAACACTTGACATCTGCCGACGACCGGCTTGAAATTGTGAATGTATCTTTTATAATAGAAGCAAACCTTTTGTGAAAGTTGTGTATCAATCAATAATTCCTGCGATAAATTTCCCGGTAAACTAGCATGACTTACTGCTAATCGCGATCATGTTATTTCTGTAACGTTTGTTAGATATGGTGTCACTAAAATATTTGGCATGTGGGTTATTGGGGACTTAAAGTTGATCTGATCTGATTTTTGTGTTGTAGGATACTTTTAACTGAGATACATCGTTAAACATAGAAAAATCCTTAACATATGTATCTGTAGTATGGCTGCCATTTGGGCGTATTTCAATGCATCGCATTGCTATCTTTTGATAGAGGGGGGGAAACTACTATCTCGTAGTTCCGGGAAAGCACGGGCCTAGGAATCAGACCTAATTTTTATTTCCTCGCACCGATCGGGATTCGAACCCACGGCACCTAGTCGCCTAGCAGACGAAAGTCCAACTTGCTAACCACTGAGCCATTCACCACCCTTAGGTTATTGACCTTGACTGAGTCAAATTGCGTCGAAACAGACTTGTGAACACGATAGAGACAACAGTTTTCATCTGATTGGAATGAAATTTGGTGTGATCATTGAAGTTGATGTCATCTTGGTCAAGTTCGAAATTAACATTTCGATATACTGTTTTTGAGTTATTGCACTTGACGTAGTCAAAACGCGGCTTGAGATTTCGAAAGACATTACAGTTTTCATCTGATTTTAATGAAATTTGTTGTGAACATTTATATTGATGAGAACTTGGATTAGACCTAAATAATCTTAGAGTTTTTGCCTGTGTTAAAACAGAAAATATATTTTAAAATGGGCATATCTTGCTAGGCAACCACTTGTAAATGATAAAATATACTTTGATTGGGTTGACAACCCTAAACCTATGTGCATAAAATAGACGATTTCAACCACTTTTTTACCACCTATCTGAAATATTTAAATATCAATGGAAAGAGGGGACTTTCAGCTATCCAAAAATATAAAATTTATTTCTTTATGACATTTTAACTTCGAGTAATAGGGTATGAAAGACGAACGAAAAAAACATCAATTATTCCCTCAAAATTAGCATATCTACTAAACTATTTTGCACAACACAAGTCTACATGTATCTCTACGTCACGTTGGCTTTTTATAGGTCCACACATAAGTATGGGCATATATTGTAATTGGTCCGTCGGTCCGTCCGTTCACATTTACCTTGTTCTCACTCTACAGGCTACAATTCTCCAAGGATTCTTTTGATTTTTATACGCCCACATGAAATGGGGGGCGTATATTGTCGTCACCCACATCCGTCCGTCCGTCCGTCCGTCCGTCCACAATTGCTCGTAAACACTCTACACGGTGTAATTCTTGACGGATTTAGATGAAACTTAATATGAGTGTTTATGATCACGCAAGGATGAACCCTATTGAAAATCAGCGAAATCGGAAAAAAATTAGTATGAGTTCATGCCCTTGTTCTTGAATGGCTCGTAAACACTCTACAACGTGCAATTCTTGACCGATTTTGATCAAACTTGGTGTGAGAGTATGTTATAACTCAAGGATAAACCCTATCGAAAATCAGCGAAATCGAAAAATATTAGTATGAGTTTTTGCCCTTGTTCTTGAAAACGCGTTTAATTTTAGCTTGTAAACACTCTTGAGAGAACAATTTTTAATGGATTTTAATGAAACTTGGCCTGAGTATTTGTTATTACCAAAGGATGAAGCCTATTGAAAACCAGTCAAATCGAAAAAAAAATTAATATCAGTTATTGCCCTTGTTTTTGAAAACGCGTTCAATTTTTAGCTTGTAAACACTCTACAAAGCACAGTTATTGACCGATTTTGACGAAACTTGCTGAAATTGTTGAATATCACCCAAGAATGAACCCTTTTGAAAATAGCACATATCGAAATATATTTAATAGGAATTATTGCCCTTGTTCTATAAAATGTGTTGGATTTTTGCCTTGTAAACACTCTACAAGTCACAATTCTTGAGCGATTTTGACATAACTTGGCATGAGTATTTGTAATCACCTAAGGATGAACCCTATTGAAATTCAGTTAAATCGAAAAATATTTAGTATCAGTTATTGCCCTTGTGTTTGAAAACGCGTTCAATTTTAGCTTGTAAGCACTCTAGAAAGAACAATTCTTAATGGATTTTGATAAAACTTGGCTTGAGTATTTGTTTTTACCCAAGGATGAACCTTATTGAAAATCAAATAAATCGAAATATATTTTGTGTCAGTTATTGCCCTTGTGTTTGAAAACAGGTTTAACTTTTTGGCTAATAAACACTCTAGAAGGTACAATTCATGACCAATGTTGACAAAACTCACTTAAATTGTTGGATATCGCAAGGGATGAGCCTAATTGAAAATTAAAAATATCAAAATATATCTAATATGAATTATTGCCCTTGTTCTTTTAAACGCGTTCGATTTTTGTCTCGTAAACACTCTACATGGCACAATTCTTGATGGATTTCGATGAAACTTGGTGTGAGAGTGTGTTATAACTCAAGGATGAACCCTATTGAAAATCAGCGAAATCAAAAAAAATTTCGTATGAGTTACTGCCCTTGTTTTGGAAAACGCATTCAATTTTAGCTTGTAAACACTCTAGAAAGAACTATTCTTAATGGATTTCGGTTAACTTTGGCTTGAGTATTTGTTTTTACCCAAGGATGAACCCTATTATAAATTAAATAAATAGAAATATATTTAATGTCAGTTATAGCCCTTGTTCTTTAAAACGCGTTCAATTTTAGCTTGTAAACACTCTCGAAAGAACAATTTTTAATGGATTTTGATGTAACTTGGCTGGAGTATTTGTTGTCTCCCAAGGATGAACCCTATTGAAAATCGAAAAATATTTAGTACAAGTTATTGACCTTGTTTTTGAAAACGCGTTCAATTTAACTCGTAAACACTCTAGAAAGAACAATTTTGAATGGATTTTGATGAAACTTGGCTTTAGTATTTGTTTTCTCCCAAGGATGAACCCTATTGAAAATCAGATAAATCGAAAAATATTTAGTGTCAGTTATTGCGCCTGTTTTCAAAAACGCTTTCAACTTTTGGCTTGTGAACACTCTAAACATTCCTTTTTGACAAAACTCGCTAAAATTGTTTAATATCAACCAAGGATGAGAATATTAAGAAATAAAAATATCAAAATATTATTAAGGGTGAACCCTATTGCAAATCATAAAAATGAAGAAAAATATTTAATAGGTTGGAAGGTTGAATATTTCATTCCACTTATTGTTACCTTACTGAAAAGTTTTTATTTGAAATAAATGCTGCCAGTGGGCGTATATTACCTTGCCTGGCAAGCTATCTTTATTTTGTTTGTTAGTGTCATTATGAAGATGATCCCTATTGTTTTTTGTGATGATTGAATAATTTTTTAGGGAAATATCGTGTCTGACTTAGCTTTTTTCACTCCATTACCTATAGGTGCAAATCATGCTGACTCTACAGGCTACAATTCTCTATGGATTCTTTTGATTGTTTGTATGTGTGTTGATATCATTGTGAAGATGTGCACTATTAAATTGAGTGATGATCTGATAATTTTTTTCAGAGATATCGCATTCGTTTTAGAGTTCACATGTAGTTAGTGCTCACTCTACAGGCTACAATTCTTCATGGATTATTTTCATTTCTAGTTGCCTTGATGGTCCGTCCGATTATTTTTTTTTAGTCTTTTCATTGCATGTTGTGCAGATCAATATGCAAGACTTCAGTTTAGTCTACACGTAATCTTGGAACAATGATTGTGAAAAAACATGGATGATACTCCTCTTCACACTGATTTTGTTTTCTGTAGAGTGAACACATCTCATATCAAGTTTGATTTACAGTTCACATTTAGCTAACTAACTAGCTGCTGGTGGGCGTATTTGCTTGCGAGGCTTGCTGCAAGCCTATGTTTGGAAAATTTTGTTTTGTTTTGAAGATATTGATAGAAATCAAAAATTTTGCATGTGCATGTACAAAAATTGAAATATTTAAAAAACTATTCATTTTAAAAAAAAGCCTACACAGAGTTATAGAGGACATCGTAAGCTTTAGCTGAAGCCAAAGCTTGTAAAAATCAGATAAATTGTAAGCATCAACATCTTGCATGTAAACCTAATGTAATTAACGATCATGTTGTTAAAAGATTGTCATGCTGTAGAAATCTTTAAGCACTTTTTAGGCATCGATATGCACCGAAAACCACATAATTGAAGTGCTAAAACAATGGATTAGCACATGTCAAAACACCCCTACCCACTAATCATAAAATTTGTCTGTTTACATGTGACGTAATGAATTATTGGGACATCACATGACTTCTGGATTCCCCCAATACAAATCTGATCGACAAACGTAGAAAAAGTTTATTTAGCTGATGAAGTAGTACTCAAAAATGTCAACTGACAACGTAATTTGTACGTCTGCATAGAGGAATACCCCATTGTGTTCTATAAATAGATTATCTTTATGGACCAATATCTGACATACTACTGAAGCGATTGAGCTAAAATTTTTACTACCGTAGATGAGTTTTTTTTAATGCCAAATAGAATGGATATAAACTAAATACGTTTCTTGATTAAAATACACCTCCTACGATAAGGTTGTCAACCCCCTTAAAGTGGGCGTATCTTGCTAGGCAACCACTTGATAAGTCTCAAAACCACATTTACATAACACAAAAATGATATGGATCATGCACAATCATGATCGAGCAGAATCTCACACCTTTTATATGCTGTACTGATGTGACAGGAAGTTTAAGGCTTTTTTACCAGTTTAGGGCTTTTGAATCAGCATATGCAATGTTGTAAATAGGTTTTGGGCTGCCTTTTTTCAACCCTGGCATTATGTATGATTATTTAATTTTTGTTTGGTATACTTCTCATTTGTGAATCAAATTTTTTTAAACTATATTGATGTTTTTTAGAAACAATGTTGCAGAACAATTATTTAAGGAATTACCTAAAAAAACAGCCCGAGCTTACAATACTTTATTACAAGGAAGAGCTGAGGTTAGTTCATTTTAATTTATTAACATTGTATAAGCATGTTAACCTTTGATCCAGCATTATTTAATTATGTTAAAATTAAAATGGTACATTATTAATTTGGAAGATTAAAAATAAATTGCATTAATTTCAGCAAGTCTTGCAAGGGCTTACGTATTGTAATACTTTTTGTATGAAGTGCACATTACAAAAATATTACCTTTAAGTTTCTGGTAATACTTTTCACTAGTCATCATTAGCACTAGGATTTATCATGAAAAATGAAAAAAAAAGCATTAAATGTAGGCTTATTGTAGTATAAATATCTTCACAAGCAGTGGACAATATTTTCAACGAAGCATTATTAAATAGAATACAGTAAATTGTTTACAGACCTTGTCTTCTTTTGAGTAAGTGAAATATTTCAGAACAAAAAGGGAGTACATGTATGTTATCCAGATTTTATAAGCCCACAAATTTATTTGGTGTGACATTGTGATTGTCCTGGTGGTCTGTTCACATTTGTTTGTGCTCACTCTACAGGCTACAATAATTTACGGATTCTTATGACTTTGTGCATCAGTGTCATTATAAAGATAATCCGATATTTTTCACCAAAATATGGTGTTGACCTGAGCCCTTTACCCATAGGGTGGAACTCCTGCTCACTCTACAGGCAACAGTTCTCTATGGTTTCTATTCATTTTTTATACGCCCACATGAAATGGGGGGCGTATATTGTCGTCACCCACATCCGTCCGTCCATCGGTCCGTCCATCTGTCCGTCCGTCCGTCCGTCTGTCCACAATTGCTCGTAAACACTCTACACGGTGTAATTCTTGACGGATTTAGATGAAACTTAATATGAGTGTTTATGATCACACAAGGATGAACCCTATTGAAAATCAGCGAAATCGGAAAAAAATTAGTATGAGTTCATGCCCTTGTTCTTGAATGGCTCGTAAACACTCTACAACGTGCAATTCTTGACCGATTTTGATCAAACTTGGTGTGAGAGTATGTTATAACTCAAGGATAAACCCTATCGAAAATCAGCGAAATCGAAAAATATTTAGTATGAGTTTTTGCCCTTGTTCTTGAAAACGCGTTTAATTTTAGCTTGTAAACACTCTTGAGAGAACAATTTTTAATGGATTTTAATGAAACTTGGCCTGAGTATTTGTTATCACCCAAGGATGAAGCCTATTGAAAACCAGTCAAATCGAAAAAAAATTAATATCAGTTATTGCCCTTGTTTTTGAAAACGCGTTCAATTCTTAGCTTGTAAACACTCTACAAAGCACAGTTACTGACCGATTTTGACGAAACTTGCTGAAATTGTTTAATATCACCCAAGAATGAACCCTTTTGAAAATAGCACATATCGAAATATATTTAATTAGGAATTATTGCCCTTGTTCTATAAAATGTGTTGGATTTTTGCCTTGTAAACACTCTACAAGTCACAATTCTTGAGCGATTTTTATACATGAAATGGGGGGCGTATATTGTCGTCGCCCACATCCGTCCGTCCGTCCGTCCGTCCGTCTGTCTGCCTGTCTGTCGGTCGGTCAGTCGGTCCGTCCGTCCGTCCACAATTGCTCGTAAACACTCTACACGGTGTAATTCTTGACGGATTTAGATGAAACTTAATATGAGTGTTTATTATCACGCAAGGATGAACCCTATTGAAAATCAGCGAAATCAGATAAAAATTAGTATGAGTTCGTGCCCTTGTTCTTGAATGGCTCGTAAACACTCTACAATGTGCAATTCTTGACCGATTTTGATGAAACTTGGTGTGAGAGTATGTTATAACTCAAGGATAAACCCTATCGAAAAATCGAAAAAAAATTAATATCAGTTATTGCCCTTGTCTTTGAAAACGCGTTCAATTTTTAGCTTGTGAACACTCTACAAAGCACAGTTATTGACCGATTTTGACGAAACTTGCTGAAATTGTTTAATATCACCCAAGAATGAACCCTTTTGAAAATAGCACATATCCAAATATATTTAATAGGAATTATTGCCTTTGTTCTATAAAATGTGTTGGATTTTTGCCTTGTAAACACTATACAAGTCACAATTCTTGAGCGATTTTGACATAACTTGGCATGAGTATTTGTAATCACCTAAGGATGAACCCTATTGAAATTCAGTTAAATCGAAAAATATTTAGTATCAGTTATTGCCCTTGTGTTTGAAAACGCGTTCAATTTTAGCTTGTAAGCACTCTACAAAGAACCATTCTTAATGGATTTTGATAAAACTTGGCTTGAGTATTTGTTTTTACCCAAGGATGAACCTTATTGAAAATCAAATAAATCGAAATATATTTAGTGTCAGTTATTGCCCTTGTGTTTGAAAACGGGTTTAACTTTTTGGCTAATAAACACTCTAGAAGGTACAATTCATGACCAATGTTGACAAAACTCACTGAAATTGTTGGATATCGCAAGGGATGAGCCTAATTGAAAATTAAAAATATCAAAATATATCTAATATGAATTATTGCCCTTGTTCTTTTAAACGCGTTCGATTTTTGTCTCCTGAACACTTTACATGGCACAATTCTTGATGGATTTCGATGAAACTTGGTGTGAGAGTGTGTTATAACTCAAGGATGAACCCTATTGAAAATCAGCGAAATCGAAAAATTTTTTAGTATGAGTTACTGCCCTTGTTCTTGAAAACGCATTCAATTTTAGCTTGTAAACACTCTAGAAAGAACTATTCTTAATGGATTTTGATTAACTTTGAATTGAGTATTTGTTTTTACCCAAGGATGAACCCTATTATAAATCAAATAAATAGAAATATATTTAATGTCATTTATAGCCCTTGTTCTTGAAAACGCGTTCAATTTTAGCTTGTAAACACTCTAGAAAGAACAATTTTTAGTGGATTTTGATGTAACTTGGCTGGAGTATTTGTTGTCTCCCAAGGATGAACCCTATTGAAAATCGAAAAATATTTAGTAGAAGTTATTGACCTTGTTTTTGAAAACTCGTTCAATTTAACTCGTAAACACTCTAGAAAGAACAATTTTGAATGGATTTTGATGAAACTTGCTTTTAGTATTTGTTTTCTCACAAGGATAAACCCTATTGAAAATCAGATAAATCGAAAAATATTTAGTACAAGTTATTGCCTTTGTTCTTAAAGGGATAATAGGCGTTAGAACGAACATAAAATTTTAAGTTCACTCAAATTTGGACAATAACAGTATATATCCATCAGTGGACTTACCTATACATCAAAATCCCTCTAAAATCTGATAAATCCCCAAAATAAAGTAGTTAATCATAAAACGCTTGAGCCATCCATCAAGCGATTTTCAAATCGTGTAAATATAAAGGGAAGTAACTCTAACATGTGAGTTTTCACGCGTCCTTGACCCCTACTGTTGAATTCCACAATGATGTTTTAGCGTTGATTTACCAGTCGCTTTTTTTCTCAAACTGAATGGAATCGTCGCTGGCTCACTTTTTTTTAAAATTCCGCATATATTTTTATTGTGGCTTTTTAAAATTTGGTAAAGTGTGGGATGCATACTCATTTAACTAATAGTCAATATGAAACACAAATATAAGCCGTAGGACGAGTGTATTCTAACACCTATTATCCCTTTAAAAACGCGTTCAATTTTAGTTTTAAAACACTCTAGAAAGAACAATTTTGAGTGGATTTTGATGAAACTTGGCTTTAGTATTTGTTTTCTCCCAAGGATGAACCCTATTGAAATTCAGATAAACCAAAAAAATTTTAGTGTCAGTTATTGCCCTTGTTTTTGAAAACGCTTTAAACTTTTGGCTTGTGAACACACGTTCATTTTTGACAAATATCAATATTAAAAATATCAAAATGTTATTAAGGGTGAACCCTATTGTAAATAATAAAAATACCAAAAAATATTTAATGAGTTGTTATGAGGTACTATTCCTGACCTTTTTTAATGAAACTAGAGACCCTAGAAAAAAAGTATATAGCGGAAGGTTGAATATTTCAGTCCACCAATTGTTACCTTACTGGAAGGTTTTTATTCAAAATCAATGCTGCCAGTGGGCGTATATTACCTTGCCTGGCAAGCTATCTTATATTGTTATACGCCCACATGAAATGGGGGGCGTAAATTGTCGTCACCCACATCCGTCCGTCTGTCTGTCTGTCCATCCGTCGGTCCGTCCGTCCACTATTGCTCGTAAACACTCTACACGGTGTAATTCTTGACGGATTTAGATGAAACTTAATATGAGTGTTTATGATCACGCAAGGATGAACCCTATTGAAAATCAGCGAAATCGGAAAAAAAATAGTATGAGTTCGTGCCCTTGTTCTTGAATGGCTCGTAAACACTCTACAACGTGCAATTCTTGACCGATTTTGATGAAACTTGGTTTGAGAGTATGTTATAACTCGAGGATAAACCCTATCGAAAATCAGCCAAATCGAAAAACATTTAGTATGAGTTATTGCCCTTGTTCTTGAAAACACGTTCAATTTTAGCTTGTAAACACTCTTGAGAGAACAATTTTTAATGGATTTTAATGAAACTTGGCCTGAGTATTTGTTATCACACTAGGATGAAGCCTATTGAAAACCAGTCAAATCGAAAAAAAATTAATATCAGTTATTGCCCTTGTTTTTGAAACCACGTTCAATTTTTAGCTTGTAAACACTCTACAAAGCACAGTTATTGACCGATTTTGACGAAACTTGCTGAAATTGTTTAATATCACCGAAGAATGAACTCTTTTGAAAATAGCACATATCGAAATATATTTAATAGGAATTATTGCCCTTGTTCTATAAAATGTGTTGGATATTTGCCTTGTAAACACTCTACAAGTCACAATTCTTGAGCGATTTTGACATAACTTGGCATGAGTATTTGTAATCACCTAAGGCTGAACCCTATTGAAATTCAGTTAAATTGAAAAATATTTAGTATCAGTTATTGCCCTTGTTTTTGAAAACGCATTCAATTTTAGCGTGTAAACACTCTTGAGAGAACAATTTTTAATGGATTTTAATGAAACTTGGCCTGAGTATTTGTAATCACCTAAGGCTGAACCCTATTGAAATTCAGTTAAATTGAAAAATATTTAGTATCAGTTATTGCCCTTGTTTTTGAAAACGCATTCAATTTTAGCTTGTAAGCACTCTAGAAAGAACAATTCTTAATGGATTTTGATAAAACTTGGCTTGAGTATTTGTTTTTACCCAAGGATGAACCTTATTGAAAATCAAATAAATCGAAAATATTTAGTGTCAGTTATTGCCCTTGTGTTTGAAAACAGGTTTAACTTTTTGGCTAATAAACACTCTAGAAGGTACAATTCATGACCAATGTTGACAAAACTCACTGAAATTGTTGGATATCGCAAGGGATGAGCCTAATTGAAAATTAAAAATATCAAAATATATCTAATGTGAATTATTTCCCTTGTTCTTTTAAACGCGTTCGATTTTTGTCTCGTAAACACTCTACATGGCACAATTCTTGATGGATTTCGATGAAACTTGGTGTGAGAGTGTGTTATAACTCAAGGATGAAGCCTATTGAAAATCAGCGAAATCGAAAAAAATTTTAGTATGAGTTACTGCCCTTGTTCTTGAAAATGCATTCAATTTTAGCTTGTAAACACTCTAGGAAGAACTATTCTTAATGGATTTTGATTAACTTTGGCTGGAGTATTTGTTGTCTCCCAAGGATGAACCCTATTATAAATCAAATAAATAGAAATATATTTTGTGTCAGTTATAGCCCTTGTTCTTGAAAACGCGTTCAATTTTAGCTTTAAACACTCTAGAAAGAACAATTTTTAATGGATTTTGATGTAACTTGGCTGGAGTATTTGTTGTCTCCCAAGGATGAACCCTTTTGAAAATCGAAAAATATTTAGTACAAGTTATTGACCTTGTTTTTGAAAATGCTTCAATTTAACTCGTAAACACTCTAGAAAGAACAATTTTGAATGGATTTTGATGAACCTTGGCTTTAGTATTTGTTTTCTCACAAGGATAAACCCTATTGAAAATCAGATAAATCGAAAAATATTTAGTGTCAGTTATTGCGCCTGTTTTCAAAAACGCTTTCAACTTTTGGCTTGTGAACACTCTAAACATTCCTTTTTGACAAAACTCGCTGAAATTGTTTAATATCAACCAAGGATGATCCTTATTAAGAATTAAAAATATCAAAATATTATTAAGGTTGAACCCTATCGCAAATCATAAAAATACCGAAAAATATTTAATGAGTTGTTATTAGATACAATTCTTGACAGTTTTTAATGAAACTAGAGACCCTAGAGAAAAATAGGTTGGAAGGTTGAATATTTCATTCCACTTATTGTAACCTTACTGAAAAGTTTTTATTTGAAATAAATGCTGCCAGTGGGCGTATATTACCTTGCCTGGCAAGCTATTTTTTTGTAGGTTATTGTCGTATTGATCCCTATTGCTTTTTGTAATGATTTTCATTGTATAAGCTATATTGTGCATGATTTTCATGATGGTCTGATAATTATGCACTGAAATATCCTGTCATAAATAGTGTTTTTCACTGGATTAGCTATATTGTGAAACTCGTGCTCACTCTATACGCTACAATTCTTTATGGATTCTTTTGATTTTTATTTTGTTAGTCAATGTCATTGTAAAGATGACCCTTTTGATTTTTGTAATGACCTGATTATTTTTCACTTATGTTCGCATTTTCACTGGCAACAAAACTTCATTAAAAGTCATAACTGTACAATTTATAGTTTAAAGTTACATGAACCATAATCAAACAACCAATTATATTTTTTTAAATACTATTTTATTTCACAAAATTTCAAATTACAGAGTGCTCAAACCTCAAACATACCACTACGCTATTCTAGCTAATCAGGTTTTCTTGGTGTTCTTTCCCAATTACCTGGCTAGATGTCAGCCCTTCTTGGCTAAGACTGTGTTTAACTCATGGAAAATAACAAACATTGGCAAAGCTTGAGCCGATTGTGGAGAAATCATCAGTAAAAAAGAAATTGAAAACAAACTATTACATTTTGCTTTGTTTTCAGCATGGTGATAAAGATGGTGCTGAAAAACTTCACCTTGAAATGATTTCTTCTAAAATACCAGGTAAAAATATACATATTATGTACAATGTGCCTCATAATCCTTTATCTATAATCCTATTTCAACATGATACCAATCAACAGATCTTAACTGATTTGGGTGAAAGTTTTTCTCTACATGGCTAAATTCTAGAATGAAATTGTGTGGGCGTATGTTTACTTTGCCTGGCAAGCTATCTTTATTTAAAATCAAGTCTGCTAAAGAGCTTAGGTTACTTAGACTGGTAAGTTATCATCTGCCAAATATTATATCATCTTTCCACAAACACTATACTTTGTCATTTATTTCCATCTTGGATGATTCAGGACGTTTTCTTGTTTTTAATATTTGAATTTCTGAATTTTGATTTGGAAAGTTTGGTTTCTCTTAAGGCGATTAAAAAGAATAATGTAACTGTTCAGTGCTGTATGATAACTGTTTTCCTTTGTTATAGTTGACTTGGAGTCGTATCATAAATTAATCAAATCACACATAAAAGTAACAGATTCAATGGAACCTGTTAAGGTAAGAATATATCTCCTATTTATTTAGTCAGAATTGATAAATTGGTCGTTAATGTTGATATTTCATAATGATATAATGTTCATTCTTTGTTTCTAAGTGAAATTGTTTCTACTTTGATAAAGACATTTAAATACTTTCCAGATATTTCAGTTTTACTGCAGTAAAGGTCTGTTTCAAGAAACATTATTAACTTATAATGAATGTCTTGGATAAAAAATTTATTGCAGGATTATTTATAAAATATTTTGGTCAATGGCCATATATACATACAGTACAGCAACTTTATAACTTATCTTTATCTGCAGATCATCTGCAGATGGTCGGCAGAACATTTGCCGACGAACTGGCGACCGTCTGCAGACGAACTGGCGACGAACTGGCGACGGTCGCCAGTTCGTCTGCAGACGGTCGCCAGTTCGTCGCCAGTTCGTCTGCAGACGGTCGCCAGTTCGTCGCCACTTCCAGAAAGAAAATCCATCGCTTTCCGTTGTCAAGAAGAGCTGATGTCATAATTTAATGACCATCACGTCACGATCCAAATCTTCATCTTTTGACGCCAAGAATCATAATTCTTTCATGAGCGAAATTAACAATGCGCTAGGCCTGCGCCACTACTACTAGGCTAAGCCTATTATTTTGAAATACATGTCATCAGAATTTTTATTATGTACACATGCATGGAAAAAACCTTAGTCTTGAGTTGATATGCAGAATGTGCCCAATAAAGGCTTCATCAATCTATTTTTTTCGTCAAAAGATTAAACAACGATAGCCAGCCTATGAGACTGAGAGTGACAAGAGGAGAACAATGGGTGGAGCCTATACTTCAACCCTCCACGGAATGCGTGTTGGGGCACTTGGGATGTAAGCTTGGTCTACAGTAATTTTTTGAAACAATAAAATACTTTATTTTGGTGATCAATAAGGTCTGAGGGTGCATTACTTTGTTCCCGGTAATCAGGCCGTTTATGGTTACAAAAAAGGCTACTGTTGTAAGAGGTACCTGTAGAAAACCTCAAATAGACCTAGTAGGCCCAGTCTTGATCGTGTCCAACCAAAGAACGTAGAAATGTAAAGCCTATAACAGATTATTTAACCATAGAAACTAGGATATCAAGCAGATTCTCAATTCGATGAAAAGAAAGTGTAACAACCCTTTTACCATGGCTTTTCGGGACTAGGCCTACGACCTCGGACTTTATAATAAATTAATTCTCGGGCCACCGGCTCTATTTTTATAATTTTAAATTCAAACTTATCACGGGGGATATATTTAAAATCACGACGCCCAACCCAGCCTAAATCTACAGCGGTCAATATAGCAATGATGCTTAACCAGTTCCGACTGCGCTCATTGACGGATTATTAATATTTATTCTTCTTTTTTTTTCTCTATTATAATATTAATAGGTAGACATTCATCATTTTGCTGGCACTGCCTATTATTATAAATAACTCTATGAGACCCACCTACTTCGGTATATTTCATTCTCATGCATATGAATGAGTATAAATTATAACCAATAAACGCTTTGTTCTATTTTCATCATCCAATGGTAAAACAACGATGTCGGGATTGACGTTTTGAGAAACCACGCCTACTTCTTCGTAACTGCGTGCCAAGATACATTTGGGCTTAGTTTCGTTTGAAAGCGTCAATCCAAGCACTACTTTTAAGTTCTTTGGGCACCATATTGAAAGGATTATCACTACTAACGTTGTAATGAATCCAGTCTCAGGTTCTGATATCGGAATTTGTTCAGGTGTAATAGTAACTACTAATATTAGGATTTCACGGGCAACCGGTTAGAATTTCACCATCGTTTATCCGGAAACGCTTTTTATGTGTTGACCTACGGTAAAATATCAGAACGAATAGCAAGCTCAGTTTGACAATATTTCTCATTGTATATTTTTTTCACAATTGAAACAATCTCAATAATTAATGCTAAGGTCGATTTGAATGACATTGTGAGGTAAAGCAATGTTCCTTGTTAATCAGGCTGACCAGGGGAATGTCTTTCGTAGACTAGTTACCGATCATTAGAATGCAATTGTGAAAAATATGAAAAGTAATATTTAAAGTTTCTGAACCATTGTTGGTAGAAAAAAAGAAAGTTGCGTTGTAGACCTACAATACATGTAGCTATATTTAGAAACTAGTCTGTTGTCAAGCAAAGTCTTGACGTCATGATGTACACAAAGATTATAGAAATTTTGACGACGAACTGGCGACGAACTGGCAACCGTCTGCAGACCGTCGCCGACGAACTGGCGACCGTCTGCAGACCGTCGCCGACGAACTGCCGACGAACTGGCGACCGTCTGAGCTTATTTTGCCGACGAACTGCAGACCGTCGCCGGCGACGAAGATAAGTTATAAAGTTGCTGTACTGTATATATACCATAATTGGACCAGTAATACTTATATCAATAGAAAGTAGAGGTGTTCTAATGACTGGGAAAAATACCAGATGGCTCCACAAGTCCTTAATTAATTCGTAATTAGGCTTATTATGACGGGATTTCCCTCGGTAGGGTACTACCATATGTATGTACGTCAAGTCTCAAATGTCGTTCAAATGTCGTTGATCTTTTTTTTGATCATCCAGACTGTTAATTCGGTACATAACCGCTGTGGTTGTGCACGCCAACATTCCTTAATATTTTCCACAACAACAATGGCATTTTGGTATTCCAATTATTATCTCTAGCAAAATGCAATAAAACGTTTAAATATCAATTTTTAAAAACATTATGAATTAATTTAAATAAGTTTTAACTCACTAATAATAAAATACAAAATCAAATCTTATACACCTTCATTCATATGATGTCATGTGGTCATGTGAACAAACATAGAGTCTAAATTTAGCGTTTCAAAGCAGATCAGAGTCAAATGGATTCCACAAGCATTTCTTTGTCCACATAGAAAACTTGAACTTGAGAATACATGGATTATTCATTAGAAACCCCAATTAATCAATTAGTAAGCTTACTTTGGCTCTAATTAATGAGGGAACCCAACTATAAATATTATGAAATATTTATATCTATATGAGTCATCCTAAACTGTTTTTTTTTTTTGAGCCAAATGATACACTAAAATTATCTTTAAAAAACCCAAAAAACAATAGCTTTTTTTTTAATTAACTTATAAAGTATCTAGAATCTATGATCTTCAATCTATAAGATGTTAAAGACTAATAAAGCTCAATTTCAGCTTTCTGTTTAATATATAGCCTAATTATATCAAGAAAAAGTAATGAATAGTTTATTCACTCTAAGTTTTATTGCCTATATTAGCATCTGTTTTAAATACAAGATAGCACTTCTTGAATATAGATACTAACATGAGTGGTATTGTTCAGTGTTTATAGTCTGTCAGTCTGTCCACAATTGTTGTGGACACCATAGAGAGCTGGTTTCTTGATGGATTTTGAAGGAACTTGGTGTGAGTCTTTGTAATCGCCTAAGGATGAAGACCAATCAAAAAATATTGAATGAGTTATTGCCCTTGCTCTTAAAAACGTGTTCACTTTATCAGCCTCTCACAATTGTTGTGAACACGATAGAGACCGCATTCCTTGATGGATTTTAATGAAACTTGGTTTGTGTGTTTGTAATAACTCAAGGATGAACCCTATTAAAAATCAAACCTTGTTCTTGAATTTTTTGTGGACACAATAGAGAGCTGGTTTCTTGATGGATTTTCACGAAACTTGTTGTTAGTCTTTGTAATCCCCTAAGGATGAAGTCTATTAAAACTCAGACCAATCGAAAAATATTTTCTATGATTAACTGCTCTTGTTCTTGAATTGTTTTCGGACACGATAGAGAGCTGGATTCTTCATGGATTTTGATGAAACTTGTTGTGAGTTATAACCCAAGGATGAACCCTATTGAAAATCAGACCAATCAATAAATATTTAATATGAGTTATTGCCCTTGTTCTTGAATTCTTTGTGGACATGATAGAGAGCTGGTTTCTTGATGGATTTTGACGAAACTTGGTGAGTCTTTGTAATCACCCAATGATGAAGCCTATTAAAAATCAGACCAATCAAAAATATTTTCTATGAGTTATTGCCCTTGATCTTTGATTTTTTGTGGACCCGTCAGAGAGCTGACTCCCTTGATGGATTTGGATGAAATTTATTGTGAGTGGAATTAGAATTCAAGAAAAATCTTTCATTTACCGGTAATTTTTGTCAACCTCCCAGACAAATTGGCTGCCATTATAAATGTGGGCGTATTACGATGTCTATCGCTATTTTTTCTGGACACGATAGAGAGCTGGTTTCTTCATGGATTTTGACGAAACTCGGTGTGAGTATTTATAATCACCCAAGGATGAAGCCTATTGAAAATCAGACCGATCGAAAAATATTACAATGAGTTATTGCCCTTGATCTTTAATTCTTTGTGGACCCGATAGAGAGCTGAATGAAATTTATTGTGAGGACAAATTGGCTGCCATTATAAATGTGGGCGTATTACGATGGCCATCGCTATTTTTATTCAATTTACTTACTCTGGATTTTAATCCTGAATATATTCAAAGGTAGTTTTAAAATTTTTTTCAGAAATTATTAAGTGAAATGGAATCTAATGGTATCAAGCCAACAGTCCAAACGTTTGAAGCGGTTTTAAATACTATGCAATGGATGTCATTTGACATTGGTTTTGCCCTGAAAGTATTTAGTGAAATGAACAAGTTAAATATAGGTAATTCCATTGGATAGTTCCGTTGAAAATTTCCTTTGATAAATGATACATTCATATTGGCCATATTATTTTGAAAAAAGTGTTTGCCTTCGTTCTTGAATTCTTAGTGGTTGAACCTTATTGAAAATCAAACTAATCAAAAAATATTTACTATGAGTTATTGTCCTTGTTCTTGAATTCTTTGTGGACACAATAGAGAGCTGGTTTCTTGATGGATTTTGATGAAATTTGGCGCGAGTAAACAAAAATATTGTGTATGAATTATTCCCCTTGTTCTTGAAAATGTGTTTCATTTATTGTACCCTTACTTGTAAAACAAGGCCCCAAAATTTGGACATATTTTCTTTCAACTTGTTTAGTATTATAGATGTGAAAAGTCTTTCTATTTCTCTTCCACAAAGATTTGAACTCACTTTTGGCATTTCTGTATTTTTTGTGATATCTAGAAGCATGATTATTAGTGAGATCTTACTTCACATTGCTACTGGTACCGGTATTGGTTAATTGATGCTATGTCTCCACATGACTATTGATGAGATCTCAGTACATGGTTATTGATGTGTTGTACATTAATTTCAGAGCCAAATTTGGGATGTTTTAGTAGCTTAATAAATATTGTATATAAACCACGTTTATCTGGTTTTTCTCGAGAAAATAAAATCAAACGCTGTAAGTGTGATGATTATGTATTGTTATTTTTTAACAGCTCATATTCAGTTTCATGTTCTAAAGTCTTAACTCACTAGCAATGAGCTACATGAGAATTTTCAAACTGATAAAAAAAACAGATGATCTGTCAAGGGCTTACGTTGGCCTATATTGCTTTGGTTTCTATTTTAAAACGCATTATCTTAGGTTTTAATATTTGACAGTTTTATTTGTTTTATTAAGAAAATTTGAAAAAAATTTCAGTACATTTTATCAATTGAATTTTAAAATTGATCATTATCTATGGTTGTTGATATTTCAAATGTCCAAATGTACACAAAGGTACTATGTATTAATTGTCACCTATGTTTTTGAATTTTCTAGATGAAGGTCCTGAAATACTACATCAAGTCATTGATTATTTAAATGCTAATTATGTCTTTCATGAAGACAATATGGAGAATAATTTCTCTTCAAGTAGGTTATCAGGGGCCTAATTCTTGAAAACCTAACTTCAGATGATTTTAGTGTTCGAGTCATCCAATTGATGAAGCACTATAATTGATCATAAATTAAGTTTGCTATCCTATCAAAATACTACGTTCCTTAAAAATCTGGATTTATTTAGGTTTTCGAGAATAAAGTCCCAGATGTGAAAGATTCAAATTTGACATTTTTAGAATGATAAGCAATTTCTGAAGAATTGGGTTAGTGTGAATATTAGATGTGGAACCATATGATGATGACATTCAAGTTTGAAGAATTTTTGTTGTTGTAATTATTCAGATATTAGTATGTATATTATAAATAACCTTATGACATACAATGCACTGTTTCAAATCTTTCTACCATTGTTCTCTATTGGGTGTCAAGATAATTTCATTTTCTTATTACAGGTTCAATCTATGTCGATATGATGACAATTGTAAGTTTTGAAACTTATTTTTATCCAGTTACTAAAACTTAAACAGGGCTGGTTGTAGTTCAGGGGTTAGGTCAGGCAAATTTAATATCTTGGTTCTCAGACAATCCATCTTAAAAAAGTGATGAGGGAGGGCGGTTTTTATTTTTTTGTTTTTATTTTCAATGAAAATTGCAATATAGTAAATAATATTCTAAAGAAGATTTAACATCTTTGGCCCTTCAGAAATGGCATCTCAATAATCTTGTCTAAATTAGAAGCATGTTCAGTTTTGAGCACTGATGTTGTTGTATGGAATGCTTGGAAGCTTCTGGGCAGTTGAACCCCATGAAACGTTGTGATGTTGGTGGAATTGCACAGGACCTACTTTCTAATACCTGGACATGTGGATCTATGTACCATAGACACGATACCATAGTCCGTATGAACAGTTTTCCTGTCGTATCTGAATACTCAGGCATGAAACCAAGTTCCATTTCAGTCAGCCGTTCTATGATTGAATTAAACAGCTCTTCTTGCTTATTTGTCACATTATGTTTTTAGAGGGCAGGGTAAGTTTTTGTCTGTTTTCCATAAGACTGGAGAAGGCATTCAATTTCGGACTTTCATTGACAGCAACACCAACAGTTCGGTTATTCACTATGTTACTTTCATTTATTTCAATTTTGAAATAACGTCCAAACAGTTCGAGCACATCGCCAGTTCTAACGCAGTTGAAGATATTCTCAAAATCTCCCGTTTAAGATTTCGATACCATTATGAGAGAAATTTGGTTTGGTGCTGAAAAGTCCATGGCAACATGTAACCCTTCAATCTCATTCTGTATAATGCTTTTAGCCATCTCACCGACGGTCAAAGTAGGTGAATAACCTAAAATCGTCCAAGGAAGCAAGCATTTTGTTTGGAGAAAGAGGCATACGTATAGCAGAACAGTTGCCATTTTCATTTTTTCTTCTGTAACGTGGCACAACTAAAACCTATTTGATTCATACCACATGTGTTTAACTTAACAAGTTATTTATAGTAGCCAATCAATGTTATATGAATTTTTACTTTTTACTGTACTGGGTTGAAACAAACATGTTTTTTTGTTTCGCTTCTGGTTATTTTATTGTCAGAGAGTCATGTCCCTTTACCCGAAAAGTTCAACGCACAAAAATTTACTTTTGTTTTTATTTTTAATTATTTGAAATAAAAACACTCCATGCGCAATGATTTTTTAGACGCGGCGGTGTCTGAGAACCAAGAAATTAATTTTGTCCGGCCTTAGAGTGTTAAAATTGTCTTACAGTATAGCTAATAGCTGTCTTCAGGTATAAGAACTTTTTTCTTAAATCAAGCTACTTGTATATATTGTTGTAAAATATATATTTTCTAGGTACAACGTAATCTCCAAGATGTTGAACTTAGTAATAAATTACTCAAGTTTTATGATAAAAATCCCAATTATCTCCAAGATAGAGGTTCTTATTTATAGTAAGTCAATATATTTATACATACAGGTGCTTGATATTGTCAATCATATGATCACCATTCAAAGGTCAGATACGATACACATCATGATAATATGAGATATGCCTGATTATTATTATCTGTTAGTTTGGTGTCTTCCCACAATTTAGACATCCTAAGAGATAGGAAACACTTTTAATGGTTGAGTTGATGAAATAATCCAGTGAATGATAAATAATGACAAATATCAACATTTATAACATACTGGGCAAAATAAAGTTTCCCTGCCTTATATAACAAACACAAAGTCTCGGAATTTATTTTGATCAGATTATGAACACAAATGATTTTCCTGTATTTAAAAAGAAAATGTTTTATAATGCCAACTTTTCATTCTTCAAATTTACAAGAGGGAAGAGTTTTAGTCTAAATGAAATGAGAAAAGGAACCCTCAACCCATTGCCAGCAGACAGAATTTTTATATAGCATTGACCACTGCTTGCTCAAAGTCAACCTGGATCTTGCATGGTAACAAATGTCGAATAAGTCTATCATGAACTAAAAAAACCTGCTATACAGGTAATTTGTAGTTGATCTGGTTAATAGGCAAACACAACTGGGAAGGCAGATTTAATAATTTTAGACATGCTGAAAAGGTTTCAGCTTCGTAGAGGGCTGCACTGTTTTGTGATGGAGAATGTAATGTCTTGGCTTTATCACTGTGATAAGCAGGTCTGATTTCAGATGATCTGTTAACTGTCGATTTATTAGAAGTTGAAAGAGAGGATTTTAGACAGAAAATATTTTCGTTTGTTTAATGGAACATCTAACCAGTGGGATGCGTTACTAATGTGGGATGTCTAACTCATGAGACACCTAACCAGTGGGATGTCTTACTAATGTGGGATGTTTAACTAATGAGACATCTAACCAGTGGGATGTCTTACTTATGTGGGATGTTTTACTAATGAGACATCTATCCAGTGGGATGTCTTACTAATGTGGGATGTTTAACTAATGAGACATCTAACCAGTGGGATGTCTTACTAATGTGGGATGTTTAACTAATGAGACATCTAACCTGTTGGATGTCTTACTAATATGGGTTGTCTAACTTATGAGACACCTAATGAGTGGGTTGTCTAACTAATGTGGGATGTCTTACTAATGACACACCTAACCAGTTGGATGTCTTACTAATGTACCCACATTTATTTAATGAGACATCTAACCAGTGGGATGTCTTACTAATGTGGGTTGTCTAACTAATGAGACATCTAACCAGTTGGATGTATAACTAATGTAACTCTAAAATTTGCTATACTAATAATTTTTGTTTCTATCTTTTTTAGTGCTGATTATTTTCAATTCCTGATTTCAAATGGAGATCTTCATAAACTTATGAAAGAATATAAAAGATTAGTACCTTATGTAAGTACAGATTTCATGTAAATAAGACCTAACATATAAAATCAGTAAGTTTTTCGTTCAGGTTTAGTGGCTTAAACTTTGAATTTAGTGTTGGAAAGCCAGAATGGTGAATTAATTAATATGACAAAACTATCTTTCATGTATAAAATGACTTCACAGTTTCTGTGAATTCATAAGATCCCTCACCTGAGACATTGCTTGTACAGTGGAGCACATATTGCTGTCACCCATGTCCTGAATTGCTTTTAAACACTTAACAATGCATAATTCTTGACGGATTTGAAAGAAACTTGGTGTGAGTGTTTGTACACAATTCTTGACAGAGTTTGATACTGGTGAGAGTATTTGTACTTACCCAAGGATAAACCCTATTGAGAATATCATATAAATCAAAGATATCTTTAATGAGTAATTGCCCTTCTTGTTAATACTTGGAAGAATATTTACAATACTGGCTTCAGTTTGTATGTTGATGAGATGATTTGAGTTTTTGAGTTATTGTCCTTAAAATGTGTTGAAATTTATTTCTGAGCACAATAGAAACTGCAATTTTCAATGATTTTTATACGCGCACATGGGCATTGGAATTGATAAGAAGGCGGTCAAGTTCGAATTTGAAGATTTTTTGATGAATGGTTTTTGAGTTATTGCCCTTGACTTGTTTACGTCACGTGAAAATTTATTGTTGATGCAATAGAAGCTACAATTTTCAATGCATTTCAATGAAACTTGGTATGAGCATAGGAATTGATAAGGCCGTGGTCAGGTTCGATTTTGCCAATTTTTCGATGAATAGTTTATTAGTAATTGCCCTTGACTAAGTAAAATTGTGTAAAAATTCATTTTCTGTAGACACTATAGAATCTACAATTTTCAATGGATTTTAATGAATCTTGGTATGAGCATTGGAATTGATAAGATGGCAGTCAAGTTCGATTTGGACGATTTTTCGATAAACAGTTTTTGAGTTATTGCCCCTGCCTCTATATTTGTTGTAGACAAAATAGAAGCTTCAATTTTTAATGGATTTTGATGAAACTTGGTGTGAGCATTGGAATTGATTAGGCCTCAGTCAAGTTTGAATATGACAGTTTTTCAATGAATTGTTTTGAGTTGCCCTTGACTTAGAGAAACTGCGTCAAAATTCTATTGTGGTTGCAATAAGAAGCTTTAATTTTCAGAGGATTTTGATGGAACTTGGTGTAAGCATCAAAATTGATAAGACATTAGTCAAGTTTGAATTTCTGACTTTTTTAACGAAAAATATTTGTGGGTGCAAAATAAGCTACAATTTTTTAATAGATTTGATGAAACTTGGTATGAGTATTGAAATAGATAAGATGGTGGTCAAGTTTTAATTTGACGATTTTCCATGAACAGTTTTTTAGTTTTTGCCCTTGACTTCAATATTCATTCAGTGAATGTTTTTTGAGTTATTGCTCAATTTATTTTTCAAATTCAATGCTGCCAGTGGGCGTATGTTACCTTGCCTGGCAAGCTATCTTAAAAATGGCTCTGATCATTTGAATTGAGTAAGTAACATTCTAAGTATTGAATAGAACTTGACAGATTTATGCATTTTGATTCATGCTTTTAATGGATTTAAAAAATATACCTGGCAAACTATCTTTGAAGTCAAAGATTCCATTGGGCAAGTGGGCAAGTATTACCTTGCCTTTAGGCCATGCCTTTAATCAATCCATTTACACTTTCCATGAAGGCAGAACATGCATTGTTAATCAGACAGTTAATATTTTTGTATTATTTTTGTAGACAACTGTAATAAGGGCAGAATATCCTAAGTTATTATCCTTAATCATGTTATCAGGAGAATACCATTATTTGTTAGATGTCTTGAATGGTATGTATCTTCACATAAACCCATAGTACACTTAAAGTTTAAGAAAAGACAAATTTAATTGGTAATTGAAGTATATCATATTTCTAATTGTGAATTTGTAGACACACACAAACATATGAGAAATTACATCATCAGTAAATAGGCAAAATAGTTTTGTCTACAAATTATGTATCATAGCAATGCCCTCTGAAGTAATAAAGCCACCTAAAATATTATAGAGTAAGACCTACAAATTTCTTGATTTACTATTCTTCAGAAAATCAAAGGATTTATCAATGTGGATTTTTACATAATCACCTTACTTTCTATTTAATTTCAGTGTTTTCCATGGTAGATGTGTTTCGTTTTCTAGATGAAATAAATCTATTTTTCAGTTTGGTAAGCACAGTTCAATTTCCAGATAAAGTAAGTATATACAAGTTATATTGAATAGATCATAGTATACATATTGTCAAGAGCAAATATTTATCTATTTATCTTGGTCAGATACAAAATATAGAATAAAAAGTAAGGTAGAATAAATTGTAACTGTAGAAACTGTACAGACTATACTTTCATTGTGTTGATTACAAAATTAAAATGAACTGCTGATCTTTACTTTTTAAATCAGACCCTCATGAAAAAAAATGTCTTTGCTCAACTATACATTAAGGTTTTTTGTACATGTAAATTCAACATTGTATATATATTTTGGATATTTTTGTGTTTCCATTTTTATTTTTAGCTTGAATGTTAGGTAATGTGTCACTTTAAAATATTACATTTCTAGTTCCACTGCCTTCAATAAACCAGTTGGCATTAAGTTTATTTTTAGATAAACTGTAGTTTGTCAGGTGACACTATGATGTAGGCACAACAATAACACAAGATTTGTAAGAAATTCATATAACCATTCATATAAAACAGTTCATTTGTATCAAAAATATAAATATAAGAATAATACGTTGGTCCCATTAGCATTATTTAAGCAATAAACGGTCACCCTATGGCGGTTATGGTCGTATATCAGGACAAAGGTTGGATGGAAATTTGAATGAATGCGCGTTAGCCGATTGTTGATGGAATAGCCATTTTCTTTTCGTCAGAATATAGTTCGCGGGGGAAAGCTCTCAAAATGTAAGAAAAAAAAAATGTTTATCTCAATTTTATGTTTATTCTTTATAAATCAATTCATTTATCAATAAATATAAAACATTTTGGTATGAATTCCGACTTTAACGATGAAAAGCAACAAAATCATGAAATTTAATGAACGTGGATACAATTGAACAACGGAGAGGTGATTCGGTTGATGGAATAGCCATTTTCTTTTCGTCAGAATATAGTTCGCGGGGGAAAGCTCTCAAAATGTAAGAAAAAAAAAATGTTTATCTCAATTTTATGTTTATTCTTTATAAATCAATTCATTTATCAATAAATATAAAACATTTTGGTATGAATTCCGACTTTAACGATGAAAAGCAACAAAATCATGAAATTTAATGAACGTGGATACAATTGAACAACGGAGAGGTGATTCGGCTAGACCTGACCGCATGTAAACAAGACGTAGGAAAGTGAAAGAAACTATAAAGACCAATCTAGGAGAAGGCCCGGTCCATTAATAGCGCGACGGCCATGTTTATTTACATTGGTTACCGTGTATTACTACGCTCAATGTTTTGGTGATGAGGCAATGGCAGCTATTGTCTCATAAACTCCACACGTATTAACATTAGTACAATGGAGAAAAACAATAGCTAATGTAAATATTGGTGTATAAATGATTTATTCAGTTTGTCACGCGGTCTATTGTGTTTACACACCAATAATGCTAATGAGACCAACGTTTAATTAAATGCAGAGTGTTAACATACTTATCATATATGCTATATGATATTAATGTTGTGTTTCATTCAATAGCTACAGAATGAGTTTTGCAACATGATTGATACCATTGTAGAGAAAAGAAACAAATCTTTACTGTTAACCAGTGAAAAATACCATCTCATGTAAGTATTGAAGTTATGTGAGACACATACACATGTACATCATCTAATCATCTTATCATCTTATCATCCTATCAATTATCCTATCATCTTATAATCCTATCATCTTATCATCCTATCATCTTATCATCCTATCATCTTATCATCCTATTATCCTATCATCTTATAATCCCATCATCTTATCATCCTATCATCCTATCATCTTATCATCCTATCATCTTATCATCCTATCATCTTATCATCCTATCAATTATCCTATCATCTTATAATAATTTCATCTTATCATCCTATCATTGATGACTAATGATGATGGAATCATTTTTAACAATGCCAATGAAATCTGACTTAGTATGGGTTGATAAAATTTTTTATAAGCACATTAATGTGGGCGTATATAGCAGTCATGTCTGTCTGTCCACAATTTTTGTGAACACGATAGAGAGCTGGTTTCTTGATGGATTTTAAACTTTTTTATCTTTTTTATCAACCAAGGATGAACCTTATCATCCATGTTCATGGAATTCGTTCTATTTATTTTGAACACGCTAGAGAGATGGTTTCTTTATGAATTTTGATGAAACTTGGTGTGAGTGTTCGTAATTACTCATAGTTGAACCCTATTGAAAATCAGAAGACTCTTTCTTTTTCTGACAACTCTTGTCAACTTTCCAGACAAATGTGGGCATTGGCCATCACTATTTGTGTATAATTATTTGCACTTGGTGATGGATATTCAAAAATAAGTGTTTTATGTATTTTCGGTAATAATGTATACTTTTGAAAAATAAAATGTCTTTCAAGATAATACATTGCTCAGATGTATATACCAACATTTCAATTGTACAGTCAAACATCCACCTGTACTTTGGCATAACTCTTCAATAAACAACCAATGAAAGTCCCCTGCATTTTTCAACCAAGATACCTCCATTCAACACCATCCTCTTGACAAGACATTTTGCTACACTGGTTTACATTACATATCATAGACAAATTATTATGCTTTTTCAAAGATGTGTGTACTTTTAGGTTAACTGCTGAATTGACTTCTCATTTTATCCTTGTGTATTTAAATGGAAACCATTCGAACAAAGCCTGGTAAGTATCTTTAAGCTTTATACCTACTTCATTATTACTATATGACTTATACTCATCCCTGTGGTCATGGATCTCTTTCTCTTATATCAATTTATGGGTATCGTTCCACAAAAAATCATAAGTATGGTTTTAATCGTAAGTCAGTCGTAAACGTAAAAAATTAAGATTTAGCTGTTCCACAAAAAATTATATATACGATTATATTGAGAACAGACTTATTTTATTGATAATTTTGTCTCATTCAGAATCATATACATTATATCCTGCTCATACGACCACCTTTATTAAGAGCCCACCTACAATAGGCGACCACAATAAATTCCCCCCTACGAGTTTTCAATGTAATTATCGACTGATAGCGACCACCTTAATTACGTGACCAGCGGCCATGTATTTACACTCCCAATTGATTAAAATAACTCAATTAAGCGACCATGACACTTCTGATTATCTCCCCTACAAAGATCACATTCACGCGTCGGTGAGATTCAATGAGATTATCGCTAATCAGTAATTAGATAATCTTCTACAGATTAATTTTATAGCTTGTTGCTGATTAATATTGATAGATTTCATTGTATTGACAATTATTATAAAGTACTGTAAAATTTCGTTTTTGGTAAAATTTAGACTACTGTAAAATTTATCAGAAAGCGAAAGTAGAGTGTTCCAGATGTTGTTATAAAAACATATTAATCAGGTGAAATGCAATAGAGACAAGGTTTCATCTGATTTGAATCAAATTTGGTGTGAACATTTATATTGATGAGAAGTTGAATTAGAGCTAAATAATGTTAGAGTTTTTGCCTGTGTTAAAACAGAAAATATATTTTAAAGTGGGTGTATCTTGCTAGGCAACCACTTGTTTTTTCGGCTCACAAAATATCCATGCACCACTTTTTATTGTGGCAATGCGCCTGGGTTAAAGTATTTTATGTAAGTTTCAGTGGTAAGAATGCTCTAAGAACATGTTATAAATAGTAGATATGTTATTCCACGTACAACTAGTTTGACAGCTTTGTCTTGCTGCTTGCTTTGAGTTTATCTACTTTGACACTGACATTACTCTTTTTCAGGAATTTATTTGTTGATCTCTCCAAGAACAGACAAAATTTTCATGGATTTGCAATGTAAGTCCTTAAAATCTTAATCTTGACACTATGATGCACATTAACACATAGATTATCAATATGACCTTATGTTAGAAGTGTCACAGATTGCTTTGATAAATCTAATTCAGGCACTATATTGTATGAATCAATAAAACATGTTTTCAGTATAGTACTTGAATCATACATGTATTTAAAAATGTGTACTTAAAGGGATAATAGGTCTTAGAATGAACATACAATTTTAAAATTTTAAACTTGGTCAATAAGAGCTCTATTCATCAGTAAATATACCTGCTGTCATAAATAACAAAATAAATACATATCCAAAAAACTAAGTTATTATCCATAAAGATGCATTTGATTATTGAAAAACGCTAAATAATTATTGTCGTCACCCCTGACCGTCGGTCTGTCAACAATTGCTTGTGAACAATAGAGACTACAGTTTTTGTCGGATTTGAATGAAACTTGCTGTGATCATTTATATTGATGAGATCTTGGACAAGTTCGAAATTGGCGAATTTTTGATGAATGGTTTTGAGTTATTACACTTGACTGAGTCAAAACGCGTCAAAATTGGCGTGTGAACTTGATAGAGGCTACAGTTTTCATTGGATTTGAATGAAACTTGCTGTGAATATTTAAAAGTGAAGAGATCTCGGACAAGTTTGAAATTGGCGATTTTTCAATTAAACATTTTTTGAGTTATTGCCCTTGACTTATTCAAAACGCTTTAAAATTGGCTTGTAAACGCTAAAGAGGCTACAGTTTTGATCGGATTTGAAGGATACTTGGAGTGATCATTTATATTGATGAGATCTCGGACAAGTTTGAAAAAGGCTTGACTTGATTTGGTCAAAACACACCAAAATTGGCTTGTGAACGCAATAGAGATCACTATTTCCATTGGATTTGAATGATATTTGGTGTTATCATTTAAATTGAAGAAATATTGGACAAGTTTGATAGTGACAAATTTTTTGATGAATGTTTTTTGAGTTTTTGGCCTTGACTAAGTCAAAACGCTTCGAAATAGACACAACAGTTTTCAGCTGATTTTAATGAAATTTGGTGTGATCATTGAAGTTGATGTTATCTTGGTCAGTTTCGAAATTGACGATTTTTCTAAATATTGTTTTTATACGCCCACATGAAAATGTGGACGTATATTGCCATCACCCCTGTCCGTCGGTCCGTCCGTCAATACAGGCCAGAGTTTTTATCCGATTTGAATGAAACTTGGTATGTGTATTAATCTTGATAATATCTCGTACAAGTTCGAAAATGGCACGATTCCAGGTGTCGGTTTATGAGTTTGGGCCCTTGATTAAATGAAAAAAACGTTAAAATGTACTTGTGTATGCAATAGAAGCTATAGTTTTCATCCGATATGAATGAAACTTGGTATGTGTATTCATCTTAATAATGTCTCGCCAGATGTCTGTTTATGAGTTATTGCCCTTGATTAAATGAGAAAATGTTAAAATTTACTTGTGTACAAAATAGAAGCTGCAGTTTTTATCCGATTTGAATGAAACTTGGTATGTGTATTTGTCTTAATAACATTTCGGACAAGTTAAAAAATGGAGTGATTCCAGATGACGGTTAATGAGTTATTGCCCTTGATTAAATGAAAAACATGGAATATTCTGTTTGCTGAAGTGGGCGTATGTTACCTTGCCTGGCAAGTTATCTTCATCTGATTTTAATGAAATTTGGTGTCACCCAACGCTATTTATGACACCAGGTAAGTTCCCTGATGAATATACATGTATACTCATATTGACTAGTCTTGAGAACTAAAATTTTATGTTCATGCTAAGACGCAGTATATACAGTTATCTCATCACCTTGATGGTGGAATTTAAATCTTGAATCTTGAAATCTTGGTTTCTTTTTGTAGAATACAACCAATGCATAAGTTGGCTAGTACGTTGTTAGACGAAGAATTAGTTGATAAAGCAATGGTAAGTTTAGTGAATTTTGTATGCACTGTTTCTTGGTATTGTCATTTGTCAAGACAAAACTATGAACATAAGAGTCTACTGGTTCTAAATTTGATATATAAGTTATAATCTTGTGTTTACAAGCTATTTAATACAAACTTTGTCTCATAATTTGATTGCAAAGAGCCACATCTCGTGTATTGCAGAAGTTTGTTATTGCAGTGATTTGATTGGATTGTTCATTGCAACTACAATAGTCCTTGACGAAAGTCTGTACACAATAAGCTACAAGAAACTGGCCTAATTATGACAAGCTCCAAGACAATCTTAATAGCTTGAAGATAATGTGAGCTAACATGTGGTGAAATACATCCTTCAAATATTGATGTGAAATTTGATAAATCATCTGGGAAAATTTCAGGGTGTTAATCTTAATATGAATATATATATCGGGTGTTTTTTAAAGTGTAACATCACCTGATGATTGGTGTTTGCTAAAATATGCATGTTTACTATTTTCTGTCAGTGGTACATTGAAAAATATGTCATCCTAAAATAATTGTTTTTTGATTAAGTGGAGCATAGCGCTTTCATAAGATTCTGTCGTTGTAAAGCTTGTTGTTGAGAGCCAAGGTAGCTCAGTGAGTTATACACTTGCTCACTAACCTGTTTTTGAGTTAAAACGCGATGAAATTTGATTGTGAATGCAATACACAATACAGTTTTCATTAGCTTGTGAAGGTGATAGAGAGAACAGTTTTTGTCTGATTTGAATGAAATTTGGTATGATCATGTATATTAATGAGATCTTGGATAAGGCACAAATAATGTTGGAGTTTCAACCTGTGTTTAAACAGAAATATACTTTAAAGTGAGCGTATGTCTTAATATGATATGATATTTGTCCATTTCTTTTTAACTTTATCTAAACTTTTCATTTATTTAAAAAGGATGTTATTTCATTTATGAATGATGAAGAAATGACTATTCCACCAAATTTAATTGCTAGAATTCATAAAAAAGATAAAAAGTAAGTATATTTCACTGTTTTCTGTATTAAAGTATTTTATGTAATTCATCAAGAGATTGTAAAAATATTTGTGCTTTTTATACCTGAGCATGCTGAATGCAACTTAATAGTATATTCTTTATAAGACATATACAAGTAGGATTACTACATTAAGAACAAAGAATATATGGATGTACTACCTCTGAATTTATTACATACTACGTTTCAGAACACATACAGGTAATGTTATCAAGTAAAAAATGATTTTTTACTTGACAATGTTACCTGTATGTGTTCCGAAACGTAGTATGTAATAAATTCAGAGGTAGTACATCCATATATTCTTTGTTCTTAACTTAATTATAGGCAAGATGAATTAATTAGAAGATAAGCTTGCGGTTGAGGGTCTCTAATGGTATATTCAAACATGGTTAAATATCAAATGAACCCCCTCTAAATCTAAAACAGAAAGTCGTTTATCTTCTAATTAATTCATCCTGCCTATAAAATGGACATTTTCGCCTACTATTAAGTTAAGAATAAAGAATATATGGATATGAATTGTACCACAAATTGTGATGATTTTGTTCTCAGACTCTTTTTTATGAATAATTTAGACATGGGTTTTTCGGTTTTTATGACTTTAGGTGCAGTATGACGCACATAACAACAAACTGCACGTGTGCTATCGAATGAAAAAGAAGACATCCTTTTTATCATTAACATTAACAAGATTTGTAACTAGTTCACTGAAATTAATACGCCAAATTGCAAAGACATGATGTCAAATTGCTATTAAATCCCATGTATTGGACCAATCAGAATTCAGAATTTTTGTTATTTGTGTTACAATAATGAAAAGCTTAAGGAATGTGCCCTTATTTAAATTTCTTTGCCTTAAATTTGTAACTTGTTTATGAAAATAACAACTATTTGGTTCCGCCATTAGTAATGACAACTCTGACAACATAAGAATAGTCATTAACTTAAGATAATTTTGATATGGAGAACCAATATTGACAATTAAATCTGCTTATATGACCTATGACTGGTTGAAAGATATTTTTTGAGAAACTTGGCTGTGATTCAGCACACTTTTATTCCTGCTACCTGTTGCTAGGAAATTTAAAGTTACTATGTTCTAGTTTCATTGATTTATGACTGTAATTGGAACAAGCAATCCATGTTTTTTAGTACTACACTAAAGAAATTTGAGAATGGGAACAAGATATGTCCTTTAATTTACAAAGGACAGTGGCCATTTATTTTGAAGGAAGACTTTGTCATGTAAATTTTCATGTGGATGTTTATATCAATCTGAAATATTGTTGATAAAGCAATATTATATTTGTTTCAGAGAGGCCTCCAGAAAGACTACAGATGGAAAGACTTAGGTCAAGTTATATATGTGTGTGTTCCCAGCTATTTTAGTCATGAATATGCAGAAAGAATAGCTTCAACAAAATATGGAGATGTACTTTTTCAGCTCAAATTGGACTGGAAATACATTCAACAATAATTAAGTCTATACCAGTTTTATCATGAATGAATTAAATAAAAAATAGCACAATTTGGAGGCTTATGATTTCTAGCTAAATTGGACTTGAAGTGCCCTGTACCCATGCCATGTGCATTAGCAATAGAAAGATTTGACAAGTTGTTCACATATAATTCGAATTAGAAATTCAAGAAAAACACTTTATTAATAAAATATTTAACAAACAATTGCAATATATATAAACACAATTACTTGATCTTCTGTACCCATATATTATGTATACACACAATTAATAATCAATTACATATAGTCAATATTGTAAATTTGTATTATATTTTAGTCATTTGGATTAAGATACTATACTATCTCACTAGGTTAGTCCCAGGACACTGTAAATTATATTTCATTCCAACAAAAATGTGTATAAATTATTATTATTCTTGACCTAAAGTTTTAGTGGAATTGTAACTATCATTGACCACGACACAAAAAAAAACCACCAAAAGTAGAGGAAACCTCTTCACAAACCAAAGGTTCTTTATAACTACTTAGAATATCTTGAAATCTTTGTTTTTATACGCCCACATGAAAATGTGGCTTTAGAAAATAAAACTTCTGTCAAAATAAACAATTTATTCCTCCAACGTTTCGTGTGTCTTCAAACACACTTCCTCAAGGAGTCAAAAAACCAACACAATTTTGTCCTCCCTGAGGAAGTGTGTTTTTAGACACACGAAAGGTTGGAGGAATAAATGGTTTATTTTGACAGAAGTTTTATTTTCTAAAGCCTCATATCTTCATCCTGTCACAGCATCATAGTTTTTTACAACTGAGATCACCATTAATCATCTTCATGAGTGGTTTTGTCCAACTCTCATCTTTATTCAGAATTTTCACATGAAAATGTGGACGTATATTGCCATCACCCCTGTCCGTCCTTCTGTCCTTCCATCCGTCAACAATTACTTGTGTACATGATACAGGTCCGAGTTTTTATTCAATTTGAATGAAACTTGGTATGTGCATTCATCTTGATAATATCTCGGACAAGTTATGAAACAGCGCGATTCCAGATGTCTGTTTATGAGTTATTGCAGTTGATTTAATGAAAAAACATTAAAATTTATTTGTGTAGGCAATAGAAGCTGTAGTTTTTATCCGATTTGAATGAAACTTGGTATGTGTATTCATCCTAATAACATCTTGGACAAGTTCAAAAATAGTGCAATTCCAGACGTCGGTTTATGAGTTATTGCCCGTGATTAAATGAAAAAACGTTAAAATTTACTTGTGTACCCAATAGAAGCTATATTTTTCATCCGATTTTGATGAAATTTGGTGTGAGCATTGGAATTGATAAGACTTCAGTCAAGTTTGAATTTGACAGTTTTTCAATGAACGGTTTTGAGTTATTGCCCTTGACTTAGTGAAATTGCATCAAAAAGAAGATTTAATTTTCAAAGGATTTTGATGGAACTTGGTGTAAGCATCAGAATTGATAAGACATTAGTCAAGTTTGAATTCCAACTTTTTTTTAACGAATGGTTTTTGAGTTATTGCCCTTGACTTGACAAAAAATTTTGTAGGTGCAAAATAAGCTACAATTTTTTAATAGATTTGATGAAACTTGATTTTCCATGAACAGTTTTTGAGTTTTTGTCCTTGACCTCAATATTCATTCAGTGAATGTTTTTTGAGTTATTGCTTAATTTGTTATTCAAATTCAATGCTGCCAGTGGGCGTATGTTAACTTGCCTGGCAAGCTATCTTAAATCATCTGCATGATGTTAAAATATCTGTGTTAGCTAATATAGAATAATCGGTCATTTTGTTGGTAAAACTGTTACAGATTTGACTTTGTTAGTCATTTTCATACGCCCACATGAAATGGGGGGCGTATATTGTCGTCACCCACATCCGTCCGTCCGTCCGTCCACAATTGCTCGTAAACACTCTACACGGTGTAATTCTTGACGGATTTAGATGAAACTTAATATGAGTGTTTATGATCACGCAAGGATGAACCCTATTGAAAATCAGCGAAATCGGAAAAAAATTAGTATGAGTTTGTGCCCTTGTTCTTGAATGGCTCGTAAACACTCTACAAAGTGCAATTCTTGACCGATTTTGATGAAACTTGGTGTGAGAGTATCTTATAACTCAAGGATAAACCCTATCGAAAATCAGCCAAATCGAAAAACATTTAGTATGAGTTATTGCCCTTGTTCTTGAAAACGCGTTCAATTTTAGCTTGTAAACACTCTTGAGAGAACAATTTTTAATGGATTTTAATGAAACTTGGCCTGAGTATTTGTTATCACCCAAGGATGAAGCCTATTGTAAACCAGTCAAATTGAAAAAAAATTAATATCAGTTATTGCCCTTGTTTTTGAAAACGCGTTCAATTTTTAGCTTGTAAACACTCTACAAAGCACAGTTATTGACCGATTTTGACGAAACTTGCTGAAATTGTTTAATATCACCCAAGAATGAACCCTTTTGAAAATAGCACATATCGAAATATATTTAATAGGAATTATTGCCCTTGTTCTATAAAATGTGTTGGATTTTTGCCTTGTAAACACTCTACAAGTCACAATTCTTGAGCGATTTTGACATAACTTGGCATGAGTATTTGTAATCACCTAAGGATGAACCCTATTGAAATTCATTTAAATCGAAAAATATTTAATATCAGTTATTGCCCTTGTGTTTGATAACGCGTTCAATTTTAGCTTGTAAGCACTCTAGAAAGAACAATTCTTAATGGATTTTGATAAAACTTGGCTTGAGTATTTGTTTTTACCCAAGGATGAACCTTATTGAAAATCAAATAAATCGAAATATATTTAGTGTCAGTTATTGCCCTTGTGTTTGAAAACGGGTTTAACTTTTTGGTACAATTCATGACCTATGTTGACAAAACTCACTGAAATTGTTGGATATCGCAAGGGATGAGCCTAATTGAAAATTAAAAATATCAAAATATATCTAATATGAATTATTGCCCTTGTTCTTTTAAACGCGTTCGATTTTTGTCTCGTAAACACTCTACATGGCACAATTCTTGATGGATTTCGATGCAACTTGGTGTGAGAGTGTGTTATAACTCAAGGATGAACCCTATTGAAAATCAGCTAAATTGAAAATATTTTTAATATGAGTTACTGCCCTTGTTCTTGAAAACGCATTCAATTTTAGCTTGTAAACACTCTAGAAAGAACTATTCTTAATGGATTTTGATTAACTTTGGCTTGAGTATTTGTTTTTACCCAAGGATGAACCCTATTATAAATCAAATAAATAGAAATATATTTAGTGTAAGTTATAGCCCTTGTTCTTGAAAACGCGTTCAATTTTAGCTTGTAAACACTCTAGAAAGAACAATTTTTAATGGATTTTGATGTAACTTGGCTGGAGTATTTGTTGTCTCCCAAGGATGAACCCTATTGAAAATCGAAAAATATTTAGTACAAGTTATTGACCTTGTTTTTGAAAACGCGTTCAATTTAACTCGCAAACACTCTAGAAAGAACAATTTTGAATGGATTTTGATGAAACTTGGCTTTAGTATTTGTTTTCTCACAAGGATAAACCCTATTGAAAATCAGATAAATCGAAAAATATTTAGTGTCAGTTATTGCGCCTGTTTTCAAAAACGCTTTCAACTTTTGGCTTGTGAACACTCTAAACATTCCTTTTTGACAAAACTCGCTGAAATTGTTTAATATCAACCAAGGATGAGCCTTATTAAGAATTAAAAATATCAAAATATTATTAAGGGTGAACCCTATTGCAAATCATAAAAATACCGAAAAATATTTAATGAGTTGTTAATAGGTACAATTCTTGACAGTTTTTAATGAAACTAGAGACCCTAGAATAAAATAGGTTGGTAGGTTGAATAATTCATTCCACTTATTGTAACCTTACTGAAAAGTTTTTATTTGAAATAAATGCTGCCAGTGGGCGTATATTACCTTGCCTGGCAAGCTATCTTAATTCTTCGCTTAGATCTATCAACATGTCAGCATATTTACTAGCATCAATGGTACCTTCACAACAATGCTGCCAGGAATCTTGGATAGACTGAATACCGTAATAAGCTCCAGCTATAGCACCAGCCATTGTAGCTATTGTATCTGTATCACCCTTCATACTAATAGCATGTATAATAGTCTTCTCAAATCCATTTCTCTCCTGAAAAACAATAGAGTGGTGGTGTAAGGAGAGTTTAGTAGGCCTTCTGGTTTTTTGTATAATTACTGATGACATCAAATGTACTTGATCAAAATAAGAACCCTAAAGTCTGCTATATGGTTTTAGCAGTGGAACTGGAAATTAGAATACTAGTATAACAATCTGAGACATGAAATGACACTTAAGCAAAAATTTCAGACAACTTTGGCCCGAAATGGATGATGGTACAAAAAACATTAATTTTATGGAGACAAAAACATTAATTTTATGGAAACAAAAACATTAATTTTATGGAGGCAAAAAATATAAAAAAAATTGTCATCTGATTAATTTACCTTTAATTCATCTGTGAATGGTTTTGAAGAACGAAGGAATGAATAAATAGCTGCAGGAACCGAACCTAGTGCTGAAACATCATTCCCTAGAAAAAATAATCTTTTTTGGATTAAATATACTAATTGATCATTCATAACATAAGTTCTGCACTATTTAACTTGTCTTAATAAATTGAACAGGACGAATATGAAAAAATGGAATGACAAATATTGCACACATTGGATCGTTAACAGAGGTCATTAGGTTATAACCAAGTTAGGTCAAAGGTCATTCGAACAGTCCGTATTAAAGGGCAGTGTTAGACCTAACTGTAGTGGTTATGTAGAAAGCCAATAGCTAATAAAAACATTCAAAACGAAACTAATAAGATGCGAACGAAAGTAAGGTCTATATTTTAATTAGACTGGGTTTTAATTAGATTAAAAAGATGCATATATACATTTACATATTTATACACATATAAAACTCAAAGATCAATTCATTACATCTTAAACATCTTACTCTACAGCCTAGTGTTAAATAATGACTTCTGTCACCTACCTAAAACTTCATTGAGTTCATCTATTGAAACTTCATCTTGTTTCAAATATTCTTTTATCTTGTCTAATTTATAACAATATGGCTTGTCAACCTTCTCAGATTCTCTAAAAGTGAAAAACCTGGCTAGTTCATATTTGGAGCAACAAACTTAAATTAAGAAAATTAACCCTTCCCATGAGCAAGTCATTAAGAGATATGGTTTTATATTGTTTCAACACTGACCATCCAGAATTATTGAGACAATAGAGACTACAGTTTTCATCGGTTTTAATGAAATGGGTGTTATAATTTATATCAATAAAATCTTGGTCAACTTCGAATCTGAGTATTTTTCAATGAACACTTTTTATACGCCCACATGGAAATGTGGACGTATATTGCCGTCGCCCCTGTCCGTCCGTCCGTCGGTCTGTCCGTCCGTCGGTCTGTCCACATTTGTTGTATCCACGATAGAGGCTACAGTTGTTATCCGATCTTAATGAAACTTGGTATACATGTATATATTGATGATATCTCGGTCAAGTTCGAAAATGGAAATTATCGCATGAACGGTTTTTGAGTTATTGCACTTGACTTAAACGCGTCAAATTTGGGTTGTATCCACAATAGAGGCTACAGTTTTTATCCGATCTTAATGAAACTTGGTATACATGTATATATTGATGATATCTCGGTCAAGTTCGAAAATGGAAATTTTCGCATGAACGGTTTTTGAGTTGTTGACCTTGACTTAGTAAAAACGCGTCAAATTTGGGTTGTATCCACAATAGAGGCTACAGTTTTTATCCGATCTTAATGAAACTTGGTATACATGTATATATTGATGATATCTCGGTCAAGTTCGAAAATTGAAATTATCGAATGAATGGATTTTGAGTTATTGCCCTTGACTTAGTAAAAACACATCAAATTTGGGTTGTATCCACAATAGAGGCTACAGATTTTATCCGATCTTAATGAAACTTGGTATACATGTATATATTGATGATATCTCGGTCAAGTTCGAAAATGGAAATTTTCGCATGAACGGTTTTTGAGTTATTGCCCTTGACTTAGTAAAAACGCGTCAAATTTGGGTTGTATCCACAATAGAGGCTACAGTTTTTATCCGATCTTAATGAAACTTGGTATACATGTATATATTGATGATATCTCGGTCAAGTTCGAAAATGGAAATTTTCGCATGAACGGTTTTTGAGTTATTGCCCTTGACTTAGTAAAAACGCGTCAAATTTGGGTTGTATCCACAATAGAGGCTATAATTTTTATCCGATCTTAATGAAACTTGGTATACATGTATATATTGATGATATCTCGGTCAAATTCGAAAATTGAAATTATCGAATGAACGGATTTTGAGTTATTGCCCTTGACTTAGTAAAAACGTGTCAAATTTGGGTTGTATTCACGATAGAAGCTATAGTTTTTATCCGATCTTAATGAAACTTGGTATACATGTATATATTGATGATATCTCGGCCAAGTTCGAAAATGGAAATTATCGCATGAATGGTTTTTGAGTTATTGCACTTGACTTAAACGCATCAAATTTGGGTTGTATCCACAATAGAGGCTACAGTTTTTATCCGATCTTAATGAAACTTGGTATACATGTATATATTGATGATATCTCGGTCAAGTTCGAAAATGGTAATTTTCGCATGAACGGTTTTTAGTTATTGCCCTTGACTTAGTAAAAACGCGTCAAATTTGGGTTGTATCCACAATAGAGGCTACAGTATTTATCCGATCTTAATGAAACTTGGTATACATGTATATATTGATGATATCTCGGTCAAGTTCGAAAATTGAAATTATCGAATGAACGGATTTTGAGTTATTGCCCTTGACTTAGTAAAAACACATCAAATTTGGGTTGTATCCACAATAGAGGCTACAAATTTTATCCAATCTTAATGAAACTTGGTATACATGTATATATTGATGATATCTCGGTCAAGTTCGAAAATTGAAATTATCGAATGAACAGATTTTGAGTTATTGCCCTTGACTTAGTAACAACGCGTCAATTTGGTTTATATCCACGATATAGGTCACAGTTTTTATCAGAAATTCAAATTTGACGATTTTTTGATGAATAGTTTATGAGTAATTGCCCTTGACTAAGTAAAATTGCGTAAAAATTCATTTTCTGTAGACACTATAGAAGCTACAATTATCTATGGATTTTAATTAAACTTGGTATGAGCATTGGAATTGATAAGAGGGCGGTCAAGTTCGATTTGGACGATTTTGAGATCAACAGTTTTGGAGTTATTGCCCCTGCCTCTATATTTGTTGTAGACAAAATAGAAGCTACAATTTTCAATGGATTTAAATGAAACTTGGTGTGAGCATTAGAATTGATAAGACACAGTCAAGTTCGAATTTGATGATTTTTCGATGAACAGTTTTTTAGTTTTTGCCCTTGACTTAGTAAGACTGTGTCAAAATTTTTTTGTGGTTCAATAGAAGCTACAATTTTCAATGGATTTTGATGAAACTTGGTGTTTTTGAGATTTTGCCCTTGACTTCAATATCCATTTAGTGAATGTTTTTGAGTCATTGCTCTATTTATTTTTCAAATTCAATGCTGCCAGTGGGCGTATGTTACCTTGCCTGGCAAGCTATCTTTTAGTTATTGCCCTTGACTTAATAAAACCATGACTTAATTGGTTTTTAACACTATAGAGACTATAGTTTTCATCTGATGTGAATGATGCACTTAAATTTATCAGGGAATGGGCATAACTTGCTAGGAAACCACTTTTTGCACAGATAATATAACAGACACAAATGCTTTTTTTGACCATTGAAAATCAAGAAAATTGGACAAAAAATCATTACAAAATCTGGATCATAACAGTACCTTTTTGGAGATCCATCATTGGGAGTTTCTGGTGGCTTTTTGGACTTTTTTATTTCCTCCTCTTCTAATGAATTCATATATTCTTTAAGCTGTTGAAGATAGTGATCTGTGTCTAATGGTGTAATATTGTCAGTGTGTAGAGCTAAATAAATAGCTAAACTCTGTAATATAGTCCCCTGAATGGCTTGATAGTGAGAATGGGTGATTTCTGTTATCTGTTTGGTTAATTTCTGAGAAAAAAAATAATCAAAACCAATCCATGTTTTCCGTGGACAGAAATCAATATGGTGAGGGCTGGGGACATTGAGACAATGTAGAAATTGTGAGAAAAAAGTTTTCTTTTTATTTTATGACCATTTTAAAAAAAAAATTAAATGGTTAAAAAGTTAATAATGTCCACATAGACTTTCTCTTTAGGTTTAAAACATTCCTACAAAGTTTACAATAAAGGGCATTCTGTTTTTTTTTATTGAAGGTCAAAAAATATTTTATCTGCAATTTATGAAAACTTGACATATCTGAAAGGTGTAACTTAATAAATCCCAACTTATTTGTGAAGGTTTGAACAGATAATATTGTACCAGAATAAAGCCAAACTCAAAAACTGGGTCAAATTGAAAAATTTACAATGGAGTTAATTTGAAAAGGAAAATTTTGCATGCTGACCTTTTAAATCTGTTAAATAAGAGGGACTAAATTATTTTCAATAAAATAAAAAAAATTAGATTTTTCTTGGCATATTTATTCGCTAACCTGTAAAAAATCAGTGTCTTTATGGTATGAAAACAATGGTGCAGGAACAATTCTCATAGCTCCACCATTACCAAATGAACCTTGACCATCAAATTGTTTTCTAGCTGGTTCAAAAACATCTTCTAATTCTGGATTCTGTAAAAGTTCAAACACTGTTATAACATTACCACCATAGCCTCTTCCTGGTTCCCTCCTGTATTCCTCTGAAAATCTGCAATTAAAAAAAAATTATATTTGGGTGAAAAAGGGTGAAATTTAATGTTTTTCACTAAAGGGACAAATATATTTTTGTTTAGCATTAAATAAATTTAAATAAATTCACAAAAAATAAAGCTTAATACTTCTTCTTAAACAGAAATTCTTCCATAGGCAGACCTACCTTTTTGCAATATCCTTGCCATTAAACCCTTTATTATCTATCAAAGATCCAGCCACACTTCTGGCCATGGCTGTATCATCAGTATATTTATATTCACCAAATTGTCTTTTTTTACCACCTAGAAATACAATCAAACAAAAGATTCTGCATCATTTTTATGACCCATCCAATCAGGACAAACACAGAGTGCAGAGTTTCATTACATTGGAATAACAAAACAAGCCAATGATTCGAGTACAACAACATAGCATAAGCCTGCTCCCTCTTTACATCAGTGACTGAGTACAAAAAACAAATAACCTTTTTTAACATTTTCAATGTGGGCAATAGTTTTCAATATGTTTGGCATTGTGCAATACTGATCATCAAATTCAAAGCAAGCTCCAATGCAATCTCCTATAACAGCACCCACCATACTGCCACGAAATTTGGCAATAAGTTTTGTAGAAGACATTTCTTGTTATGTTGAACTACTTTCCCTTTCTACTTCCGCGTTTCCAGATTATCCAGACTTTACAACTTCGTTGTCTGTTTCTGAATTATCAAATCGACGTTAACCGTAGCTACGATTTCAATCGTCGCAGCTCATCGTCTATTATTTTTCCTGTCGCTGTCCCCACACAGCTTTTCGAATGTCATTTTTGATATTTCATCTTTGGCCCGTACAAACACCCTTTGAATTCTATGTATTATATTTCTACTGCGTTCCCATCGATGAAAAAAGTCTGTCGCCGTCGTTCTGTACACTTACCATCAAAAGCACCCCAACCCCATTCGCATCTTTTATTTCTTTTTTAAGGGCAGAGGATATTTGGCACGGCGTGGTAAATAATAATTTGCCACGGGTTTTCTTTATTTGCCACTTGTCTTCATAAATGATGAAATAAACGATATTTTTACAAATAAGATTGAGATCATGATTATATTAACACATTTTGGTGAATGACGGAGATATAATTTAATCAAATTGAAGCGATTTTGACATAATCAAAATACGAAAATAAACAGCATTTTTGATCGCAATTAGTAGTCGCGATTAACAAGTTGGCGGTATTGATTCAAACACGCATTGTAAAAAAAAAGTCCTACCTATAAAATACTGTATCATTTACAAATGAGAATACATCGATAAGCGATATTTATTTGCAGTATGTTTACCAATACCGGTGAGAGTTTAACACGATTTCGGTCGAAATAAAGGCTAGAATATGCTTGTTAAAGTGAAATAATACTTAAAACATTCCGAAACACGGGCCACGCCATTACAAGGCTGCAATGAAGGAAATTTCGCAGTGGTATTTGCCTTCTCTTATTTTAATTTTCAACGTTCACGTGCACAGTCGTTAGCAAAAGGCACATCTATTTTCCTTGTTAGCCCTTAACAGTAAGATAAAAGTGGAAATGATATACACAGCTCGTGGTAAATAAGATAAAACAAGTGGTAGGGGTTGTAAGCTAACTACTATACACAGACCCATGGTAAATAAGATAAAACAAGTGGTAGGGGTTGTAAGCTAACTACTATACACAGAACCGTGGTAAATAAGATAAAACAAGTGAAAGGGATTGTAAGCTAATAACTATACACGGACCCGTGGTAAATAAGATAAAACAAGTGGTAGGGATTGTAAGCTAACTACTATACACAGACCCGTGGTAAATAAGATAAAACCAGTGGTAGGGGTTGAGAGGTAACTACTATATACAGACCCGTGGTAAATAAGATAAAACAAGTGGTAAGGGTTGTAAGCTAACTACTATACACAAACTCGTGGTAAATAAGATAAAAAGTGGTAGGGGTTAAGAGCTAACTACTATATACAGACCCATGGTAAATAAGATAAAACAAGTGGTAGGGGTTGTTAGCTAACTACTATACACAGACCCGTGGTAAATAAGATAAAACAAGTGGAAGGGATTGTAAGCTAATTACTGTACACGGACCCGTGGTAAATAAGATAAAACAAGTGGTAGGGATTGTAAGCTAACTACTATACACGGACCCGTGGTAAATAAGATAGAACAAGTGGTAGGGATTGAGAGGTAACTACTATATATAGACCCGTGGTAAATGAGATAAAACAAGTGGTAAGGGTTGTAAGCTAATTACTGTACACGGACCCGTGGTAAATAAGATAGAAAAAGTGGTAGGGGTTGAGAGGTAACTACTATATACAGACCCGTGGTAAATGAGATAAAACAAGTGGTAAGGGTTGTAAGTTAACTACTTTACACCGACCCGTGGTAAATAAGATAAACCAAGTGGTAGGGGTTGTGTATAGTAGTTAGCTTATAACCCCTATCACTTGTTTTATCTTATTTACCACGGGTCTTTATATAGTAGAACCCTCTCAACCCCTACTACTGGGAGCCGCGGTGGTTCGGTGGGTTAGACGCTTGCTCGCTAACCTGAAGGTCCAGGGTTCAATCCCGGCAAAGGTCGAGATGAACTTTCGGATTTTTCAGCCCGGTTTCCCCTTGTCAGTGATGCAGGTCGGAGGGACTGGAAAAAGCGTCTAGTCGTTCGGATGGGACAATAAACCGAGGCAACGGGTGCTACAGGCTGTGCACGTTAAAGATCCCTTGACAGTTGGAAATCGCAAAAAGAGTAGGCTAATGCCGCTGTCCTGGCAAAATTTCCCTCATTGCACACTGCATGGCGTTGCCCGTCTTCATTAGCCCATAAGGTGCAGAACAGTAGGACGTAAAACTCCATTCATTTCATTTCAACCCCTACTACTTGTTTTATCTTATTTACCACGGATCTGTGTATGATAAAAAAATTGAAATTTATTAGCATTGATTTTGAAATATAATTTAAAGTAAAGTATTCATATGGAACGCCGTAACTGCCTTCTGTTAGTATTATTGCAGTATCAGCATCTTTTTGTATTATCAGCATCATCTTTTCGTATTATCATCATTTTCGGTTATCATCTTTTCGTATTATATGCATCATCTTTTTGCAGTATAAGCACCTTTTTGTATTATCAGCATCATCTTTTCGTATTATCATCTTTTCGTTTTATCATCTTTTTGCATTATAAGCATCATCTTTTTGCAGTATCAGCATCTTTTTGTATTATCAGCATCATCTTTTCGTATTATCATCTTTTTGTATTATCATCTTTTTGTATTATATGCATCATCTTTTTGTATTATCATCTTTTTGTATTATCAGCATCATCTTTTTGTATTATCATCTTTTTGTATGATCATCTTTTCCGTAACTGGCCGTAGGTTTACGGAAATCAACGTCAATCTTCGTAAAAAGTCGACGTAAAGAAGATGTTGTAGACTAGGTTAATGAGACGCAACTTTTATTTAGTCAAAATGGATACGACTGCCTTTCAAAGAGAAAAAATAACTCCTGATTTAGTTTGCCATTTGTCCAGATATGATATGGAATGCCTTGGGATATCAAATTCTTCAGATATGATGAAAATCGGAACAGAATGTATTAAATATGCCCAGTCAGAATGCAAACACAACAGAATTGTTTTGAATCAAAACAAGTGTTAGAGAGTTTATTAGGTTTCAAAATATCTGAAATTTCAAAGTTGCTATCTGTATCGGAAAGAACTGTATATCGGCGAATGGCATTTTTTGACTTATCCGTTCGCAGTTTTACTCAAATTAACGATACTGAGTTAAAATCTGAAGTCAATGATGCATTTTCAATTTCCAAGAAGTGGGAAAATATGTTGAGACAAATCCAATATCAAAAGTGAATTACATGAAGATTTAACCATATGGTAATAATAAAAAACTGGTGCAATAGAAATATTCAAATTCTTTTATTCATAGCACAAATAGTTAACGATAGCAAATTTAGTGTCACGCAAATGATTTTGACATTGTTAGAGAATTAGCTGCAATACGATTCTCAATTTTCTCTTCATGCCAGACTTTGCCAGAACACATTTAAAAAACATAGCATTTTCATTTTTCTAAACCCCCGTGAAAATAGAACTTCTGACCTCCAACAACCTACATCAGACTGTCACTTTCAACTTCATACGTGATTCCCAACGTCCTAAATCTGATTACCATGTCCGACCTCCTATTGCTAGACTTCCAACCAGCTTTTGACTTCCTACCTCTGAATCTATATTCCTTCAGGCTTAAATATTTGACTGTTTACTGCCCCACCCCCACCCCCTTTAAACAGCTTTCTACATCAGACCATCATTTTTTACTTTCTACATTTCTACTTCTGCGAGTTCTTACTTCCAACTTCTTTAGCGTGACATGCTACCTTTTAATCAGTATTGGAGAAATATCTGTAAATGCCATCACCAAATTCATCGGACACTGCAGACTCATTAACCTAGTCTACGGCATCTTATTTACGTGGACTTCTTACGAAGATTACCGTTGGTTTTCGCAAACCTACGGCCAGTTACGGAAAAGATGATCATACAAAAAGATGATAATACAAAAAGATGATGCTGATAATACAAAAAGATGATAATACAAAAAGATGATACTGATAATGCAAAAAGATGATAATAAAAAAAAGATGATAATACGAAAAGATGATGCTGATAATACAAAAAGGTGCTTATACTGCAAAAAGATGATGCTTATAATGCAAAAAGATGATAATACGAAAAGATGATAATACGAAAAGATGATGCTGTAATACAAAAAGATGCTGATAATACAAAAAGATGATGCATATAATACAAAAAGATGATAATAGAAAAAGATGATAATACGAAAAGATATTGCTGATAATACATAAAGATGCTGATACTGCAAAAATACTAACAGAAGGCAGTTACGGCGTTCCATATATTCATACTGTTAATCTTCGCGTATCCATGTATTCTCAACTATTAATGATTCTAAACGCACATCTAAAGGCATACAATATTTCATAGGCTGGGCATTTTCACCTGGTGTATATAACAATACGCACAATATGGCGGACAGTTGAATTATCGCTTCGATTAGAAAAAACACAATTCCAGTTACAAAACACACTGAATCCCGAATTAGACGACGGCATTTGTAATTTTATGTATGATTCAATAGAAAATCATTAAATCTACGAAGAAATTCGTTCTTAAATAGCTTAAAATAGTACAATTACTTACCACGCCGTGGCAAATAACCAAATGTGTAATGACAGACTATTTACCACGGCCCGTGGTAGATATCCACTACGTTAGGGAGGGACAGTGTTATATTGATAAGATTTTTTTTTTTTGCTCTTGGGCCTATTTACGAGAACTATTATAGCCTACACAAAAATCTAAAGCAATGTCTCTTTCTTCATCTGATACTGATAGTTTATAAGTTAAAAATACTATTTGAAGGGTTTATTTGTGGGTGTTAAAAATCTGCTGTGCGTATTTAAGTAAACTGTCAATAAATGTAGGTGCATCTACGTTCAACATAATAATAGTTTCTGTCTATAGATTAGATTGAAAGTCGAAGATGCTCAAAAAGAAAATACTGAGATTATACTAATGTCATTAGTTTACATGGTGTTTTTCATTGGGCTAATGAAAATGAACAATGACTTGCTGTATGCAATAATACTGATGTGATGTTCAATGACGAAATAATGATTGACAAGGGTCTAACAGCTGAGTGAGGATAACAAGTATAGTCCCTCCCCTCTCTCTATACATTTACGGAGAAAAATCGTGCTACAACTTGGATTTAAACGATTATACAACGGTTATGCGCCGCATACAACGAAAAGATCAGAAATTGCCGATATCATGGTAGGCCTATAACTATAGTTTGAGTACACAAGAGTGCAGTCAATGATGAGCTGAATGTTGAAAGATAGGGGCCTACATGTAGCTTTATTTTTATACGTTCATATGGCAATGTGGACGTAAATTGCAGTCTCCCTTGTCCGTAAGTGGACCTCATGGGAACTTCTGACAAAACATTTATGTCGAGCATTGTGGGATGTTGATTTATCAGGTACACGATGATCGTATGTTGACTTATATTCATTTATTACTATTTGACTTAGAGTCAAAAACCTCTTATTAGTGAACATATAATAATAGTTATATTATACAAGAAAGGGTCAATAAAAAAGAAATGAAATAAGCTGAAATGGAGACATGAAGACGGTGTTTTTAACACACTCATCGGTTTGGATGAAAATGTTCTTATTAGTTCAATATTTGATTTTTATACGCCCACATGAAATGGGGGCGTATATTGTCGTCACCCATGTCCGTCCGTCGGTCCGTCCGTCCGTCTGTCCACAATTGCTCGTAAACTAGGTGCAATTCTTGACGGATTAGTGTTTAGTATCACGCAAGGATGAACCCTATTGAAAATCAGCGAAATCGGAAAAAATTAGGATGAGTTCTTGCCCTTGTTCTTGAAAACGCGTTCAGTCTTAATGGATGAAGCTTGAGTATTTGCTATCACCCAAGGATAGAGCCTATTGAAAACCAGTGGAATCGAAAAAAAGTAAATCTCAGTTATTGCCCTTGTTCTTAAAAAACGCGTTCAATTTTAGCTTGTAATTACTCTTGAGAGAACAATTCTTTATGGATTTTGATGAAACTTGGCTTGAGTATTTGCTATCACTCAAGGATGAAGCCTATTGAAAACCAATTAAATCGAAAAAAAATTAATATCAATTATGGCCCTTGTTTTTGAAAAACGCGTTCAATTTTTGGCTTGTAAACACTCTACAAAGAACAGTTATTGACCGATTTTGACAAAACTTGCTGAAATTGTTTAATATCACCAAAGGATGAACCCTGTTGAAAATGAAATATATCAAAATATATTTAATACGAATTATTGCCCTTGTTTTATAAAATGTGTTCGATTTTTTCCTTGTAAACACTCTACAAGTCACAATTCTTGAGCGATTTTGACGTAACTTGGCATGAGTATTTGTAATCACCTAATGATGAACCCTTTTGAAAATTAAAAAATATTTAGTATTAGTTATTGCCCTTGTTTTTGAAAACGCGTAAAAATTTTTAGCTTGTAAACCCTCTAGAAGGCATAATGATTTACAGATTTTGACAAAATTTGCTGAAATTGTTAATTATCACTCAAGGATGAACCCTATTGAAAACAAGAAATATCACATAATATTTGATTGCCCTTGTTCTTTCAAATGATTTCGATTTTTGGCTCATAATCACTCTGCAAGTCACATTTCTTGACTGATTTTAACGGAACTTGGCATGAGTATGTGGAATCACATGAGGATGAACCCTATAGAAATTTAGATAAATCTTAAAATATTTTATATCAGTTATTGCTGTTTTTGAAAAAATTTTAGCTCAAAATTTTAGCTCGTAAACAGTATAGAAGACAAAATGCTTTACAGATTTTGACAGAACTTGCTGAAATTTTAATTATCATTCAAGGATGAACCCTATTGTAAAGTAATATCACAAAACTTTTAATATGAATTATTGCCCTTGTTCTTTAAAACACGGATTATGATGAATTTTGTTGAAATTGTTTGTTATCACCCAAGAGTGAATCCTTTTAACAATCAAAAATACTCAAAAATCTATAAGGAGTTACAGTATTGCCTTGATTGATTTTAAGGAAACTTAAAGTATTGTAATATTGTACATTTATCACCCTACAAAAGAAGTATATGTATATTTTATTTTTTATTCAAAATCAATGCTGCCAGTGGGCGTATATTACCTTGCCTGGCAAGCTATCTTACATGATTTTAGCACTTCAAAAGCTGGTCTTTGGCATTTCAATCTCATTTAATGACCCTTTCAATCTGCGATATTATATCTTGCTCTTTGTATGGTTTAGTTTTGCGTTTCCTATCTATTGCGTTTTTAACATGTTCTTGTATATCATTAAGTATAGCAGCATATTCTATGCTGCCACTTTTCATGGCTTGTGCTTTTCTTAATGCATTCCTTTGTCCATTCTTCAGTTCACTGAAACAAAAATATAATTCAGAATACAATGCCGAGTTTCGATCACATTAGTTGGCATTTTGCTTTATACATTTTGGGATGATGGCGAGTATCAAAAGACGTGATCAGGTTCAGCATTCCGTGATCGAAAGATCATCATTGACGAGATTTGATCCGTTCAACTTGACAACTATAATTGATTATAACAAAAAGATGAATAACCTATGCATAGCGTATAGCATCCCTATATCGCTCTAATGCCTACTTATAATTCGAGTTATCGGCGAGCCTCTTTAGTAAATTTAAAAAGATATTATAACCTACCTTAAATCTATCTCCTTACTATGATCTGTATCTAGTCTTTTCATCAATATATGTAAAGACCCCTCTGATAGAGGTAGATTCATAGCCTGTAAAATAATAAATTACAGCGCATTTTATAAGAAATCAAAGTAGAATAAAACGGAAGGGATTGGGACAAAGTGGTGCGATGATTACCCACACTTGCAATTCAGAAATTAGAACTTTATAAATTTGAAAATTTATTTGAATCTATTTAGAAATTAGAACTTTATAAATAAGACAATTTATTTGAAAAATTTGACATAATTTATATACGCAGGCTTCTTACCTGAAACGCTTGAATGAGCTCCTGTCGTGTAATACTACCACTATTATCAGTATCAATCACACGGAATAGATCAGTTAGTCTTAACTTCTTCTGTCTCATAAATTCAAATAAAACCATACAGGGATCATAGGAATCTAGAGCAGATTCAGCCTTTAGTGTACCAGTTTGGTGCAAGTGATCGCCATGAAGCACTTGTATTAGTCTATCATGATGTAACTCGGCTAAACATTTCATAAATTCGCTGTTAACTGGAATCTCCTACAAGATTAAAAACAGGTTAGGCAGATGAACTGAGTCTCCGGGATAGTCTTCATTAATATTTACCTATCTTTATAAATTATTAACACTTATTGTCCGGCATTTAAGGGTTATTCTGGTCTCATCCAATCTCGTTTGTAGGTTATCTTAGCTCAGAAATTATAAAGCTTACATAGGGGTAAAAAGCCTAAAGCCATATTAAATGTAAATTAATCAGACGTCGGATTTTCATTTAGAATAGTGATATGAAAATACTCAAGTGAAGCTTTTTATCTATATAAACATATACATGTACATATTTGGATTAAGCACCATTTCCGCAAATAGATTTGTCTTACATGGTTTGTTCGTTGTACAGGGAAAAAATCAACTTACAGTGAGATCGATTTCATTGATAGCACAGTCTGGAGATTTCTTGATGGCACATAGAAGAGCTATTGCTCCTTTGGTTGTAAATGGGTTAAGCGAAAGCTGAAATGTAAACAAAAATAACAATTGGCAATGGGATACAGTGAAGGCCATCATATAGGAAAATGAATATTTTCTCCCGAGAAAGAGGTAGAGACGGACAATGCGTAAGAGTAAGGTTTGTTTGTATAATAATGTTATAATTTAGGGAGTGTGCACTGGCAGTATGATAAAAGATAAATGTACCTTGATTTTTCTCAGGGTTTCGTTTTTAACTAAACCATCAGCAAGTGGTTTAAGAGCTGTATAATCAATTCGATTGCATGTCAAGTCTAGTTGTTTTAATATCCTGTTTACCATCAGACAGTTTCCTAATGCTTTGCTTCCTTCTCTAGCAAGACCATTCCAGGATAAATTAACACATTCTAAACCTGTATTTTGCTGCAATATACCAAGCATGTATACCCACTTTGGGAAAATAACAGTTGTTTCTGGTAAATTTATGTTAGAAGCATAGAGATTTTTCCATTAAATTTATATTCAACAATAATATACACTCATGTTGATCACAGGAAAATATAATACGGCAAACAAATATAGACAACCATGGGCGAGATTACAAAAAAATAAGCATGCAAAGCACCGGTTCATTTAGTTCTTATTACGTATTTCGACTTTGGCGAAAACGTATTGTAATTTCAAATTTGTGATCTGAGTCTACGTAGATTTGTCACCTCTTTGTAAGTTATTACTTCTCTTTCAATCAAATATTTTTGAATTGAGTACATCAGTTATGGATCTCTGTCATATGTAATTACTTCCCTTTCAAACAAATATTTGTGATCCGAGTAAATCAGTTCTATGATCTCATAGCTATCTGGAACTACTTCCCTTTCAATAGATATTTGTGATCTGAGTATATCTGTAATCTCAGTAATCCTGAATTACTTCCCTTTCAAGTGGATAATTGTAATCTGGTTATCTGGAAATTACTTCCCCTTCAGACATTTGTGATCTTTGTACATCTGCGATCTCAATTTTTGCAGTCTCAGTTAATTGGGCAATACTATTAAACTGGAATATCGAATGTAAATAACAAACTTACTGCCAAACCACCACAAAATGCCTCTGCTCCTCGTTTTCTGATACCATTCCAACTTACATCTAATGACTTCAAAAAAACATTTTCCGCTGAAGAGAAATAGGAGACCTTAAAAAAGCGACTAAAAGCTGACTTGACTTCACCATTCACTCATAAAAAGAGCTATGTAGAAAATAACGATAGTCTATGTAGCCTAGTTGAAAGACCAATACGTACCTATTGCAGATCCCAGAATTATCGCCCCTGCTTCATCAATGTCACAGTAACTAAGTATCAATTCACAAATTGTTTTATTTTTCTGGAATTACAAAATAAAGAAACAAGATTTATGGAAGAAGTCATAAAACTAGCTACTTCTAAACAGCAGCTGGGTCGAGCAGATCCACACAATATTACAGGTGAAATATTATAATTTTATTATAATAATGACACTGCTATTTATAAAGCGTCTTGTGTTAATTAGGTCTATATAAATTTCGGATATAGGCCTACGGTTACCACACCTATTCGAATTCGCACTGTTTCTTCCTCATATTATATATACATGTATTAAGGATATGCAATAACATTAAATATGATAATAATGCAACTATTAAAATCATAGACTAACCTTTAATAAATCAGCCAGTTGTGTAATATTAGATGTAGATAACTTGTTACCTAAAAATAAAATGAAAGTCATTCAGGAATATGAAGTATGGATACGTTTGTCACATTGATGTTGAAGGAACATGCCAAATGTTAAGATTGGTGGTAACATCTGCCCTTTAAAAAGTGGGTTGTGTTTGATTACTATTGGGAGGGAAAACGGCCCACTGTCAATATTAAAGTTTAACAGGAATATAGTAGGACAAAAAATGTGGTATTTTGAGATTACCAGTTAAATCGAAAATCTGTAAAGTTTTATTTCTTTCTAATGCTTCAACTACCCATCCAATTCCAACTGGACTTAAATTACAATATTTCAGTTCCTGCAATAAAACATATACTAGATATATTTATTCAGCTATTCCAGGAATATTTCATTTTCTGTATTAAATTTGATATTTCTGGAATATTTCAGTCCCAACATTGCATAAGATATCTCTGGAATATTTCAATGTGTATATTGAATTTCAGTTCCTTCAATATAAAAAGTCATAAAACACTAAGTAAGTATTTCGAATTGTTCATCCTATATCATTTTAGCATAATGAAATCTTACCAAACTAACTAAACCATCATTTCTTTTTAACATTTCTGCTGTACTCCTAGCTCCATCATTACATAAATTATTTCGTGACAAATCTAAGGTGGTGATGTTATCGGTTTTCTTAAATCAAAAAATATCAGGTCGTGATAAATACCAAATTATTTGTATTAAATATTGTAAATGTAGAGTCAAATGTTTTGTTAAATGAAAACTACCTCTAAAAAAATAGACATCCAATTTCAATAATTACGTTGCTTTGTGGATTTATCGGATTATACGGGGAACTGGTTAGCCTAATTAAATAATATATTCTTGTCTTAAATGCCAAATTTCAGGAACTAAGTTTCATCTTTTTTAAAGGTGTGCATTTCCCTAAATATCGGTTATACCAGCCTTTATCTGATGTGGGAATTTTCAGTTATCATTAAAGGCGTATCAAATCTGGTGACAAAATAAATTTCATTTCATATGTAAGGAGTAAAAAAATCAACTTACCGACAATAATAAACATATAGCTTTCACATCTTCCGGTAATAATAAACGATTGTTGAGGCTCAGAGTAGGTGACATAAGTTGTTCCTGAACACATCTCAGAGGACGTTGTTCACTTTTAGAGCATATATTTTTATATAGACAATCTGGAGTAAAACCAAGTTCTTCTTCTTCATCATCTGTAGAATCTGGAAGGTTTTATATAGAATAAAATAAAGTGGAATATTTCGTCTTACTGTTGTGTGACCAATCCAATGAATTGACGCACACCATGACCACAGAAAGCTGATAGTAGCGTATACTTTTGCCAACTGCACTAAGTAAAATCTATTTACTCAAAACCATATTCGTATATTTCTAAGATGAAGGTGAATCATGTGGGATTCAATAGTCTATAAACTATTTGCTGAGTTTTAGCTATTATATCTATAACACTTTTCAATATTAATATTAAAAAACAGAAACACACTCGTGTTATTTGGAGCTAATCCACATAGATTATTTACATGACTTAATCAACAGGTTGCCCTTACCTTCAAAGGAATATTCTTCGTCGACGTCGTCTGCAATGCTGAAGATGTTTGGAAATATAAGACCCTTAACGTCATCACTACATTCACTTATACTATCGACACCACTTTCTTCAGATTCTCCTCTTTTCAGAGATATTTTCGAAAATCCTAGATTTCCTCCAACCAAACTGCTGAAAGGTAGTTTGGTATCAAAGGTAGGACGTGCTCGTGAAGTAACTGCTCCAGAATGATTGATTCCGGTCACACATGCTGTGGTAGTTGATCTTAATTTGAGATCCTGGTATGATTCTATTACATTACAAGTTGATCTTCGTCTGAAAAACTCCGTCCTCTGTTCCAGAGGAACATAACTGTTTGAATTTGAAGTATAAGAGAATCGTCTGGTTGAATTCGTCTGGTTACCTTTGGATACAGTTTCGCTATTCGTTTTACCAATCAAAGTGTCTTGGCTCCATCTTAAAGATTTTATTGGGCTGTAATTTTGATAACGAGATGTTGAATCTACAGTCTTTTCACGTTTGGAAAAAGTGAACAACTTGTTGATAGATGAATGATCCATTTTGGCCGTCTGCTGGCGTCGAATGTCTCGACTTAATCGTGCTTCCATATTTACGTGATCTGTCCTGAACACCTACCGCGGGATTATAGTATTTTGCAGTGTGAATAATTCCACTAATCGTAAGATTTAAATTAGTGAATTATTGTTTTTTGAGACTAAATATTACAACTTTAAAAGTAAAGTATCAATTAATCATATTAATTATCAAGTCAAGGTGTTAATCTTAATACTTATCTCACTTGCCACGCCAAGAATTAAACATGCTCAAGATTGAATTATTTGGTATTTCTCTGATTTTATATCGTAATATATGCGAATGCTGATAAGCTGAAATATTCAATAGGCTCTGTAACATGAAAAAATTAGTCTAAATGTTATTTTGTTATATTTTAAGTTTTTTCTTCAAAATTTTATAGTGTTTCTAAATACCTACTAAACCAAATCATAGTGCTCAATTTACCCATATTCATCATTATAATTGAAATGCGACTTTGAAATTAAGACTGAGACACGTGTTCGCTAACCGGAGGTTCCAGGGTTCAATCCCGGAAAAGGTCGAGATGAATCTACAGATTTTCAGCCCGGTTTCCCCTTGTCTGTGAAACAGTTTTAGAGACAGGGAAAGAGGGTCTAATAGTTCAGGTGGGACAATAGAGACAAAAGAGAACGTCAATGCCGCTGTCCTGGTAAATATTTCCCCACTGCAAACTGCTTGGCGTTGCCCGTCTTCATTGGCCCATTTGGTTCAGAAGAGTAGGACATAAAACTTCATTTCATTTTAATTGAGACTATCGTCATTTCCAAAAAAAGTAATAAAATTGAGTTCAATGTTGGTTATATTTTGAGAACAGTTGCTAAACTACTTCGTTTCATGATAATAGCCCGTGGCAACCTTTTCATCAATGACCCCTGTCCAGCAAATAAATTAATTTATAAAACTTTTATTTCACTTGCGACTTCTGAGTATTTAAATATTTAATTATTTTCAGTTAATGGTGTGAAATTGTAAGATCATAGCAAGAAAACCCAGCGTAACAACTAACATAGAGTCTTTCAGTGCAGATTTTATTGCAAATTCTTCTCATTAAATGAAGTTTGCATAATGTTTAATCAAGTGTGTCCCGGTTAAAGAATGAACATTGTAATTTTATGACTGGGCATTTATAGGGGTTAAAAATTAAACAATTATTTCAGGTTTTAGTACTCTCTTACAATAAAATTTAAGATGAAGAAATTAATATTCGGTCATTCAATAACAAGATGTTTAACAGGAAGGTAAGACATTTGGATTTCATCTATTTTTTCCTAATGTATGCTTTCCATTGCCTATCATTTTCTTAAAAGTCTTAAAGATGTATTAAAGATAAAGTTGTTTTAACAGTTCATATAGAGCATAACTGACATCTGCTTTGTTCATGTTTCCAGATTATTATTATACCATTATATAGTCCGAGTGGGAGCTATTCCCAGCTATCAGAGGCTGGGAATAGAATCAACAATTTCGGACTAACATAAGTCTAGTCAATGTTTAGGTTAAGTATGAGCGCCGCATACGGTCCCCATTTTGTAACGGATTCTCTCATATGAATATGAGATTCTGTACCTTGGTCTCATATTACAATGATAGTTATTGGCAAAAAGTATGTACCGTACAATGTATAGGCCTATGCATAATGTTATGTTCTTTTTATTACAGAAATCACCTCTGCTGTGTTTGATATTAACAACACTTGTGACCACAGACGCTCTGTATGTCCAGCATCAAAGAGGAGAGGGTTCTAAAGACAGTGATAAGAATTCCGTACAACACCACAACGCTAATGCACACAAATACACCGTGACTGGGAAAGGAATTCTTAACCGTGGTAAAACCGCAAAATTTGCAGACAATGGTAACGGTAAAACAGCAGGAAGCAGTCTGTATCAAGGGAGTGGTGCAGGTCACCAGGCTTCACAGTTCGGTGTTGCAATATCAGACCAACAGACCACATCAAATAATACGGCCATCAGATCGTCTAATGGCAAAAAGGAACACGATATTTCGGCCAGCAAGAAGACGGGTTCCAAATCCGGAAGTTCAAGTAAATCTTTAAAGAAGAAGAACCACAAGAAAGATTACATCCTAAATGACAGCATTCATTATGGATTTGACAAAAACTTCAACCACGAGCAAATAGAAGATGGTGTATATAAACTTAATAAACATCTTGATGCTAAACAGTTAGCTAACCATCATGATCGTCATAGAAAATATAAGACACGACGAGGACAGTCAGATACTTCTTCCAGAAGTCTAGGATCTCAAAGAGGCTTAAAAGAAAGCGCCCAGAATGCGTTTAATGGAGACAATTCTTCGCGAATCGGAAATTTTATGAGTAAACAGAATGCCAAAAGCAAGAATGGTGCTAATAGTAGTATATTTGGTTCCCGGTATAATTATAAAGCCGGAGGTAACAGATATGCCAATAAAAAGGGTGACAGACTTGGACGAAGTCAAAGCTCCTACAATCTGAAAACTAATAAGCAAAGGGCTGGCGCTTCACGTTTCGGAGAAGAGAAACATGGTGGCTCTGATTTTCTTGGACCTAACAGTACACAAGGTATTACAAACCGGGGTAGCTCACAAGAACATAAACTTTCTTCTGGACATGGCTTTAAAATTTCTGATGCTAAAGGAATTGTATTAAATCGAGGTCTATCTAACAGAAATTCCAAATTCCGATCTGGTGCCATCAGTGACTTTAAGAAGAACAGAAACTCTGGAGATAACAGAAAAAATGCTTCAGTTCAATCAGAAAGTGAGGGTGGTTCATTAAGACGCAACGGAGAACATCAAAATTCTGGTAACTTCAAGAATGCCTCTAAAAGAAACTTTGCTGATGCTTCTAGATTCCACAAGAGTAACGATTCTTCACATAAGAAAAATGTAAACATAGTAGGTGATGAGAATTCCAATAAAGATTATAGAAATAAAGTAAAGAATAGAAAGGTGTCTAAAGTTTTCCACACATCGAAAAAGGTTAAAGGTAAGTTGATACATTGCTTAAGTAATATTAAATCAAATCAGAGAAGTAAAGATGTTTTGCAATATTGATTCCAAGACACCAATCTGATGTACATTTTCACCTTTTAAGGTCAATCCTAATGGTTCCAATTGTCCTTGGTTTCCTGTTATATATAGATTTCTCATCGTTAATGGTGTACGTAGGAGAGTGACCATAGAACATTTGCAAATGAATTATGGCACCGCTAATCATCTGCCTCTATTCGAGCCTCTAAAAGAATTCACAGTTGTCAGATGGAGTAGGGTCAGACTTGTCTCTGGTTTTCGCACCTTCGGACCAGTGTTTTAATATATCTAATATACCACTTGAATCCAACTAATCCATTCTAATTTGGGAAGATCATTGTAGTTCAGCCATGCCATCATTTTCGACTGCCCCATTTATGGATCGATTTTGTTTTTCTAACAATCTCTCGTCGGTTATCAAAGCGTTGACCGATAAAGGATCACAGGGTCTTTTGAAATGAAAATAGCTATGGTGCCCCAGCATTAGGGTTTTGTGGATATTGTGCTTTAAAATCTCCACAAAACAGAGCCTAGTTTTTCTGACCCTATTCAGACTGACAGCTTTCATAGTTATCAGAGACTGTATTAGATGTTCATAGACAAGTGTAATAGATATTGTAGTCTTTGCAGATTTCATTAACACACAAAGAAAATAACAACAATCTATATTTCCATTCATCGTGACTAGTGCTAAATTCGTATGTTAAATTTTTTTTTTTCAGGTGACAACTATGAGCGACTGGATTTTGATAGAAAGAAATTAGAAAAGGACCGAGCGAAAGATTCCTCATTCAAATCATCGAATGCTTCTAAATTCAGCAACAAAGTCCGAAACACAAACAATAAAGCCAAACATCACTTTAATAATAAAGATAATGCTAATCAAAATTCTAAAAGCGTCAGGCAAGCTGATCGGTTTCATGCAGCAAAAGAAGGAAATAAAAGGAAACACATTCAAAATAAATTTGGTTCTCATGATAAAGGTGATTACTCATTTGCGAAATCTGGACAAGGCTTCAAAACGTTAGGTCTGAAACAAGACAAATCTGGTTCAGGGAACCACGCCAGTACACAACGAAAGGCGTCACTCGGAAACTCTGAATTTGCTGATCGTCGAGTTACCGGAATTCAGGACCAAGATGTAAACCGCTTACATGATATTAAGGTAGCACCATCTTTGGAATCAAAAGTAAGTATTCCACATGATAATTTACATGGATCCAACAAACTTTCACATAGATTTGATGTTATTCGCCCTGAAGATCATCAACCAAAAACCCATAGGTATTTGTCCAAAGCATACCAACCACATGGGGGCATATCTTCTTCTTTCCAAAGATATATTCCTCAAACAGAATATTCACAAAGTGTAAATAACCAGAGATTCCAGAGTAAACCCCACAAAGTATATTCTCAAAGATATCATCCAAAGAATGTAAATTCTCAAAGATATCACCCACAGAGTTTAAATCCACAAATGTACCCATCTCCCAGATCATCAGCCCCGAAATACCAACCACCACAAGGATTATATCACAGACAGCCACCACCAATTCCTGGTCAAATGGGATATCAACTGGAACAACCATCGTCTGTTTACGAACCAAAAGCAGAATACCAACCACAAAATCTTTCCCGGAGAGTGCACGAACCTTCTTCTTTCAATCTTCCTATCTTTGGTGTGCCGAGTCAGAATGGTGGTAATTCATTTTCATCCTTTCACCATCCATTCAGGACACCAATTAGTCATATTGATAGGCCAGTAAAATCAACAGATGTACGTAAAGTACCTTCCAAAAGATTTCCCAAATTTACCAATCACAATGAAACGCCGCAGTTTCAACGTGGGTTTGAACAATTGTCAGTTTCTAATGTCTTTGCTGAAAGTTTCTTTTCTCCAACTTTGTTTTAAATGACTATTGAGATGTGTAAATAGTGTATAGTTTGTGTATTTTTTAAAATACATTTATTGATGTAAAAGAATCAACTAATTAATGATTAGTATAGACTAATAAATATACCACTCAAATAATCATGACAGCTTAAGTTTCTTACATAGCACGGGAATCGAAGTTATTTAATTGATTCTCCAAAAAAACCTCGTAATTTACCTTTTAGATGGGTCACGTCCCACAACTGTATTGTATTTGAGCTGTGTAATCTGACGGGTGCCTCTAGCCAGGCAGGGACTGTTAACTCTTCCAGACTGTGTCCCCATAGCTAATGTTAGTTTGTTTCCACACATTGCTGAAATAGAGCTGAGTAAGTACCCACTCTACTGTGAAGAAAACAAAAAACAAAACAAGTCAAAATGACAATAGTGAAAACATCAGCCTTCATATCAAATGGTATACGATCTGTTTCTGCTATTTTAGATCAGACTGCTCCTGGTTCTATGATTCTGGTTGCAGTCAGATCTTCAGAAAAAAAAGTAGTCAAAAGTTGCAGCACTCGAATGCAAGATCATCCTCGGATATTAATCTAGAATCATAATCCGGTGGTAAAATGCTGACGTATATTGAAAAATTCGATGGCCATCGTAATGCGCCCACATATATAATGGGAGCCAATTTGTCCTGGAGGTTGACAAGAATTATCGGTAAATGAAAGATTTTTCTTGAATTTTAAATACTCTCACAATAAATCTCATCCAAATCCATCACGAAAATCAGCTCTCTATCGGGTCCACAAAGAATTAAAGATCAAGGGTGATAACTCATTGTCATATTTTTCGATTGGTCTGATTTTTAATACGCTTCATCCTTGGGTGATTACAAAGACTCACAGTTTACACAGACTCAAAGTTTCGTCAAAATACATCAAGAAACCAGCTCTCTATCGTGTCCACAAAGAATTCAAGAACAATGGCAATAACTCATAGAAAATATTTTTTGATTGGTCTGATGTTTAATAGGATTCATCCTTGAGTGATTACAAACACTCACACCAAATTTCATTAAAATTCATCCAGAAACCAGCTCTCTATCGTGTCCACAAACAATTCAAGGACAAGGGCAATAACTGATAGAAAATATTTTTCGATTGGCTTGATTTTTTATAGGCTTCATCCTTGGGTGATTACAGATGACTCACACCACGTTTCGTAAATATCCATCAAGAAACCAGCTCGATATCGTGTTCACAAAGAATTCAAGAACAAGGGCAATAACTCATAGAATTTTTCGATTGGTCTAATTTTTAATAGGAATCATCCTTGAATGATTACAAACGCTCACACCAAATTTCATTAAATTCCATCCAGAAACCAGCTCTCTATCGTGTCCATAAAGAATTCAAGAAGAAAGGCAGACGCGTTTTTAAGAACTAGTTCAATAACTCATATTAAATATTTTATGATTAATCTGATTTTCAATAGGGTTCATCCTTGAGTTATAACAAACACTCACACCAAGTTTCGTCAAAATCCATCAAGAAACCAGCTCTCTATCGTGTCCACGGACAGACAGACAGGGACGACGACTATATACGCCCACATTAAAGTTTAAATTCTGTAATAATAATGTAAATTGAACCAGAACAGCTAATAATCTTTATTTCAAGTACATTTATATACATGTAAGTGAATTATTCAATAATTGATACCTACAATAATATAAAAAAAACGTTTACAATCGAAATTCTTGTCTTCTTGGCATTTTTTTGTTCATTAAAATTTGCTCAATTTGAATATGAGCTTCAAAATATTAGTGATAAATAAGTGATTAACAATAAGTATAAATACACACGCGTCGATAAACAAACAAGCTGACAGTGCAAAAAGACAGTGCATGCAATAATAAACTGATTAAATTACAGAAAATAAGTTTATTGTATACTGTTCCTGGAATTTATGTGATCTATCTACCCCTAAATTTCGCTTAAAGTTGGTTTCCCTCATTAATTAGAGCCAAATTAAGCTTACTAATTAATTAATTGGTCTAATGAAAAATCCATGTATTCTCAAGTTCAAAAGACCTGTGTGGACGTTAGTGATAAATAAGTGATTAACAATAAGTATAAATACACACGCGTCGATAAACAAACAAGCTGACAGTGCAAAAAGACAGTGCATGCAATAATAAACTGATTAAATTACAGAAAATAAGTTTATTGTATACTGTTCCTGGAATTTATGTGATCTATCTACCCCTAAATTTCGCTTAAAGTTGGTTTCCCTCATTAATTAGAGCCAAATTAAGCTTACTAATTAATTAATTGGTCTAATGAAAAATCCATGTATTCTCAAGTTCAAAAGACCTGTGTGGACGTAGAAATGATTGTTGAATCCATTTGACTCTGATCTGCTTTGAAACGCTAGATTTAAACTCATATAAAGGCTTATAAGAATTGATATTGTATTTTATTATTAGTGAGATAAAACTTATTTAAATTAATTCATAATGGTTTTACAAATTGATATTTAAACTTTTTATTGCCTTTTGCTAGAGATAATAAATGGAATACCAAAATGCCATTGTTGTTATGCATGCGTGCATACTTAACAACCACAGCGTCCGGTTAGGCTATGTATCGAATTAACAGACTGGATCATTTGAACGACATTTGAGACATACCTATGGTAGTACCCTACCGAGGGAAATCCAGTCATGAATAGCCTAATTACGAGTTAATTAAGGACTTGTGGGACCATCTGGTATTTTTCCCAGTCTTTAGAACACATCTGCTTTCTATTGATATAAGTATTACCGGTCCAATTATTTTATATCTATATATATGGAAATAAGGGAAACCAACTTTAAGGATTTATTATAATTTTCTATGGTCCGGGTGGAAACGGAGCTGATATAACATGTCAACGTACTGTGTATATACACAAGTAATAATATATTATATATCATGAAAGGTTCTTTTGAAGCAATAGAATATTTTATTCAGCTTCAGTGCCTTCATCGAAAAATATCTCGTGCAGCTCCCTGGAGGTGAGGTGAAACGGATTGCATCTTGAAGAGTCTAACTTTTTACCGTGATCTAAATCTTGTTTGTAGTCATATTTTGAATGTTGGGAAAATGCCGGCCTATGAAATATTGATTCATGATAAAAATGATCACTTTTCAGTGGGCTTTTAACCTCAGTTTCAAGAGGACTCATGTGGAAGAAAAATTCAGACTTTTTTTCATCAGACCACCAAGTTTCGTTCCTTGCTTGAACTGGTTTGGCTACCATCTTATGTCTACCAGCTAAGCTGATGTGTGGTATAGACTCATAAATGGTTCTCTCCGAGTGCAAGTAAATATTATCTGCATTTTCTCGTACATTACAGTTATAAAACATTTCGTCAACATCTGCTATACACACATCCTCTGTTATCCAACTACTTTTTCTATGTCCCTCCATCTTTTCCAGTTCTCCATTGAACTTATTTTCCTCGATAGGGATAAGGTCCATATCCATCATTTCCTGTAAGAAGGAAAGCATTATAATTCGTATAGCTACATGGATAATAGTTATTTAGTATATTGCAGTTTTAAAACAGTCCATACATTTTTCATCATTTTTTATCAAGAAAGAATACAGTGTCCACCCACAACGAAATCTGTGTCAGGAAGCAAACGTGTCAAATATACAGTATTCAGTTTCGAGTTCAAATGCCTTTTCAAGAAGAGATGAAGCAGTAAAATACACGAAAATTGGTTTTACAATTCTTTAAGTTTATGAAGGCTTTTTACAAAATATATTGAAAATAGAAATTTGGCAATGTGTCAGATGCCAAAAAGACCAAATGTTTGATTTGATTCACCATAGTAAAATATTTTGAATTACATAAGCTCTTATAAAAATGTATCTGTTAATGTGGGCTTTTAACCTCAGTTTCAAGAGGACTCATGTGGAAGAAAAATTCAGACTTTTTTTCATCAGACCACCAAGTTTCGTTCCTTGCTTGAACTGGTTTGGCTACCATCTTATGTCTACCAGCTAAGCTGATGTGTGGTATAGACTCATAAATGGTTCTCTCCGAGTGCAAGTAAATATTATCTGCATTTTCTCGTACATTACAGTTATAAAACATTTCGTCAACATCTGCTATACACACATCCTCTGTTATCCAACTACTTTTTCTATGTCCCTCCATCTTTTCCAGTTCTCCATTGAACTTATTTTCCTCGATAGGGATAAGGTCCATATCCATCATTTCCTGTAAGAAGGAAAGCATTATAATTCGTATAGCTACATGGATAATAGTTATTTAGTATATTGCAGTTTTAAAACAGTCCATACATATTTCATCATTTTTTATCAAGAAAGAATACAGTGTCCACCCACAACGAAATCTGTGTCAGGAAGCAAACGTGTCAAATATACAGTATTCAGTTTCGAGTTCAAATGCCTTTTCAAGAATGAGATGAAGCAGTAAAATACACGAAAATTGGTTTTACAATTCTTTAAGTTTATGAAGGCTTTTTACAAAATATATTGAAAATAGAAATTTGGCAATGTGTCAGATGCCAAAAAGACCAAATGTTTGATTTGATTCACCATAGTAAAATATTTTGAATTACATAAGCTCTTATAAAAATGTATCTGTTAATGAAGAATTATCTCAAATACATGGTAAAAAAGTACTTACTTAAAACAACGTTTCGGTGATATTTCTCAAATCGTTACAGGTAGAATAAAATACAATTTCAGATGATTCCAGATTCAAAAACTTGTCGCCATGGAAACTTTAACAGTTTTTTATCGTGTTTTTTAGTTGCAAATTTGTAGATTCCAACTGTAGGTGAAACTGATATTTGATTTATAATGATAATTTTGCATGTTTATCTTCATACCCTGTTGTAGGTGTATGTTGTTTATAACGCCATTTAAGATTTTTTTTATTCCCCATTCATAATTTGATGGAACTTTTTTTTTGGATTTACACAATAAATATCTGATTTTTTGTTAAACTAATTAAAATGTGAACAACAAGGGTTCCAACTGTTAGTTGATTTTCAACATGTGCTGTACATTCTGTAGCGAAAGGGCTTTGGTGTTCGATTTCCATCCACAAAACGTCTCCATGTTAATGTTTTCACTATTATTCAGGGGCGTAGCGTGACCATTTTGGCTGGGGGGTGTAACGGCCAAGTTTTACCGACGAACACGTGTAACGTCTAAGTTTTACTTAGGCAAAAATAACTTACTCGCACTATATACATTATACACGCACGAAATCCATCGTTTTAAAAACTATATCAATCAGGGGTGTATCTATAATGTGCCTGAGAGGGGGGCTGAAAGGTGATTTTTCTAAGGCAAGCCCTGCAGGCCAAAGGCCTTCGTATTCGGCCCTTGCAGTGGCGGGGGGTCCGGGGGTCCTTCCCCGGAAAATTTTACAAACTAGGAAACCCGGAGAATACATCTTACGCGATTTCGGAAGTCTTTTCCACTGGACCAAATTATCAATTTTCATCGGAAAACCATATGTTTTCTATGACCTTTTTCGGCGTTTTACCGACGAGTTCAGTAAAAGTGGGGGGGGGGTGCGACACCCCCACCCCCCGTACGCTACGCCCCTGCTATTATTATATCAGTGATACAGACTAATAGGATTGGTTGATCTGTCACGAGTTCTGATCATTGCCATTGTATCACCAGATTTATTGTCTTCCTCAGTTACGGGGCGCGGCAGTACCAGCGAGTTGAAGCAGCGAGTACCTAACGACCTCTTGACTACTGCTTGAATCCACAGGGGTTGTCTTTATCGGAATTGAAAGGAAAGGAGTTTTACGTCCTACTCTTCCTCACTCGGAAAGATCCATCGTAAAGCCCATCTGTCTAAATTGCTATCAGAGGCTGGGAATAGAGTCAGCAAGTTTCGGACTATTCTTGCCAATGTTGACCAGTTTTATGTCCTACCCTTCCTTAATCGGAAAGATCCATTGTAAAGCGCATACACAGGATATCCGACCTTGCTGGCTAATAACTTAGAGACACCTACAGAGTCCAAAGTCATCTGAAATGTTGATGCCGCTTTGGACTTGATCTTAGTAATGTGTGCTGGTGAAGGACAGCAGTGAATCAATCCTTGTTCTGTCTGGGATTTAAAAGTTCAAAAGTGGAAGAATCCACAAGATGTCGGTGTTCTCCGGTCTGTGTCAAGAGATCTGGAAGTGCACGCTTCAATGGCAGAATATTGTTTAAAGGTCTATAGGAGGTGTTTCGTTTCTCCTTTGGTAGCTGGATGGCAAGGTGTGGGATTCTTTGCTCCTTGCACCAGCGTGTAGAAAAAATCTTTTTACATTTTGTGGCTTTTCAGGGATCATATTTGCTTGAATGGTTTATTTTGACCACATCGTCGACTAGCCATCTTATTAGCAATATCGGGCCAATTATTGCCAACTGCGTCATGCGATCTATGCAGGACTTCAGGCTCTGTGGAATCACAACTCTCGATCACAGGACAACACATTCGTAGCAGATACTGAGTGAGACGGGCAACTTCCTGAACGCCATATCAATGCCCTCACCACTTTCCTGAATGTCGAAATTTATGTCCCCAGATGGTAAATGATAATCGCTGTTCCTGGTACTCGATGGTGTAGTCAAACTGGTTCAACAACAGGACCCACTAGCTAGTCTGTTAGCTGCGAACTTGGTCGGAGGAAAGCACATTGTTTAACTGGCCAAACGCTATCTGTTCCTCATCTCCACACTTCCAAGGATTCTTCTTCATAGTGTGGGTCGGTCATAGTAGCCAGATTGGTAATTAACTAACCGTAAATCTGCACTAAGCCCAGGAAAGACTACAAAGTTAAGACGTCTATATGTGGTGGCACCATCAGTACAGCCTCGACTTCCGATTCTTTTGAGATTCCCTCGGCGGATAAAGTATGGCCAGGTTATTCCACACTAAGTGGTTCAACAGGCACTTTTCATGGCGACTTCTGGGTCATTTTAGACGAATGAGGTTGTGTTTCAGGTTGCTTGGGTGGTCACTGGCGTTTTATCCACTGACGAACATATCATTTTAGAAGACGACAATCCAAGGCAAATCACTCGTCGAGGTTTTCACGATCTCTTGAAAGTAACCAGGCGCTGACTTGATTCCAAAAGGAAGTAGAGCCCCACGATGAATATTGAAGGCCAGTCTGTGTTGATTCTCTGGTGCGAGCTTGATTTTGTTGTAGGCATCAGCAATGTCGATCTAGGTGTTTCTGAAAGTGGTATTGGGTGGCGATGAACTTGAATGCCACTGAGTTGTTACCACAAATACATAAATTAGGCTTCAGGTTACCCGATGATGGAGTTTTGCGAATAGCAACCACTGGCGATCCATATTTCTTTGAACAACACTAACTTCTTTAACCTTTACCGTTGCCTTCTTCGTAGCCCTAAGCTAGGTTGACTCGAATAGCGAAAGGAACCGGACGTGCCTTGTGAAAGCCCGGCCCGTGAACTTGGCATGATGCCAAACTGTTGACCAGTAGTTAGGCCCCAGTTCTGTCGTAGACTCAAATGCAGAAAATGGTGAAATAGCAACAGTCTGAGTTGAAGCAAGTGGAAGACAGGATTGGAAAGCACTCCAATCTCCTTCCTTATACTCACTGACATCGTCCTGTAACCAAATAATTGTGCTAATAGTTTCCATATCATTCTTGTGCTGTTACTTTTGTAGTTCCATACCTTCACTGTGCTGCTACTTTTGTAGTTGCAAACCTTCACTGTGCTGCTACTTTTGTAGTTGCATACCTTCACTGTGCTGCTACTTTTGTATTTGCATACCTTCACTGTGCTGCTACTTTTGTAGTTGCATACCTTCACTGTGCTGCTACTTTTGTAGTTGCATACCTTCACTGTGCTGCTACTTTTGTAGTTCCATACCTTCACTGTGCTGCTACTTTTGTATTTGCATACCTTCACTGTGCTGCTACTTTTGTAGTTGCATACCTTCACTGTGCTGCTACTTTTGTAGTTGCATACCTTCACTGTGCTGTTACTTTTGTAGTTCCATACCTTCACTGTGCTGCTACTTTTGTATTTGCATACCTTCACTGTGCTGCTACTTTTGTAGTTGCATACCTTCACTGTGCTGCTACTTTTGTAGTTGCATACCCTCACTGTGCTGCTACTTTTGTAGTTACATACCTTCACTGTGCTGCTGAGTTTGTAGTTCCAATTCTCCATTTGATTTGCTTGTGACTCCATTTGCTAACTCAACAACATAATGAATAGTTTCAATCATTTTCAAAATAGGAATCTCAGTCACAAGGGATGCGTCGATTGGAGAAGATTAATAATATTAACTGTTGCATTTCTCTGGTAAATACTCACAAAGAGAACACAACGAATCACAACATTTATTAAGTGACAGGACACAAAAGCATACAGTTCAGTCGAACGGCACTGCTTATGATTGTAACAGAACATTCCTGAAAGATCGCGATCTATTTGGTAAGCTCTACAAAGCTCCTTTTTCTGTTGTCCATGATTCAATGTTTGAATATTTTAGAATATTACAGTGCAGTCATGCTATTACTATCTAGTGGAGTCAAGCGATCCCCATAACACATAATTACGGGATTAATATAAGTAAAAATGTTTGCTATATATTATATATTAATTCCCTTCAATACTTGGGTTGATTAAGGATTAAAGCCACAGATTATCGCTTATTCTCTTAATCTAATTCGAACAAGGTTGTTATTGTACACCATTTCATTTTCGTTACCGGACTTTCGCTAGTCAAGCTATTACATTTATAGATTGAAATCAATTTAGAAGGAAGAAGAAACAATTGTACAATTCGGTGACCTTCATTAACAAAACTGTCTTTTTACTTAAGGATTAAAAGATTGTAGAATATAGATCTCTAAAAATTTCAGTGTTATATGTGTCGAACAACTGTTTGGAAATAGAAATTAAACACAAGATGGCTTCTACAACGGTAATGAAAATAGGCGACAATCGTCAAATCCTTGCTCAATCATTAGCTAAAGATTATCGATTATCAGGTGGAACTAAAAAGAAAGAAGGAAAACTGATTGAAAGAAAGAAACAGGAAGTTCAAGTCGAACAGTCTGTTCAGGAAAGTCTTGAAGTGACTACCAGAAAGTCTAAATATCAATGGATTAGAATGGAAGATTTGGATAAAGAATTCGAAGATTATAATTATGACAGTAAGTTGTGTTATGGAAATTTATATCTAAGAAACCGGGTTCCATTCTTTTGGGCTTCTAGTACTCCTCACTTTCTTAAGTATCTGTTTGCTTTTAAGTGCAGGGTTGATAATTTAAAAAAAAACCCACAAATTTTGACACATTCAATTACCTATTATTCCATATGTAGTCGAAGAATGCTTCCAAGTAACAACAAATCAAATGTTTCAATAGGTCTTACTATAATGGTAAATAAATGATATACATGTATGTTATATTTTAGGTGATGAGGACTATGGTGATGGTAGTGCCTCAAAAGGCAGTATTTCACAACTTTCCTATATCAGTGCTTGTAGAAGACTCAAGGTTAACCCAATAAAAATTATTTACACGGGTCTGAACCAGAAACGACTTTGTATCAAAAATCAACTGATTTCACCCAAGTCTGTGAAAGCCTTGACAATTGCCTTGGTGAAAAATGTGGTCATTGAGGCCTTGACGTTTGATTCAAATGAATTGAAATCGACTGGAGCAACGATAGTGGCGTCCATTATACCGCAGAAATTAGAGTTGCTGGAACTTAACCTAACCAATAATTCGTTAGGGTCAAAAGGCGCCAAAGTCATCTGTAATGAACTAATGAACAATACCATTATTCAAAAAGTCGATCTATCTGGAAATCATTTCAATGAAGACGATGCCATATACTTCAGAGATCTGCTGGAAGAGAACAACTCAATGATGGAACTAAATTTAAGTCATAATAACTTTCAAGAAATGGGAGGAAAGGTGATTGCAGAAGGAATAGCTAAGAATGATTTTCTGAGAGTTTTAGATTTGAGTTGGAACCATCTTAGAATGTCTGGAGTTGTAGCTATAGGTAAAAGTTTACTGGAAAACACTACGTTAGAGGCCCTTAGAATTGGTTGGAATGGTTTCAATTTGAGGGGCTGTATAGCCCTTGGGGAATCGCTGTGTGAAAATAATACCTTAGTAGAACTAGATTTGACTTGTAACAGGATCACAGACTTGTGCCTAGGTCAGTTGCTTAAATCCTTCCACACTAACACTACCTTAAAGATATTGAAGCTTCCATTGAATCAACTTTCACGTCATGGTTGTGACGTTCTCCTGAAAATGATAGAAGGCCATGAACAGATTCCTCTTCAACTGATTGATTTGGGCAACCAAAGTGTAAAAGAAAACTTTCCAATAAGAGCCAAAGAATTAAAGAATACCAGAAATATAGATTTCTATCACGGGCCCGTTATTAGAGAGGGTTTTCAATTTGGAGGAGAAAAGAAAAAGTCTGATTCTTTGGATACCGAAGATCCATTTTTGGTTTTGATGGTGTATATGAGGTTACAAAACATCAGATTGTTGGAACTGTTTTCAAACATGGATAAAGATATGAGTAAGTCGGTGACGAGAGAAGAATTTAAAAAAGGAATGAAAAATGTAAATATACCCTTAACAGAATGGCAGCTTGATCGTTTGATACATTCATTAGATAGTGATAGGAACGGAGATATTGATTTCAGCGAACTCATGTCAGGAAGCAAAGAATATAAAGTTCGTATGTATACTAAAGGTGATGAAGTTGACGGAGAAGAATCGGACTTAGAGAGAGTCAGTCGTAAGGTTGAGGCCATCATGTCTAAAAGATACCACATGAGGCAATTCTAAACAAGGCCACTGTGCGAGGTACGACAGTAGTTAAACTTATTATTTATGCATAGGCTTAAATGAAATGTTTCTTCTTCTTGGCAAATCACTAGAAATGTGTTCGAATAATGTATAATCAACTTATAATATAATAAGTGTTATTGGTCGTGTTTATAATATTTCATTATATGAGATATAACCTTTGTTTGCTTATAAAACTCACCAATGTATCGCCAATTGACTTTCATGATTTCACGTATAATGGGACTAAAAGAGTTTCACACTTTAAAATATATTTGCAAAAGTGACAATGGAAAATTTCATTTTCTATTTAGTATCTAGTATTACACATAAATGAATGACTAGTCGTGAATAGCATGTAAACAGGAGGTCAATGGCACTCGAGGCCGAGGACTCAAATGTAGATAAGTGGTCATTAGCTCTATTTATAGGCAATAAGTCTGTCTGCCTGCAGAATCCATAGACAAGGTGATAATGACTCCTGTAGGCAAGAGGTAGACAACTCAATGCAAATAATCAATCAATAGCTCTGCTTGTAGACAAGAAGTCTGTCTGTAGAATCTGTAGATGAGTGAAGAAGGGTCCATAGCTCGTTTTTAGACATAAGGTCGATGGTCACCTGTTGCCATGGCTTAAGTGTAAAGTGTTCTGACACTTTATTAGCCGATAACTACCATAATTTAAGACATTTATCACATCTTTAGTTTAAAACAACAAGATGATCCCGCCCGCTCTAAAACACTGTGAACAATAATAGGTAAATTGGTTTAATGTGATAAACGTCTTCTATTTATAAATCATTAACACTTAGAAAGTCACATTTTAATAATTATTAAGGAGGTCGAACTCAAATGAAAATGAAGATAGTTTGCCAGGCAACATTTTAGACTCAATAAAGAGCGGTTCAAAAAATGAAAACGAACAAATTCCGACGCGTAACTTAAAATAGGTTTATAAGATGATCACGCCACATTTCAGTTAAATCAGATGAACTGAACGGTAATTTCAAAAGTGCAAATGTTGTCGTCTTTTCATTTTAAGTCAAGAGCAATAACTAAAAACTTGTCCGATATCTGATCATTCATCATTGACTTTATTATTATCAATTCTAAGTAAATGGGTAGAATTCATTTAAATATAGTTTATTCTGGGCTAAACCTGAGTTATTCCGCCTGTTCTTAAAAAAATGTTAGGCTTTGATGTAAAGGTAGGAATAGATGTCAGTGATGAAGGTTGGAAGTAAGGATGTAAAATATAGGCTATATTTATATTTATTTTATCTTTTCACAACAACCCATTGTCTTCTTTTATATTCTATAAAATCGGGGCTTTTATAATCAAGCATCTGTATCCTTTCGATCAAATTCGATGATTATTCTTATATAACATCCATTACATCAGTTAAGTCTTTTCATTGAGAAGATAGATAGGATAGTTAGGATTTCCATTCACATCAAACAAAACAACTTCAAACATTGTCCTCCATTTCAGCGTTTCTCTTTTTTTCCATGAAGGTTACTGGATTCGGTCCTTTACAACGATATTCAACATGGTTAAACAAGGACACTTTCTGCGTGAATGTCATCCCACAGTGTGGACAAATGAAGCGGATATTCAAATGTTTTTCACGAATATGACGTCGTAAACTAGTTTGAAATGTAAACTTCTTCTCACAGATTTTACACCCATATGGTAAATCATCGTCCCGTTTTTTCATCTGAAATAGAAAGAAAAGGGTGTGACATTTAAAAAATTGGTCTTTATTTTAATTACTATTAATTTTATATTTAAATTTTAGAATTTATTATGTTATTTTTTTGTGAAATCCTTTTACTGATAGGATTGTACTATCCATTTAATATAGCCTAACTATTTTTTGAAAAATTCAGTTAAAGTTTATTAGTGTCTTGCAAAATCAAGCAAGTCTTGACAAAGTTATAATTAACTGAAATTGTGTAACAAGGAAATAATGTCTTCTTTTTGCAACATTTCAATTTGCTGATAAATGTCTTATTATAGATAAATTAAATGGTATTCAAAAGGGATGAAATGATTACCCTGGTTTTTATACGCCCACATGGAAATGTGGACGTATATTGCCGTCGCCCCTGTCCGTCCGTCCGTCCGTCCGTCCGTCCACATTTGTTGTATCCACGATAGAGGCTACAGTTTTTATCCGATATTAATAAAACTTGGTATACATGTATATATTGATGATATCTCGGTCAAGTTCAAAAATGAAAATTATCGAATGAACGGTTTTTGAGTTATTGCCCTTGACTTAGTAAAAACGCGTCAAATTTGGGTTGTATCCACGATAGAGGCTACAGTTTTATCCGATCTTAATGAAACTTGGTATACATGTATATATTAAGGATATCTCGGTCAAGTTCGAAAATGGAATTTAACGAATGAACGGATTTTGAGTTATTGCACTTGATTTAGTAAAAACGCGTATATATCGGTCAAGTTCAAAAATGGAAATTATTGAATGAACAGATTTTGAGTTATTGCATGTATGGAAATTATGGAAAGAACAGATTTTTATACGCCCACATGAATATCTGGATGTATATTGTCGTTGCCCCTGTCCGTCGGTCTCGGTCCGTCAACATTAGTTGTAGACGCTATAGAAGCTACAATTTTATATGGATTTTAATGAAACTTAATATGAGCATTGGTATTGATAAGACGGCAGTTAAGTTCGATTTGGACAATTTTTAGATAAACAGTTTTTGAGTTATTGCCCCTGCCTCTATATTTGTTGTAGACACAATAGAAGCTACAATTTTCAATGGATTTTAATGAAACTTTGTGTGAGCATTGGAATTGATTAGACCTCAGTCAAGTTTGAATTTGACAGTTTTTCAATGAACTGTTTTGAGTTAATTGCCCTTGACTTCGTGAAATTGCGTCAAGATTCTATTGTGGTTTCAATAAGAAGCTTTAATTTTCAAAAGATTTTGATGGAACTTGGTGTAAGCATCAGAATAGACATTAGTCAAGTTTGAATTTCCGACTTTTTTTTAACGAATGGTTTTTGAGTTATTGTCCTTGACTTAGTAAAATTGCGTCAAAAATATTTGTGGGTGCAAAATAAGCTACAATTTTTTGATAGATTTGATGAAACTTGGTATGAGTATTGAAATAGATAAGATGGTGGTCAAGTTTCAATTTGACGATTTTCCATAAACAGTTTTTGCCCTTGACTTCAATATCCATTTAGCTCAATTTATTTTTCAAATTCAATGCTGCCAGTGGGCATATGTTACCTTGCCTGGCAAGCTATCTTTAATGTTATAAAGAAGTTTCTGATACTGCTAAAATTATATTACATAACAGTACAGTCGTGCTTAGAGCCTTAATACTGCTACCAAAAAGATTTAGCAAAAATATTCTCTCCACTACACATATGGTTCACTATTACCATTGTATCCCTGTTTCAAAACCAGCTGATGATGAATATTACACTATTATTATCATAAACACTGACAATCCCACACAAAAATCTGGCCTCTGAGAAATATATATTTGACACTGTCTAATTCCCAATAATTCTGTCAAATGTCTGTTCCTATGACTATGCCAGTTGTGTAGCCTGCCTACATGTGTCCCCATCCCATTCAATAGCATTTTTAGAGATAACCTTTAGAATTTCCAACTTGATGTTATACATAAAAAGTATACTGCAACAACAGTTTTTATCCAAGACTTCTGAGCAGATAAAAGTAGAAACATACTTCACTTCACACTCTTAACTATGTGTTGAGTTTACTTGGGCATAATTGAATATGTTTGGTAAGATGGGTCTTTCTGATAAAAGATGTGTCACAGAATGGACAGAAATAGCGAAGAAGTTTGTGTTTTTCACTAATATGACGACTTAAATTTGGTCTGTGTGCAAAACTTTTCTCACAATATTTACAGAGATAATGTCCATCAACCTACAATAAGAAAAGGAAAGTTGTCAGAATTTACACAAAACCATAATTTGAACAATACAATACACTGATCTTAATTCCATAAATACAAACTAAATGATCATTATGTAATATTACACTAATTATACACAAGGAAATTAACAAGAGGCATTGATAGAGGCATCTAAACATGCTACTGGATTAACGACCGTATAGGATGATGCTAAACCCATAAACAAACAAAAAACCCAAAAATCCCTTAATTACTGTTAGTTCAAAATATGTCTTAATATTATAAATTCCTTATACTATCTTTTTATCATGGCTTTTGGATAATTATTGTCAAATTATAGTAAGGTTTATTGATTATATTATATATAAAGTCATGTTGTAAGAATATAGTATGGATATTATTTTCAAATTTTATCTTAATGAGAATTTTAGTAATCATATCCAACGCCTACTACATGTACCTAATCCCACAACATCCTCATGTGAAACAGGATTTCCTCAATGGTAGTGACATAAACAAACTCAAATCTGACAACATAACAAGACAAATATGCTAAACAGATTGTTTTTAAGCACACAAATAGTTTTATCGGTTACCACCAACAGAAGAAGAAACATATTAGGGTCTGCCCACTATAAGAGTAAAGAGACTTATTCTTCCTTTACAATAATTATCCTATAAAAAAAATTAAGTAAGACGAAAAAAGCAAAAGTTTGATCAAAATATTTTATTTAAGAAAACACAGATAAATGATGTGATTATTGAATAATGATATGGTATATTGTATCTGTGTACAGGTAGTTAATGTCCCTTCCTAAGGCAGAGTTTTGGTCACAGTTACAAAATAGTTTAAATACACAAATGATGCAGCTCAAGGCATATCTTGAGACATACATCACATAATCTTTCAAAACAGACCTAACCAGGTAATCAGATTGGGACTAAAATTTTATCTTCTTTTTATGTCAAAGTTTATTACCATTTAGCACAAACAATTGAAGATTGCTTCATTGCCACATGACATGAATAAAGAATCTACACAGGGAATCATTGCCTCATATTATCTTTTATTTTAAGACAGTTTGTCTAATAGTCATCAGTTATGAATTAATAATGATTGTAAAGGACATTTTGTATGTATGTTTTTGCTAGTTGGGATATTTCTGTGTGTGGTTTGTGGAGAGGTGTGGAGTATCCATGGTCCACATTATTATGCTGACTTGTACAATCTATGTTACTTTTTATAGTCTATCTTAAAATGAAATAGACAGTTTATGTATATCCTTCCTATTTCCAAACAGTGTTCATCTATGACAGTTACAAGGACTGTATTAGACATGCAACATATCATAAATTAATTGATATACATAATCTTTCACATACATAAACTTGTATCTTTTTTCTTGAACTTGAACAATAATTTGTCACAGGCTACATTTACATTATAACATATGCCAATCCTTTCATAACTTCTGTCAACATGATTGTGACCTACATAATAGAAACAATGGGTTTCAGTTTTCTTGTACTATGTAAGTTTGTTCTAATTGCCCAGTACTACCCAGGAGTATAGGACAAGAGTTTTTCATATGTCTATGTAAATTACAAGTCTGAGTAAATTGTTTGCCACAAAATTGACAAGACACTCTTTCATTTAAATGCTTAGCCACGTAATGCCGTTTCAGACTTCTTCGGTGTAAGAGAAATATTCCACAAATTGGACATGGCACTTTCTTCTCACTTGCTTTTAATGACGATTTCACCTACAAAATATAGATTAAAACCAGGGTGAGAAAACTAAAAAAACTCCACTTAAAATATCATCAACAACATCAAAACATACAAATTGTAATTATTAAAAAAAACTGAAATTAAATGACAAGTTGTAATCCAGGGCTGTTTAATAAAAACTATATTCGAATTGACAAACCAATACCAACTAATTTAAATCCCGAACCATATTTAGATCAACAAACTATAATTGAGTTACAAAAGTAGAAACTTGAAAATGAAAAAAAATTAAGGACAAGGAAATGAAATGAACTAAACTAAACTATTCAATAAGAACCATAGTAGTACATTCTAATAGATATCCTCCAGAGGAAAATTTATTTATTATAAAGAATGTGCCAATATGAAAAGAAACTAACCTGATGTCTTAATAAAAAAGTTAGGAGGATGATTATGAACTTTTAAACTATCAAAACAAACAACATCATTAACAGTTGTAAGATATCTTGAGCAATTTTTGGTAGTACATTTCCAATTAATTCGCCAAGTCTTAGTTTTAATATTCTCAGTCTTCTTATTAACTCCATACATATAACCATCATAACATAGAAATCTACCTCCTCGCTTAGTAGGAATAAACCATTGCGCTGGTCCTGCTTCAAATTTCATATCATCAACCACATTCTGCAGAGCCAAAAAATCAAGAGACATATAGAAATGAATTGAGCATATAGATAAACAAGGAATGTAAGCTTAATGCAATTTTGAGAGATTTTATTGGTCCCACAAATCAATTCCTAATTACCATAATGAAGAGTTAAGACATCTTTTAATGCACAACCAGAAGAAGGTATGACACTGTTTTGGCCAGTTAGTTTCTGGCACCGGAAAACAATACTGTTTGGTCCATCTAATCAACAAAAAGAAAACAAGTTTCTACATTGTAAAATAACAAATTTAATAAGGAATGTAACAACCAATTCTTTAACAATATTCAACAGTTAACACAAACAGACAATTGAAACAGTTTCCTTTAGTGGTATTAAAAGACATGAAAAGGATCTTAAAGGTAGCTCTATTTCAACTATTTGTATCACTTTTCAGAACGATAGTGGGGAACCTCAAACCTATATTCTCAGTAAATAACAAACTCAAAGTTTCAGCAGTTTTTTGTAGAATTGATTTAATTTTGATACTTATCAGTTGGCAAGTAACAATTTTGTTCACTATACATGTATATGCCTTATGCAAATTGAAAACACAAATATTCATAGAGTAATGTGGGTACATAAATATGGATTTGTATTGTTGCATAATTTATTCTGTTAAGCAGTAAGCATATATAACTCTGATATATATAAGTAATAATATTAAAATCAAAACACATAAAATATCAGCCATTTTATAAACATTTTACAGAATACCTTCAATTGAATCGAATTAACCTGCATGAAATAGAGAGAGAAGAAAAAGAACTAATTATTACACAATGTCATTAAAGTAAGAAAAACTCAAAGAGTTTATTCTTAAGAGACTTTCCATGAAGTCTTTACAAAGAAAGAACACTTACTAGACTCACATATTTAATGCCTCTAACTCTACCTTGATTACACCCGTTTTGGTTTTCATAACAAGACAGACTGAGCAATTGACATGGTGAACACAAATTTATTTCAGAAAGTGTTGTTACAATTTTTCTTTGCTACTCTAAATAGCTGTCTTGAATTATTTCATAGTATCCAGAGTGTAATGTATAGATTTACATGAATGATTTAGATGCCTCATTAAAGAGGTTCTACGTGTAAATGTAGTATGACAAGTGGGACATTGCTCCCTTTTAGCAAGATGTCTTTCTTTAACATGCTGCACTACATTAGAATGATACACGCCACAATAAGGACACTGGTTCTTTCGACATTTTGGACCAATTGTTTTCCATGCCTACAATGAAAGAAAATTCCTTTGTAAATATTTGGAAAAGAAATTTTCTTCACAAAAATAGAACTAGAATACCCAAACACACCAGAATAGCAGTTGAAAATTTGAACCAAATTGCACATTAGGCTTAAACTTAAAACAGTGTGTAATTCTTAATTACTCTGTTGAACTCTGTTTCAAACACCTTGAGCACCTTAAATACTACGAATTCAATTTATTAAGCATTTTTCATTAATCAAATGATTATTTATGGTAATTATGGTTAATTACTTAGTTTTTTGAATATTTTTTCTTTATGTTATTTATGGTAGTAGGTATATTTACTGATGAATAGAGCTCTTACTGACCAAATTTAAAATTTTCAAATTATATGTTCATTCTAAGACCTATTATCCCTTTAAGAAAAATATGTAAAAAGTGAATAAAATCTTGAATTATCAAGCACTAGAAATACTGCATTTCTAAATGAATGTTGGCTTGATCATGGCACAAATACATCAATCACTGTATTTTGACCATGATCAAGCCAATAATTTTTTTGGTAATAGTAATAAACAACCAAGATGTTACCTTCTAGCTAAATAAAATCACTAAACCATCCATGAATGCAATTAATTAATGCAACTTTCTGGTTTTTTTATAGTCCTCTGATATCAATAGGATAGAATAGCAGAACAAAACATTTGTTCAAAAAACTACTTTCTATCAGCACAGACAACTGACTTCATGGTATGAAGTTTTTCCTTTTAAACCTTGATACTAGCTCTGTCATAAAACTGTTGCATTACCCAAAGTAACACTCGTTGATCTAAAAAAAAATATGGCTCTTGTATATTACTGTGACATTGTTTTGATTTGCCTTTAATGGTGGTAGCCAGAGTAATCCTTGTTAAATAGATAATTATGTGTAAAATTCAATTGCTAATAACTTTCTCAAACAAAATTTTCATCAGACTAATAAATAGAGTACATATATCAAGTGCTATCATGCTGCACTATCATAATGTAATCCCAGTTATAAATCGATTAAGGTACAAATATGACTTCTTTTCTGATACTTGATGTGTTGAAACCACCTTAAATCTTTTAGATTGGTATCAATTATTGTCATCAGAAAAAGACATCCACCTATTTCTAGATTGTAGTATAGTGGCTACAGTAGATTGTCCTATAATAATACCATACATTTTCTGAACAATTTTAATAATTTCACTCTGAGTTATTTTGGGACAGTTATCTTTAATTCTACAAATATCTTGTTTCATCTTGACAGTTATAACAGTCTTTTTCTTTGAATTTCCCATTATTTTCTCAATTTGTTCTGCTGACATCATCTGATAATAAGAAAAAAAAGGAAAACAAATTTAGAATTGAAAACTTTTCCAGTATCTATATTTATCTAGTAGCTTTATAGTGAAATTAAGTCATAATAGAAGGGACAATCTTGTTCATTCACAAAGCAAAACGTATGAGAAAACTTATAATTCAATATCATAATCCACAATCACCAAATTCACTCTATGTACCAGATCAAACTAAAAGGGTACTCATGTACCAGATCATATCAAATTATTATAGACCTTACTAAATCAAAAAATAGAAAGGAAACAACTTTGAACAAAGCAAACTTCAATGGCAGTATTGTTTATTGTGACACTGGACTTTTAGTAAGATATAGTGCTTTATATTCTATCAGAATAAAATGTTTCAATTAACTTTAATATAATATCTTAATGAAACAATATAAACATTTCTCCAGTACTATCAACACTTTATACAGTTTGACAACAACTATTTCAAAACATCAAACAATCAATTTAATTCACTAGGAAACCAGTTCTAAATAGACATCAATACAACCTTTTGGTAACAGAATTACTGAACCAGTTTCTGGGCATATCAAACCACAAAAGTATGTATAAAGGATATAATAAACACTGTTTTATATAAGTTTACACATTGAACTTGAACTGTCAAAGTTCTGAATGGTGTAATTGTTGTAAATAGGTGTAGCAGTCTTCTCATGTCACTATGACTATTACATTTGTTTACATTCTATGTAGAAAATATTCAAGAAAATGGCCATAGTTTATGTAAGTTTACTTACTGATGCTTAAAAAGGGACAAAAATCCTTTATACAGTAAGTGTTGTTCATTGAAAGATCAGTTTGATTTAATTGTAAATGAGCATAACTCGACTGGTTGGTGTATAACACTTAATATCCAAACAGAAATAGGTTGGCATTTTCAATAATGGGAAAAGAGGACAAGTCAATCAGAAGTTTATATCATTAGTTTTGATAATAATGACTATGGTATATCAATTTTTGTTCCAAAAATCCAAAATTTCTTCTTTTATTCATTTGACTCTAAAGAGTTCATGCAAAATCACCATATATTAATGGATCTATATCAAATCCTGCACATAGATTGTGGTTCTGAGAAATACCATTGGGGCTGGGTATGATTAATGACAGGCTACCAAGCAATAATTAAAATATCTTCTAAATAATAATAAATACATGTATATGTAAAATGAATATCATGTCTAAATTTTTTCCCGTAATATATCTGGGTTACAGTTCATCATTTTAACTATGAATATACAGAGAAAATTAAAACATAAATTTTAAATACATAGTGCAAGGAATTGAATACCGGTACATCAATTATTTTACCTATACCGACATACCATATCTTATATGAAATCTAAAGAACAAAGAGTGATAGACTTTCAAATTGTATGATATTATTGCTTAGTTGTTTATTATACTCAAGAAAGATGTAAGGAGAAAGAAATATTAAGTGTTTCAAATATGTTCACAATTCATAACACAATTGCTAATAATGAAACCTCTGACAAATCATATAGAATTAATTTGTATGCAAGACAATTTATTATTTCTAATTGCTGATATGCAACATTACTGAAGAAGGGATTTCACAAATAGAATGCACGTAGGCCTATAGTTTTTCATTCAGATTAAATGTGGTATCAATTTCTATAAGATATTTAGTGGATGAAGCCATACTTTTAGTTTGTTATCAGTGCATAATATGATTTGTCAGCAATATGTACAACAAATCTGTTTAATAACAATATCTTCTTCACTTTTTAATGATAGTTTTGAAATTCAAATTTCCAATATAGTTTTTTCTTGAATTTTTAAATTTTCAGATAAAAATAAAAGATATTTCAGACAAACAGATTTGTAGTAACTTCTCTAGAACATAATCAAATATACATACCGTGACAGGACTATTTTTAGAATTATAAAATGAAGTAGTACCAACTGAAATATAAAAAGCATATGTATAACTTTTAGGTTTATGATTCTTATAAATTCTTAAAGCTGAACTCCTGTTATAAAAAAATTCAATAATTAATAAAAAAAAATCTTATCCGCGATACTTGTTTCAAACTTCAAACAAGTATGGCGTTTGCCACTCCCATCAAAACCTAAAATATGGTGACGCTTCGCTTCACTCTGACTCGGTATCGACAACTGTGAACTGTGCTGTCGTGACATTATTTATATATTGTACGTGGCAGAAACTACTAGTATTTACAGCGGATCGACTTGGACATTTCTATAACAGACGAAAAAATCAACCAGAATTATGTCTCAAAAGGTATCTATAATATTTTACCCCTAAAATGATCATATACGAAGCAGAAATGAATGTAAATATAAATAGCAAAAAATAATAGAAATTCTATACAGAAAAACCAAATCCACGCAAATATCCAAATTCAACATGGAGATATTTTCATCATATCTAAAGACTATAATATAACACTATAATAACAACAAAATCTAAGCACAAATCAAAATAACTGATAAGTCTGTGATTGTATAAAGCACTACCTACTTGACGTATGTTATGCTACTCTACTATATGGAAAAATTTGTCCCAAATATTTATTTCGCTCTCTTCAAACACATTATTCAACCATATCGTTGTTGACATTTGCACTATATCATAAAGTTATAAGTAGTTTCTGCCATGTACAATGTATAAATAATGTCACGACAGCGAAGTTCACCGTTGTCGATACCGAGTCAGAGTGAAGCGAAGCTTGACCATATTTTAGGTTTTGATGGGAGTGGCACACGCCATACTTGTTTGAAGTTTGAAACAAGTATGGCGGATTAGATTATTTTTTTATTAATTACTTAATTTATCTTTATAACAGGAGTTCAGCTTTAAGTGGGCTTATGAAGCCAGTTCGATCAAATATAAGAAGTTTTGGTCCAGTGATTCTGAAGTAAGACATCCAAAATTCCTGTGATTTCAGATAAACAAAAGTAAAGTTTCACTATGACACATTGTTTGTTATGATGTTTCTTTTGTGATTCAAAATTGAAACACTTTCTTTTTTTATGATAATGGTATAGGAGAAAAGACAAGTGTGTTAAGAAAAACAATACCTGCTGCTGTAGAAGAAGATGCTAAGTTAAATGACGAAGAAGAAGCAAGATCACAAGACTGTTGCAAAGATGAGGGATATAGGCCTAATGTTTTATCACGTAGTCCTATTAAATAATCGTCACTACACATATCATCAGCAAGTACGCTATTATCACAATTATTGTCATTATTATTATTAGAAGTGCTTCCATCAGTTGTACCTGTAAAAAGAAAATGAAATATTTTGGGTTTTCCATAGGATTCTCTCCCGGGGATGATAAACAATTTCACTAAAACTGTTGAGAACCGATAAACTATTTATTAAGTGACCAATCAATCATTGGAATCATTTCGTAATTAGCAAATTCGAAGATAATCATGGACTTGTGAGGCAAAAAACAAACAAACCCACTTTTCAATGATACAAATAAGCAGGTCCAATAATCAAATATATAGGCTAATATATATCTAATGAAATTAAAGGAAGGCATCTTTAAGAACTAGGATACTTACCTGTAACTGAGGTAAAACAAGCAGTTCCTTCATCATCACAAGTATCAATAGGCTCTGCTTTCACTCTAGATAAATCTATTTCTAAATCTATTGGGGGTATCACTTGGAATGGTTTACTTTCTTCAGCATCAGACTCAGAATTATGTATTACTGACTGAGAGGCACTCTCGGTATATGGAGAGTTAGTTGAAGAGGTAATCGGCTGTTTTGAATTATGAAATATGTTTCTGTCATTATCAACAAAATCATTTTTTGGACTTCCTACAATTGATTGTTGTAATGGTGAACCTTCATTTACGATGGGCTTAAATACTTTAGGAGGGTGAATGATATACTGTTTTTCAGGTCTTGTTCTTTTCTTTCTGTTGGGACCAAACATATCCTTTGTTTGATTTAGGTTGTGCTGATGATGTGAGTTGCTTCTATGGTTAGCAATATTGAAATGACCTGAACTTAAATCATCTGACTTATCAGGAGCTTGTGGGGTTTCTTGATTTTTATTCACTTTTGCTTTAGGCTCAGAATGATAACTGTTACTAACAAACATTGTGGAGGAATTGTTATCTTTACACACTTTCTCATTAACAATATAATCTATATTGGTCTGACTGTCAACATTTAGATATAAATGTCCTATAACTTGTATAGAATTATTAAAGTTCACATGACCATGACATAAAACTTGTAGATTTTTAACTAGTGAGTTAATGAACTTATTTGCTTCTTCAATATCCATTGTATCTTTTATTCTGAAAAATAAATCAGTAAAAGGTTTAGAAAAAATAACCTTTTTAAAGATGAGTTAAACACTTTTTGTAGATGTAGATGTTAACTGCACGTAAGATAACAGTAATTTGTAAACAGTAAGGCCAGTTGTAATGAAATCAATTTGTATGGAAGATAATGGTAAGATAGTATTAATTAAATATTAATGTGACTTTTACATATAAATTGGAACTGTCGCCAGGAAAATATATTATTGACATCCTCAACGTCTGTTAACTATTCGGATACTTTTCAAGTAGCCTACTTATATATAATCAAAAATAACTGTTGTCTGAGTATGTGTAGGCCCTGTTGTTTATTGAATAGGCCTAGTTGAGAAATGTTGACAAAATGACACACTATTATTTAGGAACAGTATGGATATGAGAGAGAATAATGTGAATATATTTCTTGTAGGCCTAATTTTTACTGAATATTAATATTGCATCTATAGATTACCTTCCGGATTTAAGACGAATTTATTAAGAACTAAATCCAAAGGTAGTTTATTTTCCTGTTTATCATTTGCTTTCTTCGTCTAATGTCAGACACACAGTTAATGATGACGTCGCATATCAGGGACAATTTATTGTAATATGTCAATCATAGTTAAGATAGTTACAGGAATATATATTGTTGATATACATTTGTTGATTATTGTATTAGATTAATTCATCTAAAAGACTCGAAACATTTTCAATCTCTTTGCCTTCTTTTAATGATAATAAACCTCAGGACATAAAGAATGAAAATGAGTACTCCACCAGGTGCGCGTATTGACTTGATCATCCAGTCACTTTGGTCATGGAATTTTATGCCTGGATATAAAAATCTCATAACAGATAATCTACAAAGCAAATCAGCATTGTTGTCTGAATAATATTAAAGATCTATAATCAATGTAAAAAGCTTAGGTCCTGTTATTTGTATGCACTTCGGTTCAGTTATAGGCCTAACCTAAGTAGGTTATATAGGTTTAATTTGATACAAATATATACTCCTTGTTTAAAATGTTAAAATGGCCCAGTGAATTGCATTTATCATTTGGCCATTATCCATCCAAACTTTTCTTGGATTATAAGCATGTCCCTTGGCTTGGGATTGGAATGGATATTCAGATTAATGCATAATTACTAATATTTACACGTTTGAAATTTATTTTCTCTAAAGCTAAAATCAATTTATTTTTCAGAATAAAAGATGGATATTGAAGAAGCAAATAAGTTCATTAACTCACTAGTTAAAAATCTACAAGTTTTATGTCATGGTCATGTGAACTTTAATAATTCTATACAAGTTATAGGACATTTATATCTAAATGTTGACAGTCAGACCAATATAGATTATATTGTTAATGAGAAAGTGTGTAAAAATGACAATTCCTCCACAATGTTTGTTAGTAACAGTTATCATTCCGAGCCAAAAATAAAAAAGAAGTCAAAAGATAGTAGGCCTACTAACAATAACAACAGCTCAGAATTGCAAGATCAGAGACCAAAAGAATCTCAGGAACCAAGAAAACACCAGAAACCTCAAAGGTCTGAAAGAGAAGCAGATTTCCAAAGTTCATTTTCTGATCACATCACTCCTCATACAGCTCAAATACATCAACAGGTTTATAAACGACCAAGTCAGGATATTTTATCACCAATAATACGACATGAAAACAGTGGGAAGAAAAGATTAAGAGTGTCTGAAACATCAAGTGAATCTCCCATATTAAATTTATCAACAATTAAAAGTGAGCCAAAAGAGGTTGATAAAGAAGAGGAAAATGATTGGTCTTATTATGATCATAATCAATCATCACATGGTTGGTATTTTGTTATAATTTCAAACGATCTTAACAACTGGGATAGATCAGTACCAGAAGTTACTGTTTCAACAAACTGAATCTGAAATAATGGCATAAACAGATGACAAAGGGATATTTCCCTATAACTGTCAGATTAGAATTATGACTGATGTAAATTTATTTTTGGACCAAATTTTTTCTCACCAATTAAAGACTAATTAATTCTAAAGTTCTAGCTCTAAAAAAGCTGATCCTTATCTTGGCACTAAATGAAGAATTAAATTTTAATGTACCAGTACTGGTATATATATGTAGGAGTAACATTTTAAATCAAAAGATTTACATTTTATGAAATATTGAATATATGGAAGGAACCTACAATTAAAAAATTAATATCATTTTTATATGGTTCATTTGAATAATATAATATTTAAATAATTTTGCAGGATCAATTGAAGAAGTAAGTACCGGTAATGATTTTTTATCTGGTATAAGAGATAAAACATTAGCTGTATATCCAGTAGCAGTTCATTCTAATGATGATAATATATCCTTTAATCTACCCCAAAAATCTACGCCTTCTTCATCTTTACATTCTACTCATGATGGTGATTCAGGTAGGTTTATCAAAACATTCTATATCAATGAATTTCCTGGCAAGTTAACAGTTTAAGGGAATTTATAGGTGGATTTTCAGTCTTTTATCATTTACAAATTGTACAATACTGAATTTCGGAACATTTGCTTTAGAATATAAAATTGGTCTGATTGGCATTATGGTAATGTTATAATCTGGTAATGTCGTAATCTGGTAAAGTTATAATCTGGTAATGTTATAATCTGGTTAAGTTTTTATGGAACTAGTAGCAGAGAAATTCATTACTTTGTGTAACTTTAGTTTACAAGATAATACAATATCCTCTCAAATCCAACTTTGCTAAACCTTCATAGATATATTTTTTTAATTTTAGGAGGGACGCCATTTCAAATGCAGCCAGAGCCCCTCAGTGTAAGTAAATTGTTTTTATTTTCTAGTGATAAGTTGAGAGAACATGATTTAAACATGTGTGTTAAAATAAACATTGTTTCAGATTTCAAATTTTTAACCTCAAAAACATTGCAATATATCATACCCTCATATTACAAGATCCTGTATCAATACTTGACAATATAATTTTTTCCAAAAAAAAAAGATGAGGATTGTTTTAAATATTTTGTTGATTGAAATTGTTGAAACATGACATTTGATGTTATCCATTCTAGTCAACGAGTAACTACATTACAAAATACCAGAGTTACAAAGTTTTAGATTGATATATTTTGAAACTTTGAAGCTAAAAATCATGGCAAGATTACCCATTCGCCAGAACTTCTGAAATGTATGCATACTGTTTTCTCAACTTGTTAATAAATTAATTATTTGATATGGAAAAGAATGTTATAATATAAATGTTGTAGGTAGATATATATGGTTATTGTATCTTTTAGTTACATCATTCTGATAATTGTCAGTATTCTAAACACCATTCTTTGTAGCTTTGAGCATGTTGATCTGGCTGTCTGAAAGAAGCTTATGATGACATCTATATGCATCTTCTGTACAAATATAATTGTTAAATTGCAAACCTTTTACAAAAATAATGTTTTATGGTATTAAATTGCTTTAGTAAAAGCATTGGCCTTGGATTAGTAGAGATTTCCTTGTATCACACGTCCAAACAGGAAGGAACACTCTAGTTATGGCCTGGCAGGTTTCACCTATCTAAAATTTCAGTTTAGTTCACACATTTTTGGGAATGAAAATGTGTTGATAAAAGGGATTTCAATGTAATTGTTTTAAACTAAGATAAAATATTGCATAAATGGTCCTACTAGTTCGAAAAATGCAGATCTATATATGTTTTCTGTTGGTTATTTCGGTTTCTCTAAGACATACATGAGTCAGTTTTGTCAGGTTTGATTGAACTTTTACCTGATATCATAAGTTGTTGTCAAATGTTCAAGCCTATCTTCATTAATGGTTATTTGAATTCTCTGAAAGATTTTACTGTCTTTAGCCATGAATCTTGAATAGTTGTTTATGGTGTTTTGTGTTGAAATATGAATAATTACTTTGTTACAGGATAAGGCAACAGTATTAGACATATGACCCATAACATTGAAATAAGATGAAATTTGTTTTACAAAAATTATTAAGCCTTAATTGAGACATAATCTTAAAGATATGCCTGCATTTGTACTGTGTTTCTCTTACTCCTGGATTTGATTCAAAACCAATAGACAATATTAAATGAATACATAACTTATGTATAGTTCTTAACCACTAGTATTACAAACAGTTTAAACAAAATTGAGGTGTTGTAAACAGCCAGAGTGCAGTTGTATAATATTTGTCTTCTCTAGCTTTACTTTAACTTTTTGTGCCTTACGGTTTTAATAACAATAGTCTCATCTTCTATTTTTAAACAATGGTTGTGTTCTTGCTTACATTTTATCTTTAAAAAAAACATTCACTAAAATATATTTGCATTTATTACTTGCATGGTTTGAGACAGGGGAATATATAGGAAAATATACTTCCCAGATCGCCATCAAAAAGTTAACTACAAGACATTTCTGTAGAATGTAAAATAGACAAAAAGTTCTGTTTTTTCGTCCAATTAAAACCAAAACTATCCAGTGCGAATAGTTTTAATTTTGTGCTTTTTGTCTATCTTGCAGTTGTCATCACTTTTTGGTCCAACTAGAAAATCCTATAGTGTTTGCATGAAAAAGAAAATGTGTCAATATAAAGAAGCCAACCCTAGTGCCACGTATGATGAAATTGTAGAACATTTGAAGACCGAATACAATATTGAAATAGTTAAACCAACATTGGCAGCCATTTTGAGGGAAAAAGATAAATGGTTGAATATTCCAGAAGATTCAAGCTTTTTTGGAACTTTCAAGACTCGTTTAAATAAAAAGTAGAACGTTTATGTAGTGTTAATAAGAGAAGACAATAATTTTTAGAGTTTCAACAAACATAATTTTTATACGCCCACATGAATATGTGGACGTATCTTGTCGTCGCCCCTGTCTGTCGGTCCGTCAGTCTGTCGGTCCGTCAACATTTGTTGTAGACACTATAGAAACTACAATTTTCTATGGATTTTAATGAAACTTTGTATGAGCATTGGAATTGATAAGATGGCGGTCAAGTTCGATTTGGACGATTTTTCGATAAACAGTTTTTGAGTTATTACCCCTGCCTCTATGTTTGTTGTAGACAAAATAGAAGCTGCAATTTTCAATGGATTGAAATGAAAGTTGTTGTGAGCATTGGAATTGATAAGACGCTGGTCAAGTTCGAATTGGAAGATTTTTCGATGAACAGTTTTTGAGTTATTGCCCTTGACTTAGTAAGATTGTGTCAAAATTTTATTGTGGGTGCAATAGAAGCTACAATTTTCAATGGATTTTGATGAAACTTGGTGTGAGCATTGGAATTGATAAGACAACAGTCAAGTTCGAATTTGGCAATTTTTTTGATGAACAGTTTTTGAGTTATTGCCCTTGAATTTTAGTTTCCTCCTAAATAAATTTAGATGAAACTTGGTGTGAGCATTGGAATTGATTAGACCTCAGTCAAGTTTGAATTTGACAGTTTTTCAATGAACTGTTTTGAGTTATTGCCTTTGACTTATTGAAATTGTGTCAAAATTCTATTGTGGTTGCAATAAGAAGCTTTAATTTTCGAAGGATTTTGATGGAACTTGGTGTAAGCATCAGAATTAATAAGACATTAGTCAAGTTTGAATTTCCAAATTTTTTTAACAAATGGTTTTTGAGTTATTGCCCTTGACTAAGTAAAATTGCGTCAAAAATATTTTTGGGTGCAAAATAAGCTACAATTTTTTAATAGATTTGATGAAACTTGGTATGAGTATTGAAATAGATAAGATGGTGGTCAAGTTTTAATTTGACAATTTTCCATGAACAGTTTTTGAGTTTTTGCCCTTGACTTCAATATTCATTTATAAATTCAATGCTTGCCTGGCAAGCTATCTTTTATTGTGTAACACACCCATTAAATTTTAGATATCAATGACTACTGGATATCCTGTGCAATTGATAAGTCAATTCATAACTGAAAAAGACATCACTTATTGGGACCAAAAACACATGTTCATAGTGTGAAATGTAAAACTGATCTATAATTTATATTGTGGTAAACCCTTGAGTGCTGTTGATTTAAACTGCCATTGACTACAAAATTGTAGTTTTGATTCATCACTGTTAGTATTTTGTGGTTGTGGTTTAGAACAGCACTGAAAAAGTAGCATATCATGCAGTTGGACTTATATGAAAAAGTATTTATATGTTTGATTGGGCAAAAACTGAAGCCAGTATTGCACATCAAAGACAGTTGAGAGTTGCATAGTATGATTGCTCATTATCCTTATATAGATTTTGTGTCAAAGATCATGTCAGGTTTTTATCAAGGACCTTGTGACAAAGGGTTTTTCTTTGTAATTTCAAAAGTTAAAGATAAATCTGCATCCAAATGTGATGATACATGCTACTTTCTCACTTGTATGTATGAAATGATTTTGAATACATGATCTTTCCAATTTTCTTAACTCAACCAGGTGACTTGAATCTACTATGTGGTCTAATAATATTTTTTGAATTACACCCACAGGGTTACTTGTACTGTAACATATAGTAACTTGTTACCTTTCAACCACCCTATTCTCTAGCCTAGAGAATATTCAGACACATGAAATATTGGCTATGAACTAGTATCATGTTAAAATTTGACAACTCTCCCCTGAAATATATGTCTATATGTATTTTCAGGTGGATTTAACAACTTTCAGAACTAGATCAAGACAGACATTTTCATCAACAATGAAAAAAGAGTTATGTTTGTATAAAGAATCTAACCCTGATTTAAGTTATTCAGATGTTATGAAGTATGCTAAAGATGTCTATGGTGTTGATATTTCATATTGGACATTATCTGGTATTTTTAGACAGAAACAAAGGTGGCTAGAACAGGAATGATGAGGTTTTGAAAGCATTTATATTAGTGATTTTCATTGCCTTGTTAGATAAATGGGTTTTGAGTTGAACCAATTATTGTGATTATTGTGCAAAGGCAATGACCAAAATAAAAAACAATTTAGATGCTAGTAGGATCAAACTTCTACTTTTGTGAATGTTATTTGATAGCCTGTTGGTTTTGGTATTATTGTTCTTTTGCATTGTTGATGAGTTCATTGTTTTTTTTAACTATTTATTATTAATTGTGATATTTGGTTTTCATATTAAAATCATTTGCCAAAGATCCAATAAAAAAAGATAATAAATATGTTTGAACAGCGCTCGATTGTGAGGTTCGGTAGCATGGTAGGTTCTGTAGCATGGTAGGTGAGAGCTTTTGTTCGAGCAAGGGGTACCGGAATTGATAATTGGGGAAAGGTAAATGCCAAATGGTTTGGCCAAAGACCAATTTGAAGAAAGGATCCTTGACTGTTAACCGAAGTTGTTACCCTTGTAATATATAGGCCTATTCCTTGATATCTTTACAGAATGATGATGCCAGCTATTGTGTTTAAATTAAATACCTTCTGCAAAGTTCATAAAGTTTTCACATCACCATAGTCTAATTGTAGCCAGGTTATAATAATTATATAAGTGAAAAAGTACTAAAAAGTAGGCAGTGGAACATATAATGCAATTTTGAATGTGTTTTTTTTTTTTTTTTGCTTTGAGTTATAAATTGTTATGTTTCTTTGAAAATCCTAAATTAAGGCACATGAATCAGATTCTATATATCTGATTGGTCAGTAATACCATAGCTGTTACATCAACAAATCAAACTGCTTGGTACTGTATTTGAAAACAGGTTATTTGGACTAATAGAATGTAAATAATATACATAGTATTATTAAATAATGATTCCTCTATTTAATGTTTTGATCAGAATTATAGTAACAAAGAATGCAGTACCTTACGGTATGTTAGTTTGCATAATACAAAATGATTTAAATATAGTATACTGCCAATCTTTAATGTTAGCAGCGCTTCACTTCTCATTCTATGGCTTGATAAAATGAAATGTTGCTAAAATAAAAGAGCAGTAGTAAATCCATAATAGTGTTCACAATTATCAAATGTTCTATCTATTTCTAAATGTCATTTAAATATTATAGTATTTAACTGATAATAAAATGTTGATTTCAAAATATAGTTATTTTTAATAGAATACTGCAGACTCTGACTTCAATATCAGGAATATATTGCCAAAAATTGATACACAACTAAAAGACTGGTTGTCTGAAAGAAGAGAAAAATTGCAATTATTATAGCAGAGCTACATGTGATAAAGCTCTATGCTTGCAAGCTTTTAGCTATAAAATTGTAGAATATAATTGTGAATGTGTTGAGTGATGAATGTTGAATAATTTATGAACTTTAACTGTCAAATACCACAAAATATGCATGCAATTGATCAAAATTCAGTGTAGATATTACTATATCCATGGTTATTACATATTTTACCTTGTTTCCAAATATACCCTGCTAAATTTGAATATCTACTGGGTACCAATCCATATGTATTTATGTGCATAAAATTGATTATTTCAATTTATTTTACTGGCTAGTTCCAACTTAAAATTGACACTTATTTTTTCTACTTATAGGTGTCAGAGCTAAATGAGAGGTATTTTCCATGCATATTTTGTGGTAAAATTTTTCGTCACCAACCAAGTTTGAGTCGCCATGTTTCAGCTAAACATAGAGCTTATAGATCTACATGTCCTAAGTGTGGTCAGATATTTTCACACACAAAAGCAATGGCAGAGCATCATACAATGTGTAATGGATCTGGTACATTTGAAGATGATATACCAATGCCATTGACTAAATCATATCCATTTACACCTGTTCAATTCTTATAGGTGTGTCTTTAGTTATACTGTAATTTTAATACTTATACAACATTGATTTTATTCAGAAAGGTCATAAAGTTCATAGTTTTGATAGTTCATTGCAATTATTTTGTTGATCTAATCCAATTGTTACTTTAGACTTGTTTATCTTTAATAATGAAATTTGCTCTCACTTCATCATTTGATCTTTGATTTGCTTTAAAATTACAAATATAGATTATAGCATGTATATTTACATATAAGTGCCAATTTTGGGGGAATTAAGAGCTTATCCCATACAAATGCAAATGCTCTACACAACCACATTAGATATTTATGTTCCAACAATAAATATTTCACATGTATATATCATATACATTAGTGAAAGGATTTTAAAGGGGTTTATGTCAATTATGGCTACTTTTTTTTTTTTCCATCAATTTCCAGTGTAATTATAGAAATGCTGAAATCGAATATGATATTTTTATTGCGAGAGATCTTTAAATCTTTCTCAGTGATATCTTATAAAATCTGGAGTTTCTATATAATGTATAACAACAGTATGGTATTTGTATGATTTCAGAACGTACAGCAGTTTCGAGATGAAGATGGTATATTAAAATATAGATGTAGTTTTTGTGATAAAGTACTCCTCCATTCAGCCAGTATACAGAGACATATCAAAGAAAAACACTATCAAGTCAAGTACAACTGTCCTAATTGTGGCAAAAGTTTTTCACAAAAAAATTATGTGACAAGACATTTGAAAGATTTTTGTGGAGGTGTCAACAGCTTGCTTCCTTACAGTGCTCTAGATTATTCCTTATCTACTTCTATTACCAGTATGAAAGACAACTTATGAGCGGAAACTGAAATAGTGCTGCAGGGAATTCTGAAGACTTTTTATAATGACGGATTATGAATGATTTTATGGAGAAGTCAATAGATAATTTCCTTATAAAGTGCTATAGATTATTAGAATAAAACTGCTATTAGTCTACCAAATACTAATCTAGTCTAGTAGGTGGACAATTAATAACATTGTGTTTTGAAGAATATAATGTATTGTTGATTGTCATCTAATCAAACCTTATAGATGGTTCTAATGTTGTTATTGTTATGAATCTTTTACATTGAACATTTTATTTATTTAAGGTGGACTGTTTATATGGCATCTGAAAGGTATTTTGATGGTTATTTGCTTACATAGGGTTAGAAACAAGTTGCACTTATTCTTTGGAAATTCTGGAAATGTTAAAAGTATACGACTTTTTTATTTATTTCACCAATCCCTTTAAATTTATACATAAAAAAAAATAACAAATATTATTAATGATAATTAATCTTGTTGTTTGTACTAAAGCAACTGATAACCTACAAAATATCTATTTGGAGTTAGGTAAGGTTATTCTATGTTGTGTCTTGTCAACAGTTCTTATTAAACTGTATTGTCAGAATATGCAAATTCAATTTCTCTGTAGTTTTGGCTTGCAGAGTTATCACATATAACATAACCCTGATCAAACCTTCCTCCCAACTTATTGCACTTGACCATTGTAATCAATTAATTTTACATAAGGTAGAACAAGACAGAATACAGGATAACCTGAATTCTAATCATTAGAACATAACAAATATTGCATTCTATTTACACCAATAGTATCCTCCTGTCATATCAGACTTATTCTATTTTGAATAAATCAGCTAAGTTTTATTATTCATGATAAATATAATTTAATGCTTACATATAGCACATCATACATCTAATACCAATTTGAAACTTTGTTTCTTGTTTGTTAATGAATAAGGTCTATATGGAAAGCTGTTGTCACTGACACATGATTTTAACATTTGGTAAAAGTTGTTTTAAAGTGTCCAGATTAACTGAGTCTACACAAATAGCATTGTCTTGAATATCCAGATACTGTAAACTTCTACATTTCTGTAACAGTTTGAGTTGTTCCACATTTTGAATAGCTACAAATATATTAAGGACTTTTCAACATAAAGATGTTATAAGACATTCACATGCCAGATTAAATTCAAACTTGCAACAAAGGAAAGAAATGATATACCCTTGAGCAAAATGATTGTTAAAAAGTTTTTTTTAAAAGAAAGTTAAAATTCACACTTGCCAAATATTCAACAAGTTGGCAGAATGAAATAATAAGGTCAAAACATTCATTTCGCTTGTTCAACTGGGAAAATTCAATTTAGCATACCTTCCGATAACTACTTACAAATATTTTGGTTTGTTTAAAAGGATACAGTTATTTTTCAATGAAAGATGTTGAAGATTAGGTAAACAATCTATACCACTAATGTCACAGATATTATTTTTATCCACAACAAGTTTTTCAAGACATTGCAGATATTCTATATTATTAATACACGTCAATTGATTACCATGGAGATCTAGTTCTTTAACTAAGGATAATAACTCTGTGTGATATAGTACGGATAGGTCTTTATTAGAAAGGTCAAGGTACGTCTGGTTTGGTTTCAACATTTCTAAAACATTTTCAACTAATACTTTTGAACCTGCAAGAGATGCATCAGATCAGTTTGTATTCATTCACATTTTCATGTTTTGCAAACAATATCTGAACAATACAGATAGGTCATCAGTCATATGGAAAAAATTTGAAGTTTGTCTAGTTGTCAAAAAAAGGGGTTTTCTATTAATTTCTAATACAAAATTTGAAATTGAAGTCACTAAGCATATATATGGACACCAATAGGAGATGATGAATTGATTTAACTACAGTTCTCACAAATCTTGGGATTCATAGTCCCAAATTGATCCTCAAAAATTATTTTACTTGCCCCATATAACATAAAGGGCTGTATGCGGCGCTCAAACATAACCTAAACTTTGACTAAACTTAGGTCAAACTTTATGTATGCACCGCTTGATCTTTATGAAAGTTGTTGAATTTCAATTGCACAAAATCAAAATTTTTTCTCTTGTTAAGATAAACTTTAGCCAAAGTTCAACTTAAGTCAAAGTAAGAGCACTGCATATGGCTTAAAGAATACTTACGAAGGTCTTGGTAATAATTCTTTCGTTTGGGGTCTAATTCTTGTAATCTTATAACATGCTGTAAAATTTCTTCTTCATATTGTATAGAATCTAGTGACTTCATTAGTGACATGATTGTTAAAATGACCCCTAGAAATATACACTAGACAATGAAACCTGTTGTTAAAGCAGATTACAGTCAGGACAAGAAAAACATCAAGTGATCTAGACAAGATTTAGTCAAATGTGTTAACCTGTGACTATGATATTCTAGGAAAAAAACTTACATTTATTATCTGGTTCTATGTCATACAATTCTTGTATAGCTGTTAATTCTCTTGTTAATGTCTCACTAGTAGCTGAACTTAACTCGTAACTGCAATCATATAAAATATTAATTCTCTTTCAAAATCTATGCCCTTTTACAAGTGAAATATTGTGGTAGGTTTAACCAATTGTTTGCTAGTTGCAGAAGAATAGGACATAAAACTCCAAAAGCTCACATTCATTGACAAATTCAATCTACTACTACTGTAAACTTAGCTGTATCCAGTTCATCAGATATGATTTACCAATGCAGATTTTCTTGGGCATTCTTCCCAGTTTTTAAGAATTTTCTTCATAATATAAGCCAAAACGGTCATAATTTATAGTATCTATAAAAAGCTGAACCATTAATGAGTCCATCTAGACATACCAGATTAGTCAACAGGTAAGCTTTACCTTTCTTTGTAAAATTCTCTCATTTAACTTATAAAACGAAGGTTGATCACATGATTGTGGTGGGGATGAGCACACTGTTCCTTCAGTCAAATAATCCACATTCTTATAGAAATTATACCAAGGGAATCGCAATACTTGATAAATAATTGATACTTTTACCAATTTGATTTGTACAATAGGAAAGAAAGCAACAAACCTAAATCTATTGCCTTGTTTAAAGGGAGCTGTATACTGTGTTTCTGTATCTGATTGAGATAGATATACTGATTGGTGTATTGTGTTTTTATTTATAGATATCTTTATTTCAACATCACCTTCAGGTATATTGATATTTTCTAATTTGTTACTCTGAGTTAAGGAAATAGAAATATCACTACTGTAATGCTGTTTAGAATAAATTCTCATATATGACAATGTTTATACCAGTGATTTCTGGCATTTTACATTAAAGCCATGGTCATTGGCCGAGTATGAAATCAGAGCATTGTGTCAACGTTTAAAAATTTGTTTTTGAAATTTGTATAAGAAAGCCACAAATTAGAATTAGAGATCTTGCAGGACTTCTATTTCAGATGACAACCAGAAATAAATTGTATTAAAGGATATCCATAGAGTAGAATATTTAGCTTGTTGTCTTTGGTTCAGCCATTCACTTTCAATATCTTTACCATTTATGACTGTATTGATATTATTCTCTCCACTTATCTGAAAATGTTTCAATATATGCAATGTATTATGGTGCATACACACATAAAGGTGTCTTATCTCACTATAATACATCACTCTAAATAGAACAAGGTGACAGTACGGAATGTTTAAATTATTTGTACAGTGAACTTAATGCATATTTTGACCTAAACTATAGTCTAAATTTACAATTGAAATGATCCACATGTAAAATATAAGTAAAAGTACCATTATAGTCTTAGTAAAAGTGACCAATATACAGGATTTTTGTCTAGAGATATAAACACTGTCTACATCTAATTTTCTACATCCTCTACCTAATAACCATCTATGATAAAACCAGGAACTTTGATCATTAGGGTCGGTGAAGAATGCATTCTGTACTGTTTCAAATTCTGAAATTTAACCAATTCCTTAAAACAAACATTTACGCAAGCGCTGTTAATATTTTCATATATACCAGACAAACAACGTCTGAGATTTAAAATGTAACATGGCCACTTTGAATGATCAAATTAGTCAAAGAAGGCTAAACTTAAACTAGGCGTTTAAAAACAGTTTTGAGGTCAAACCATGATGGTCAAATAGTCAAATTTTTTGACTCAATGAAAAATTACACTTAACGGTTAGTGTCCGGAAGTTTGTATGAACCCTAGAATCCTCTTGTCTATGGAACTACCTGAAAGAAAACATCTTCCTGTTAATGGGTTCTGTGTTGAACAGTCACAGGTCTAACAATTAAGTATGTAATATACCTTGTAATAAGATGTCTTCCTGGACACCACTGGAATGATGAGAATCAGGGTAAAGTTGAGGTAATAATTTACTTCTATAATGCCAGGATGAATAGTTTGAGAAATTACTGGCTATTTTAGCTGTTGTAAAATCAAATTCTTCTTTAGCTGGAACATTAGATGTCTTGACTACAAATCTTCTATAGTCCCAACAATGAACTGAAAAAACAAATGATTCTACTTTTGAAAAAGAAATATCAATGAAAATGCATATTCATATACCTTTCAAATTTTATGGTTTTGTTCTACTTTCACAGTGATCATAATATGTACATATTTTTCGTAAACAATAAAAAAAATATTTTTGAGAAAATTTCATATAAAACAAAAATTTAAAAGTACCTACAATTTCTTTCATCATATTCTAAAAATTTATTGCACAATTGAAGTTCTCTGGTCCAGTCTGGCATAGGCATTGTAGTCATTACATAACACCGATGCTGCCATGTTCCATAAGACTTGGGATTCACTTTCAGACACGATTCCAAAAAATACAATTCTTCCTCAAATAATTTATTTAACTCTTCTGTGGCCCTGTAGTTTGAAAGTAACTACTATTAGTCAAATAATTGGTTATAATTGATAATTGTGTACATTTAATGATAAAGTCAAACAATATACACTATTGTCTACTTGAAAAAGATATTAGTTAAAGAAGATAACTCAAAGATCTGAATGAATTCCATTCCATTTTCATGAAAAAAAATAAATGAAATAATTTACAAACCATACTTACTTAACATCTTTAAAATGTTGAAATATTTCTTTTCTAAAGTTCCAGAGTGAGTAGAAATCAGGATTTACAGATAATATTTCACCTGTTATCTTCAGTGCTTCTACATCATATTCTTTATTCTCTCTCTGTAATAATCAACAGTAAAATCATTGTCATTGCAATAAACAGTATTATGGAACATGTTTCTACTATCATCCTCAACATTTTAATAAGTGATATTATGGGTGAAACATGTTGAAACATTAATTAAACTGTTACCAATGATTGTTGTTTTGTAAATCTGCTAAATTGCTATTTGTCACTTAAAGACTTTATACCGGAACATTGTTAAAAATGACAGAATATTGAATATGAGCACCAGTAATTCTTTTTCTTATATTTCATTTATTATATATTAGTCTTATTTTGCTTTATTCATCAAAAATTGTAATAGAAATATTTAGAAATCTACAATACTAGAAATCCAAATATATTTTTCTGTAACATCAAACCTTTTGGAATGCACGTTGAGTTGCTGCTGTATAAATCTTCTGTTTCTTTTCTCTCTCTTTCTGTTTAGCTTCTTGCTGCTCTGCTGTTGTTCTTACTTTCAGCCTCCCATGCTAAAATTGTAAGATACTCTGTTTCATCATTTTATACAGCAGCATGGAGAGCTCAGAATTGACTTTTTTATTGACTATTTGTTATCTTAGAATGTCTTCATGGCTACACATCTATACACATAGATTATTTTACATTTGTTTTTTAAAGGCCATTCTCCTTTTCTGTTGGTTGATAAAAAAAAATCATAGACACCAAACTAGCAAAAAGTGTCCCTAAACATATCTGAAAGTATAAACTAAAAATCCAACAGTAAGTATCTTAAGTTTGTTATTGTTTTGCTTGGTGTAAGAAAAATACTATATGGCTTTAAGCAAAATAAACACCTTATTGTAGACACTGTCCCCTACTAGTCTGATTTCATCTTATTTTTAATAGGCCTACTGAACTATTATAGGCCTTAAGCCTAACACTACAATTAGGTCAAATTACTTAATTAACAATTAGCAAGTTCTATTTTTAATAAATCCTTCTTAAACCAATTCATTCATTTTGATGAAAGTTGATATACGGATGTAAAGAAAATTTTGTATAGGCCTGCTATCCCTTTGATTTTGAATAAATGCAAAATTCAGACATTAAATCTAGATCGGTTTAATATTGGAGTTGATACCAAAACATAATTCTATAATCATTCAGAAACCTACACAAACAATTCATTCTTCTGTAAAGAATGTCCAAATTTCAGGGAATACCAGTTAAAACGGTAACATGTCAAAACGGTAACAAATTTTATTAGTCAAAACGGTAACAACTCCACCAAAACGGTAACGGAAATTTGGTTAAAACGGTAACAACTCCGCTAAAACGGTAACAGCTATTTTTGGTTAAAACGGTAACGAAATAAATCCTATAATTAATGTGATCTTTATTAATCAAGATAGTATTAACTTAAAATCAGTGATTGAAAAGAACTCAAACAATCTTTGCCAATTGATCAAAGTAATATACGGTATACCGACATAATAAGCTAACAGATTTCCTGACAACTATCATTATTAGTAATCACGATCATAATTAAAACGCGATACATAATATTTTCTAATTAATGACATAAACAGAAATAAAGTACTTGTCCGATGCCCGACTTATGAAATTTTGTTCGTCAGCACATTTTATGAATAATGTTGCACTTGTTTCACTGTCTTGTTTGGATTTGAGGCGCGTTCGATGCCCTCTTTTAGTCGTTTGCCATTGAAATAATAGTGGAGGTGTCGCCCAGGAGCAAAAATCGAACGCAACCACCCCACAGATACTCGTAATGCACTGCTCACGTGATGTCTTTGAACACTTCTGACAGTTCAGAAATTATTTACCCAACCTTCTTTTTTTGTACAGATTACAAAGAGCCCATACATTAAAGAAATACATAAATAGTTTAAATGCAGGCCTCAGTACGATTGAGACAATATCTTAGAATAAACGGTTTTTAGCACTAAAAATTAAGGTGTGTCTGTTTTGTCAACTTATTCTTTGTCGGACGAGGTGCGTACATTGTAGACCTCTGCATACATTTTCACAATCCATTGTTATTTTTACTACTACGAAATGTTTATATTAAATAAATGTACAAAATAAATTATTTTTATTCACCAAAATATCTGTTACCGTTTTGGTGGAGTTGTTACCGTTTTAACCGAAAATTTTTGTTACCGTTTTGGTGGAGTTGTTACCGTTTTAACTAATAAAATTTGTTACCGTTTTGACATGTTACCGTTTTAACTGGATACCATTTCAGGAATAGTACTATGAACCACGCCCACTCTAACCTAATGGATCATAATAATGAATAGACATCATAAGTATCATAGATTATTAAAAGGTACATTTGAGAACATAGATTTAAAATGAGCGTTACCATGATTTGCAGATGAGTTTGGGTTGTTGTGTGTTAGATACAATACGATTTTGAGAAATAAATAACAAATTTAGACTGACAAATGTTTACATGAACTACGACCAAATATTGTTTTCAGGCATAAAAGAGTGAATAACACATGCTTCCGGTAAAATGGATGACGAAAATGTTAGTGACGCTTCCATTGAAGATGATACGATTTTAGAAAGACACAGGCGAGAGAAAAAAGAACTTCTGGGTAAGAATTTGCATCAACTCATTTTGCACATCGAAATCCATCGAAAAAATTCTCCGAATTACCCGATAAATTGCAACGGGTAAAGGAACTGGTAAGGGGAGGTAATCATAATAACAAATGTCGTTTAAGGCTTCAGACTACAGACAAATATGTTTTCCTCAATAATAATGAAAATACTAAACTCTTTATTTTACATGGGTCAAAATCAGTTCCAATACATTGTAACGTATCAGAGTTTGATGATATTAATTGGAAGCCTTTTGTCAGGAACCTGCTAATCCCTAGATTTAGATCTATCAATCTCTGAGTGTCAATAACTTACGGTTATGTATAGTCTATTTAAACTAAAGTGACATTTTGCCATTCATCTAACCATTCCTCAATACCTTAGGTCTCAGAAACAGGATTTTTTCCTTTATCAGGTACTACTTATAAAGTCGAAGAATATATAACATATCCATGTCCTGTTAGAACTTTTGGTACCATATACCGGTAGTAGCTATTAGAAGGGGGCGGTAGCCTAGAAACCCTCTCTATTCTTCCTAATTAAAGCCCAGGCTAAGGTGAAATTATCTGGGAGAGCCTAGTAAAAGTTAGATTAAGATGACATGTTTTTGTCTTAAAATTATTTATCTACTTTGTGTGCCATCTTGCAGTAAGTTTCTGAAGAAACATTTCCAGGTTTAATTGAATTCTCTCTTTATGGTATCTTTCATTTATTTTTTATAGCTGAAATAACTCAAATACGTCACAGTTGTAAAAATGACAAGAAAAAAAAGAAAGAATCTCAAGAAAAAATTGCCAGATTAGAAAATGAATTAAAAGAAAGACATGAAAGAGAACTTAAAGAAGATAAAACAAACCAAGTTGAGGTCAGACTTGATACTTTTTGTATCGATTATAATTGCTAAATGACTACTGTTATGTCATTCTTCATGTTATGTGTTATGGCTTAGGCTTACTTGTTTGTCTTCTGATAGAAATCTTTGTGAAGATATTTTTCTCAAAAATTCATTTTAGATTCATTAAAACTATATTTTTAATGGAATAATATGTCATTTGAGTGGCAAATTCAAGATAAAAGTCTACATTTAAAACCTTTATTTTTTTTCAAAATGTATTTTAATTTTAATTTTAATTTCCTTCATCTGTTTGTAGGCAAATGATTTATCAGAAGGAATGGGTCATTTAGGAGAAAACGAACCTACTGAACCTCAAGAGAGTGTTGAAGTCACCAAACTCAAAAAGAAAATGGCCAAAGCTCAGAAGAGAAGGGTAAGTATTTTTTTTTTTGTGAATATCAGCAATATCAAACAACCATCTTCTTCACACATAGGTATGTGGCAAATAGAGAATTTATAACAATTTGCATTATGTTATTAAATAGATACTATTGGTGATACATTGTAGTTGTAACCATAATAATAATAATAAGTAGAATATTTCCATGTCTTATCAAATAACATTATGTTGAAATATGAGAATATCATAGATATAAAACAAAATTTAATGTCAACCAGGAAAAAAAAAAAAAGCCCTCCACCCCCCTTCTATATTGAGTCCCTAAATGCTTGATATTATGAACCCTCCCTTACAATAGCCCTTGCGACCTGTACACAGCCTGTCCACCTAATGATTCAGTATGTTCTAATAACATGCCCTAAATACTTTGCAAGAATGTTAAATAAGGAAAAGAAATGACAATTGTAAAATAGTTCAGAAATAATGCATGACATAATCAATTTATATCACCAATTAAATATTCATTTATTGGCTTCTTGAAAACTCTCTTCCTGGAAGTTGCCATCTAAGAATTGATCAGTTGCATTCGATTTGTGACTGGAAAAACACCCTTGAGACGTATAAGCAAGCAAATTAGTTATTTATTTATAGTAGAAAGTATTTCTGAAATGAAAACTGAAAGGTTAATCTGTAATTTCCTAATTAAGATTGTAGTGGGGTTGTATCATTTTATAATTGTTTTTTCCCCATATCATGAATACAGTTCCAGATGACTGACATGTCAATAGAGTAGAGGCATTCATTGGAGACAATATACCAAGCCTTATCCTGACAAATCGTGTCGTACCCAATCATCTCATGTGATATATGTGTGGGATATTAGCATATTAAATTCAGGGCTGTTGATATGCCGGACATGACCGTCAGTCATGCCAAAATGACCGTTTGCAAATAGGCTCCACCGGATATCAAGTATAGCCTATAGGTCAGTGAAGTTAAAATAAAAATTAAGAATTAAATTACCCAACAATCAATTTAATTTAAATTCCATATTTGTCACAGTTAAGAATCGAAGAGGGCATTAAATAGGCCAGGCCCTAAGAATAGAAATGCTGGGAAACAGCCTAAAGATTTCTATAATTACACATGAAATAAGTTAGAACCTCCATAGAGGCCTTTTGATGAATTCTAAATATTTATTTTCTACAGTCTAGTGAGCAATATATTCAAATCAGGAAATATTTTCCATTATTGAAGATGAAAATTGAGACATGTAATAAAAAATCAGTCATATTGCGTGACTTGTATAATACCATGTAATCAAATAGAACTCTTGTACAGGGAAGTTGAAAAGTTGAGAGAGAGGGAAATGTAATATGCTAGTTATAATGGCAATCTCTACTTGACTAATTCTGTCATGGAAACAATTATTATAAAAGGATATCAGAAATATCCAGACTTTCTAAATAGTTTTATTAAAGTGTAAACAATATTGGTTAGCTTTGTGATGATTGGAAAAGTTATTAGACTGATCTATAACTGCCAGCTTATTATACTTCATATTGCTAGTCATCTTTTTTTTTGTGTTAAAGGGATACTGTGTCTTAGAATGAACATAATCTTTAATATTTTTAAACATGGCCAATAAGAGCCAAGTAAATATACCTGCTGCCAAAATAACATAAAAAAATAAATAAATATCAATAAATCTTAGTAATTAGCCATAAAGATGCATTTGATTATTTAAAAACGCTTCATAATAGAATTAGTAATAAGTTTTGTGAGTTTTCCAGATTTTAAGGGAATCTGTAACTTTATGACAAAAAAGTTTACTGATGAATATATACTCTTATTAACCATTCTTGAGAACCAAAATTTTATGTTCATGCTAAGGCGCAGTATCCTTTTAAATCATTGCTCTTTTCCAATAGTCTGAACTGTTATATAAAAGAATATCAATAAACATTTGAAAGTAAAAAGTCTTTGGATTCATTGATTTTGCTTGCGCCTTTTAACTTTGACATATACAATGTGGATTTGAAAGACATTTATCTTTTTTGACTCTACTAAAAGTTTAGAAGCTTATAGATTGTTTATCAGTTTTGGGAAGAATTTCCAAAATGCATCAAAAGATGACATTGATCTTTTAAACATATTTTGTAACAGAAAAGCGTATCCAATAATAGTGTCTTGATTCCTTCAACAGAGTCGCACCACCTCCCACATCACCCCAGGTCATTTGAATCTTTATATTTGCAAATTGATTTAATAATTCAAGTTAACTCACCACAGTGGGATGGTTGAACATTTGCATGTTTATTTATTGTTTCGTTTTGCCATGCCTGCTTTATAAAAACAAGCTTTTTGATTCCCAAACTTTCAAATGACCTGGCATAATGTTGGAGGCTCTTGGACTCTGTCGTAAGAATCAAGACACCCACCCAATAATTTTAAAAAAAGCAATCTCTATCATATACTATAGTTATTCCAGTGATGTTACAAGATTTACACTTCTTTATGTCTGCTCAGATTCACACTCCTTCTGCATCATATGGTAATGGTAGAACCATGCAAAACACCAGAGTTATATCTGTATGTAATACTGTGATTTAGACTTTAATCTGATCTAACCAGTCTATATATAATTCTAAGTACAGTAATAATATTTTCTACACCACTGATGTATCATGTAAATGATAATAGGGTAGTTATATTAGAATCTAACTGACTAGACATTATTAATGATATCTAGAGATTTACTTCAGAATCGTTCAGCTTTATTTCTTCATCACTAGAAAATCCAATTTTGGCAAACGCTTTCTGTCTTCTATTCATCTTATATAGTTCTTTGTTCATTATAGATCAAACATTAGTAGAAAATTGGGTTTTATGTTATGAAAAACTTTTCTATAGTGTTCTATTTTACACTTAAATGGAATTGATAATTTGTGATTTGAGTTTTTTTAAGCATGAACAGGTATTTATACATGAAAATGTTTTTGGATCTTCTTTAGTTTGATTCTTTTTGGGATAAAGTATTTCAGCATTTAACTATCATTCATGAAACATGAATCTTGTCTTTAATCCCTTTAGTAACATTTATCATATACCATTATAATATAAATCTTAAAATCAATCAGTGAATCACTGTATAAATCTTTTACATTCATGACCTTACATATACATATAAGATTATCATACAAACCTTTTATATCAATGACTATACATACCCGGTACACAATTATCATACCAACCTTTAAAATCTATAATCATACATATACAGTCATCATACAAGCGTTTTATATCAATGACCACACATATAATCATACCATCCTTTTATATCAATCCCTTTACATATACAATTATTGTTATTATAGTTATTATACATACCGTATAATTCTGTGTATAATGCGCAGGTTTTTACCCTAAAAGGACCCATCAAAGAGGGGGTGCGCACTATATACAGTTAAAAAAAATTGAGTATTTTTTCCCGGCGAAAATGACGCAAATCGATGTTGGGGATCCGCCATTTTGTCTACCTTCATCGACATTCGCAGTAAAATTGATTTGTGTAAAACATCGAATTATGATTTTAATAATGGCTCTATATGATTATTATCTATAAGGTTAATATTTATTGTGAAAAATTTGAAGAAAACTTAAATGATTAAAGTTAATTTTTGTGTTATTTGTATGGAAAATATTACGTGAAGACGAGAGGTACCAAAAATAATGATCACGGTGCAAGTATGGATGGCTTTTATAGTAGGAACAATTCATTGTTCTGTTTGATGACATGCCTCAATACGTAATCGAGTCTTGCCTGGTACATGTATATATACTATTATCATAAACAGGTAACTATTTATATCCGTGACAATGCATACAAACACTTTACATCACAATCATACATATATAGTTATAATACAAACCTTTTAAATCTATGTTCATACAAATTTTTTATATCAATGTTTAAATATATACAATTAAAATTCTAACCTTTATATCTATTATCATCCATATACAATAATCATTCAAACCTTTGATATCATGATCATTCAAATTCAATGATCATTTATTTACTTAACAAACATCTGATAAAATATAATAAAACTATCATTACAAACCTCTTTTATCAATTCAATTTGTTTTTCATACTGCTCATCTAATTGTTTCTGTATTTTATGTAGTATATATCTTATATCTGTAAATTCCATTTAACTAAAAGATATGAAAAAAGAATGACAAAGATACCAGTGTTTAGTAGTTCAATTATTCAGACTCAAATACACGTGTGCAAAGAATCACCTCTTATAGATTTATTTATTGTGATAATGGAACTTGTTGACTGTGCATAAGTTTAAACTGTTTCATGATAGCTTATGATCTGTCTATCTGCTTTTTTGCTACGAATAATATTTATTTTGAGAGCATTTTTTTTCAAAAATACAGCAATGATTTTGAGAATATTTGATAAAGTTTAGGTGTATTCCCTGGTTTCACATAACAATATGGGACATAGAAAGAAATTATATAAAATTCAATTTCAATTTTCATTGTCTTTTTTGTCATTCACAGACTATTTCAATCACAGTTTTATTGAGTCAATTCTTTTACATTTGTAATTAAAATGGTATTGTGGGTTGTTGAATGTCACTTGAAGTAGCTCTTAAGAACCTACTGAGTTTCATGTTTTAGTCTTTAATGAACTAGTATGATTTCAGAAGATTACATTTTTTCTGTACACTTCGGTTTTAGCAATTGACAGAAACCATTATTATTGAGTTTCATGGAATATTGTATGACATGTTTTGAGATTTACAATACATTACAAAACAAGTCACATACTTGCTATAAAATAAAATCAATAAATTTGAAAATGTTCAAATTTGCCTTAAGGCAAGCAAGTCATTATTTACATTGATATGTGGATATACATGGATATTTATTCTATACACAATGGAAAGATACAAATAAAAAATTACTGATCAAATTATATGAATACATATCTCAGGGAAATAACAATGATCTGTTCTGACAATAATATTGCGAAAAAGAAAATTTACTCTATCATTTAATGCTGGACAAATTAAAATGAAATATAAATCATTTTCAATTTGATTTGTGTTACAGAGCTGACATATTCAATCTTTTCCAGGAACACAACCTTGTTCAATTTTTAGTCTAAGAGTTGAACAATGTAATAAGAAAGAGCATATTTCAGTTAACAAATAGAGAAAATATATAATATGTTGTGTTTGTAGACAGGATCAAGTTTGTTATTTGTTGACAATTTTCTTCATGTGACTGCACTCACGGGACATGACTTCTTAGAGGGTCGAATTAGATTTTGTTTTCACTTCATTTGGATGATCACAAGCTAAAAAACGGCTCATGGACTCTGAATACATACAATGATTTTAACAGTGTTTGTCATGACAGAGTTACTTGATAGCCTGATATTAATAAAGCCAATGTTTGATATGTCTGTCAAGCCAACCACAAAATATTTATCTGGGCTTCCCATTCCTAATCTTTATATAGATCATAGAGGGAATAGACCATTGACAGAATCTGTTCAAAAATCACTCTTGAAGTAACAGAGTATCTTTGTGATACATTTATATATTATGTGTTGTAACCTAAGCATTGGACAAGGTTGAATTTAGGTTTGTGAACATTATAAGTTATTATATAATCAAATAAGTATTTTTTTAAATTAATTATTATGAATGCTGTCTACTCTGTTATAGGAAAAATATCATTATTATTGAATCAAGAAAAGGAGTTAAAAATTGGACATAAAAATATTGTTTTATGATAAAGGATTGAAGAAAGAATTATGTTTTGATATTAGGTAATATTTAACAAATAATACTTACATGTAAGTAAATAAATCTGACTGTATCCACATTGTTTATATTATGTTATCCTTGGTTCCTAATTAGTTGGTCTATTTACACTTTAATGTTTCTGAATGAAACCATACTAATCATGTCTTAGACAATGTTTGTTTAAATTATTGTGCCAAGTTTTCTCGATGATTTTAATTAGAATATCAGAAAAACTCTCCATGATAGACTATTTATTATCTACCTTAACTCATTTTTCACTTTTCAAGGATTTTTTTCATTGAGTTATGTCTAACAAAGTTCACACATACCCTCTTAAAGTATATGTTAAGATGTTGAAACTTCATCAAATTATTTTGCTGCAAGAGGAAAAAAGTAATTGCTATATACAGTTAAAGAGATAGCCTACAAATTAGATGATAGTCTACTTTAAAATTTGTTCTGAGTTGTTGGTTTAATATGTACTTGTACTGGTTAGAATATTGTTGTAATAAAGAACTATTGTTTAGATCAATGTTATTTGATAGCACCAATTTGTAAATTGTTTAAATATTTGAATGACTATCAGCTGCAGTTGTATGAATATTATCATTATAGCTATATGAATAATTTAAACTGAAGTGGACATTGATTATAGGTAGCATATGCAATTATATTTCTTAAATTTAATCCCTTAGAGAATGGTTAACTCTCTAACTGGAGAGTTTAGTCTCTTACTGTGTTTATAATTTTATACCATATGTCAGTTATATGAAACATCAGAAATGGTGGTCAAACTTTCTAATTGTCTTTAGCATATTGAGATCTGGTGACCTTGAAAAAGTCTACTTTCCTCTTTACTTCAATTACATAATCCTGGAAAATTCATGATTATAGAGAATTGATGGTGAAAAGTATTCTCTTATAATAATAGTATGTATATATAACATCAAGTATGGAATAGTTGTGTGATAAATAGTACATCTAAGATAGTAATTTAATTTTATATGCTACATTTATTTTATGTGGGTAGTGATTAATGTAGGTAATGTATCTAAGATAAATGCTTTATCTAATGCAATCTGTAGTAAATGAGGTATTAGACAGTTTTTACCTCAGGGCCAACTAAAGGAAATTATAATCTCTAACTTTGATACTTGTCTATTTCTCTCTCTATTCTACTTCACCTGTTTCTTCTAGTCAGATAGTTTGTTAATACGCTTAACTTGAAATTTAACAACGTTATACATGTACATGTATAAGCATTATATTTGAAAATAGTTTATCCACAGTTAAGGCATAAAAGTACTCAAAACCTATATACAACTTAGGCATTTATCTGCAGAGGCACCTTAGAATTTCCTGGCTATTGCTGGGATCCATCAGTCTGGGGATTAATAATAAATACCTTTTCTTCAAAATTTATTCCTTGAATAATACTTACTGAAGTTTCTGTATATTATGAATCAATATGAAGCCTGTTGATTTAAGTTCAGAAGAATAGACAGAACAGATATTCACAGACAATACATGTATTATGAAGTATTGTACAACTTTGTTATTGTGTTTTTAATATCATCTTAAATAGTGAATATTGATTTATACTCTTTTATTCTTCTAAAATAAAGATTACATATGCAATATAAATACATGATTAAATAGGATTATAGACTGTAAATAATAAATACAGAGAGATAGAAATCTAAACGAATAATTATGAATGAAATGGGAAGAGAGTATTAGAGGCAACAGTTGATGGAATGCAATGATCCCTTTTATTTGACAGCTTAATTCATGTGCTTAAAATCCTTAAAAATGCAATACATATATTATAATACCAATTTTCTGAATTTGATAAGTTCATGATTAGTTAGGGTTGAAGGTGTCAATTTAAGAAGCTCTACCAGGAAGTTTGTGCTGGACAGATAATGTAATTTGTTGTACAATTCATATGAGATGATATAAATACTGCTCAAGACATCTTCAGTTATAAATTGTCGCATCCTATTACTTTGTGTAGCACTTTAAAGAAAACATATTAATCAACATTTATCACATAAAATATCAGCACCAGCTTCATTGCTACCCATACAGCATATCTTTATAAGTTATTTAGTAGAGAAAATTAAAAAGAAATTTAAATACAGGATGTGGTTCTAAATTGCTATGGAATTGTCTAAAAAAAATTTAGATCATGGTTATTGTTAACTCGTTAAAACCATGATTATTTCTCATACAAGTGGATGGCTAATATTACTATTCTTTTCTATGTGCATTTCTTTGGAAAATGTTTGTTCTTGAAAAATAAGTAGGTATTAGGGAAGTAAATATTTGTTTAATCAATAATGGTAGTATTTATTAACAGTTTGTTAATTTCTATTGACCAGAATTCTTTCGCCGTGCATCATTTGCGTATATGACAAATATAAGTGTGCTACGTTATTCTTTTGACAAATGAGTATAATTTTTAGCCCATAATCACCTCACTGTATTATCCGGACAATTTTATTTCACTTTCAATAAAAGACAATCTTTAAGTTTAATTATAAATATTTAGGATGTAAACCATATTGAGTTATTCATTTTTTTTTTTTTTTTTTGCAAACTAATTTCATCCTGAAATGTCAGAAGTCAAAGAAAAAGCACTTGACAGATCAATTTCAGGAATCATAGAGAAGATAGATGATACTCAATCAATAGTTGAAATTTGATTTTTTCAATCAAGTTAGCTGAATGATTGTAGAAGTTAATATGGCTATATTGACAGTTTAAACACTATGATTAGATTGGTGAACTTGGCTGTAGGGAATTTACAACATTCTCAACTTTCCCAAGTTTTTTCTTTATTTTACATTTTGTCACTTATCCTTAAACATTTTTGATTAATTTTTTTTTTTATAAAACCAGGGTATACAATTATGTTATTTATTTTTTAGATTTGATATTGTGACAGATAATTTATCAGTATTATTTATATCAATAATTATCAGACTTCTATCCTAAAAGCATGGTAAACAATATAACCATGCCATTTGCTCATTTAATTTAATTGGTTTTTGTTGATTGTCAATTAAAGGTTGTACATGTATATTCTGTCATCTCGGTCTATATTGATATCCAAACCAGGAACTACAATTGGAATACCAATCAACAAGAACAACCATGATCAGAACGAGTTTGGAAGAATGAAGAAGATCGAGTAACTCATGCCACACCGATCAGAGCCAAGTTTCACCGCCACGTCATTCGACCTGACCAGATCTCAAGATTTATCAATAACCAAACCAACAACACAGAATCATCTAATTAGAACCAATCCATCTACCAACTACTACAAACACCAACAACTACCTAGTTTGCGATATCATCATTTGCTTGAAGCAAACGTTAACTTGTCAACTACCAACCATCTGAATCATATACATGATGTCATAAAAGACATATCAAGTTGAAATCTGTCATAAGATTAGCCAAATGAATAACTTACAGAACTTAAAACAATATCAATATTGTTGTTTTGAATTTATACTTCAAACTACTAAACATCTGCTGATATAAAAAATGCTGTTGGATATATTTCACTCTTTCTCTCAATAATCAATAAATCAAGTTCATGTGTAACCATTAAAGGTACAAGCCAAGACTATTTCAATTAGAACATGATAGCCCTTTTCTATCTTCTGTGCAAATCATCAGAAGACAGAGATTATATACATAAAACCTGGTTGGTAGGTTAGATTCTCACTTTCTAAATAGATAATTCCTAAGTAAATTGTTGGATAATCAAAGTTCAGTGAATATTTTTTTTTTTAATACTGGTATGCTACTCATGTTTACACATGTCAATATCCAGACAGATTCGGTTGATATCTGTAATATGGAAAGGAATCTTATCTTATTTCAACAACATATATTCCAAAGATCTGACTTCAGATTGGTGAATTTCATTAAGTGAAACTTTTCGTTTCAAAAAAGTTGAAATGATTCTTACTTTATTCGAAATCTTCCTGACAATTTTACATACTTAGTGCTAAAATTACAATACATTGTTCAAATTAAAGACCTTTGTCAGAATACAGAATTCAAATTTCATAAGATTAAACTGTTACAAGGAATAAAATTCTTCTTAAAAGAAACAATGTTGGAAGAAAGATTTAAAAAGAGTAAAAAATCTATTTTGTGTTAAATACTGAACAATTCTTATTGATCCTTTCATTTTATTATTAGATTGAAAAGCATTTATTTTCTTCAATCGGTTTCTCTTTAGACAAATTAGAGTCTTTACAATTTCTTCCACAAAATGAAAAATAAAGAGATTTGTGAGTTAAATGTGAGATGAAATTTAAAATAAAATGTTAGTTTTAGTAGTCTCAGTAACAAACCCAGCAGCTGCGTCTGGAACAACATTCTATTACGTCATATATCTTCAAGTAAATTAGCTTAGTACATGTAAGTTAGAATGGTTTTGGCCTTTTATATTGCTCAAAAATCACATTTGTAAAACCCATTTTGCCTTACAAATATTGATGATATCAATGCAATACTTTCAAGAATATGTTTGCAGTGGTGACCTAGTGAAATTTAGAAGCAGCAAGACTGGTATATATACAATTGATCAGTAGATTTTTATATAGGGGTGATTTTTGTATATCAAATAAAATAAAACATTTTTTTATATGTATATGTACAATATTCATTTGAATCGTAAAGAATTTCTTCAAATTGTCAGAATTTGTTTTAAAAAAAACTGAATAGTTCAATCCAAAAAGTTATAGATAATTCATAAACATGAAATAATTTTTAAATGTAGCCTTTTACATAAAACTGAACAAATATTCAGAGATTTTTGTGATAGTAATTTCTACGTTTTCCACAGATTTAAACCGTTATAATAAGATCACTGGACATGTTCCTTGAATCATAGAACATAATAAAATCTACAAAGAAAAAAGTTATCGATACAACTACGTTAGAATTTTGAAAAAAAGCAAAGTTAATTTAAAGAATCTGTCTTACTTTAGTTATAGATAGTTGAAATATTTCACTGCTCAGCACATTATTCGTGAGATATATCCACAAACAGTTATAATAAAATAAGCTAAGATAAAGTGTGAGTTAAACTGCAATCTGAAGGTGGTATTTAGAGAGTGGAGTTTCAGTCAACTGTAAGCAGGTTGTCAGTGAAGGTTTTTGATAGAATGATCAATGTTTTGTAAGACAGACGTCACTTCTAGAGTACTCTAATGGTATTTTAAGTCTTGTTCTGTAGTATTTGTGATTAAATAGAGAAAATGGTCAATAACTATTGGTGATAACCGAATTTAGTTTAATTGTATTTTGACTGAATTGATTATTTCTAGAATATACATTTACCGGTACTTTAAAGGACCTGCGAATTGATCCTAGACTACCCATAAATCACTGTTCAGAATGAAAATCAATAGGATTCATCAATAATATAATGGAATATTGTTGGCAATTTGATTAAAGTTTCCATATCTTGTGAAGCGCCCCCTGATCTTTTGTGAATTTCAAAATAGGTAAGATAAAGGGTCTGTATTAGTATTGCTGAAACAATTGATGAAGATCACAGAACTTCCAATTGTGATTATCCTCCTTCACCCTCTTCCAAGACAAATAAGAACCAGATTGAGTGTGATAAAATTGTCAACCGCAAATTCAACAAAGTTCTCAATGGTGGGTTAAAGTAAGAACAATGAAAGAATGTTTCAGAAATAGATCAGTTTTCGAGAGAACTTTAAGAAACACAATACGATTGGTCAACACAAAACATATTATTTTTCAATAATATTTATTTATGAATGCTTAAAAACAAATTCAGATTGTCACTCTGAAATATGACCGGACAGGATTGGAAATTAACATTTGTGCGTTCCACTCAACTCCCCTAATCCACCAACATATCAGAAAACTTTGATGATGTGAAATGTCATTTATTTTGGATGAAAACAAGAATATGAGAAATAGAAGAGTATTGGTGTAAACATACTTGACATAAAACAAATCAAATATCTAATAATGATCATATTCCTGTTGGGCTAAACAAGGATGAAATATAAAAGACATTGTCAGGAATAATAAATTAATGTAAGGTGTTTAATTTTTTATACTTCCAAGTTGGAAGTAGAAAAATCATTGCAAACTGTATGACTTTACACATTAACTTGTTCTTTGTAAGAAAATGCTCATAAAAGCATGTGATTTATTTTGGAATCATGTGTTTTATAGATTTATGTTTTGTAAAAGTCATTAATGTAGTGTCTACCTCATTAATTTTCTGATTCTTTGTCCCATTCATAGTTATAGATAGTCAATTTGTATTAGGACTTTATTTAATATACGGTCATTATTACTAATAGATACTCTAGACAGGAGAATTTATTACATTACTAAACATTTCTGAATAGTCTACTACTAATGAGGATTATAGATATAAAAATATTTTAGAGTTGAAATGATATAGAGTGCTTCACAATGTGTTCAAACTTTGTCAACTTGTAAAATAAAATCTCAAATACATGTATAACTAAGTTGACTTTGATCCAAATCATACTTCTAGGAGTGAACAATTAATAAATTTAGTCCTCAGTAGCTAAACAATTAATCAAGAGATTACAGAAACTAATTACTACAGATTCTCTAAATCTACTTATTTTGGGGCCTGAAATAAATAATTTACTTGAGTAATGTAAATTTGTCATGCTTATTCAACATTACTTTAAAGATCACTTATTGATATTGCATCAGTGTCAAGATGCTTACAATTGACTCATACTGATATTCCACATGTATTATAGAAAATTGTATTATAATATTTTAAAAAGCATGATGTGCCTTCAGAAAACTTATCAAGGTAATGTTGTTTGAGTTTGTGTGGTACTAATCCTATATATTTGTAGTTTTATTTCATGACATAAACTTATTTTATCAAGGGTTAAATATAAACTAGACTTGTCGCAATTAAAATTCAGATTGAGTTGCCAATTTAAAGAGCTACTTTATAAATATCAAAAGATGAATTTTAAATAATCTGAATATTTTACAGGATAATAAAGCTGCCAAGAACAGAGAAAGAGATGCAGCTTTAAAACAACAAGAAATTGATAATTTAACTGGTAAGAGGCATCTTGAAACACAGAAAATAAAAAAACTGCTAGCTCAGAAGAAATTAAAGATATTTGAGGTTAATATGCTCAGTTAGTTATTATCCATTTAGAATTTTAGAAAGAAAATTATGGTTGATTAACCCTTTTGACAAATTGCTTCAGGTAAAAATGAATAAAGATTGTATTTTTGGAATCATGTGTTTGTAAAAAATTGTAGGCCTATTGACAATTACTAATTCTTTTGTTTCAGATTCCTTCAGATGGCAATTGGTAAGTTCTTCCATTGTGAAACTTTGTATCTTATGGTATTCTTGTTTACAATGTTAGTCTATTACAACTTTGCCTGTATTCACTGGCATTCAATCAAATCCACTGGCTTCATTCCCACGACACAAGAAAGGTGGCTATTGCAGTCAAGGTATAATACAAAGTTCATAATACCTTGACCATTGTGATAATTCATCATATTGGGTGAAGAAACGATTGAAAAATAAATGTACCTTAAAGACATCTGCATTTTTCACTCAATTTAGCTTGAATATTATTAACAAATCTGTTTGATTAAACTACCTTAGGTTATTATTAACTCTATATTTGTTATTTAATATTACAGTCTATATAATGCAGTTAGTCATCAGATGCAGAATGAACACAATGCCAAGGTGATAACTCTTCCACAGTTCAATCTTTACTTTGCTGTATAAGTGAAACCCCTCTAAACTGGCAGACTGTCGGGCCGTGATAAAAGTGTAGTTAATAGATTAGTGATTAATTAGCACATGTTGTATTCATCTCTCATGCGGTCAACAGATTAATGTCAATTTATACGAATTCAGATGCCTGGTTTAGAGAAACCAATTAACTATAGATTAACTACTTGGGGAATTGATTTTGATGTTCGATTACAGTTTTCATGGGATGCCGGTTTACAGGGTTTTATCTTCTATGTATTTTATAGTGATTCGGCCGAGACAAATATGCCGATTTACAGGGGAAGCTGGTTTATAGAGGATGGGGTTTCGACGTGTTTTACTATATTTGGGACTGAAAAATTGGTATAACAATTACAAGTTGGAAGTCTTAATTTTCTAGTACATTTTTTTCCACAAGTGAATTTCAAAATAGACAAAAATTGTACTGCTGAAATAGAGATGCATGTATTTTGTACTGAGATATTACCAATAAGGTTTATGGATCAACATTACAACATATATCATTCTGTTTATTTAGTTGACCAATAATATTTTAAGAAGACAAACTGCAGATTATATGAAATCTAATGCAGATAATTTTATACCATTTTTAACTCGCCAAGATACTGGTGACTGCTATACACATGGTGAGTTGAGAATGTCCAAATAACTGCTTATATTTATTTTCCTACATTGTTTTGTTTTATTTCTAAATAAAATGAAAGTTGAACAAAAATATGATGAATACTTGTGCTCTCAGTTGTACCAAAAAAACAGTGTGCTCATAGTCTGTATTTAAGGCTTTAAATAATATCACTGTCAAAATTTATTCTAAAACTACTTTTGAAAGGGGTAAAAAACCTTACCAATAAGTTATGCAAAATGACTGTTTAAATCATAATAATGTCATGGCACATGTATTAAACACAATTATCAACCAAAAACATCATAGTTATATACTTACATAAATTCTGTAATGTATTTCCATATATCAATGGTGCAATGACAGTTTACTGTGTTATCTAAAATCATTATGAGTGAATTTTGCAACACCTGATTTCATTTTATTTCAGAGGAATATGAAAAATATTGTGAAGATATAGCTAATACATCAGCTTGGGCTGGTCATTTAGAGGTAAAATGTCTTCTTCTACACATGTCTTTCGGTTAGATTTGAGTGCTTACATAAAAAATTCAGTTGCAATACATCATCAAGAATACACGAAAAATCCCATTTATTAGAATCACATATTATCAATGCATGTAACTTACATTATACATTTGATGTGCAAAATGTTACCTTGCAGATTCAAGCCATCAGTTCGATATTAAAATGTAGAATAGAAATAGTTCAAGCTGAAGGATCCCCAATTGTCCTTGGTGAAGAATATACTGAAAATTTTACTTTAGTCTTACCGTAAGTACACTCAGGCACGAAAACCTGATAGTTTTTAATATGTCCACACTGTAATGTATATTGTCACATCCCAAAACATGTTGTCTGAGCAAAGCAAAACATTTTTTTTTTTTTTTTGTCCTCATAATAGTAGTTAGTTTTAGAATGTCTTCATAAAAATAGAACAGACTTTTGTGTGTTCAGCACCTTTTATAAGGGTTCAGTTAGTTCAGTGGTGTGAGATTATAACTGAATTTTGTTCAATAATTAAAGAATTTTATAGAAATTAAAACAAAGGGGACTTTCACAGGTTGGGGTGAGCTGAAATCAGTTTAGTGTAGTATAGGCACTGCTCTGTATTGTATGTTCATTGCAACTGCAGACATCCCAGGGTTGACTACTTCTTGCTGTCATGTCAGCAACATAACAGATTTATTTTTTGGAACTCAGACTTACAAAATTCACCCCAAGATTGTTCAGGTAAAGTTAAATTTATATCTTCAATTATAGTATTCAGTTCTATCAATAAATGATGAAAAATAGAAAATTTAGAAGTATTTTTCAGAAGTGAAGAATCTTTATTTTTCTGCAATTGTTTTCTTGGTGTGGATGATATTCCATTTTAACATTTTCATACTTTGATTTCCTGAATACACTATTAATGTATCACGGAGATATGCAAGTATCTAGAGGTTGTGGAAAAGGCATAACTCTGATTCTGTCTGTAAAAACATTCTGAAAGTTATTAGTTTAGAAATCAAAATTTATCTTTGATCCTTTTTGTTAGCTTTTTTAACCAGAAGTCAAAACAGATTAATTTTTTATCTGAGGTAGGTGACATCTTTCAAAAAATTATCTCATACATTCTCTTGAGAATATTGGCCAAAATATGATTTTCAAATAAAATCTTTCAGCCATTGAGCCATTTTTATACTGTCATGTAGGAGTATTCATTTTCATATTATAATTCTGAAATAAATTGTCATAGTATATATATATGTTCTTGTAAATATATTATTTGATTCGATATTTGTAGATGCAAGTCCAGATAAAATAAGGAAATAAAGAAGCTGAGTGAATGATGTTGATGATTTTGGTATTGTAGAATATTCAACAACTACCAAAGGGATACAATTACATTTATCTTATTGTTTTCAATACTGACTTGAATTTTTAGCTTAAACAGAATAATTTGTATAATGCATAAAAGGAATCATATATTTTAGAATTAAAAAGTTTTGAATTTTGTTGTTATTTTTTACCCATTCCTGTCTTTCAAAATTTCTTAACACAAATGATACTATTTATGTTGATCATTGAGAATCTAGATTTGGAAAGGTTTGTGATTTGCCTTTTGTAACTTCAGCTTTCCAAAGTTCTTTTTCATGAGCAAACAGATCAATGAAATAAACAAATCTTAGTGTTAATGACTGCCCGTCATCTAGCTATTAATTTTGGTTTAGAGTCAAAAATCAGGTGATTAGAATTGCTTCAACTTGTAGATACAAATACTTGTGATTGTTTGTTAAAACAGTTGATAGATTTTATTTTTTGATTAGATTTTAATAAAATTATAGTCAATTGGTTCACTTCATGGATTGACAGAGTTTGACAGACAACTCTGTAAACTACTGTTATTTATTTTACAGGTATCATCGGCATATATTTGGTCTTGGAGAGCATTATAATTCTGTAGAACCATTGTCAGGAAGTGATGAGGTAGACCAAAGTTAACACCGTTTTCCATCAACATGAGAAAAAATTGTAGTACAAGGATTGTGTCCTATATTCCTATTATCTACAGCTGAGAGAACAATATTGTGTATAAATCCAGTCACACGAGAGATTCTATAGCTCAGATATTTATCTCGCTCGCTGGTTGTTTCAGCCATAGATAAACTATAAATGTCGAAATTTTCCAAATCCATTTTGAATAATAGTGGTAACATACCATAGGACAGTTTTAAATGTAATATGGAAAGAGTAATTCCATCATCAAACTGAATATGAACTATACAATTTTTTTTATTTTCATAAATTACATTGACAAATAGTTTATTCATTGAATTTAAATTGAATCACTTTATTGAAGAAGAAATTTAAAAAGAAAACAAATTTAGTATTCTTTCTTACTGAACATGAATTTGAAGCAATGCTCAAACTATGTAAATTATTAGCACAATAAAAGATTGAAATAAATTGGTCATTTGGTATTATTAATTGGTCTATCAGCTAGATTTAGCTGCAGAAGCACCATCTTCAGCTTTGTCAGCGGTATTCTGATCATCTGGTTTCATTGCAGGAAATAATAGCACTTCCTGAAAATATATATTTCATTGGTTTCAATTCACATATTAGAAATCATTGTGACATGGCTGTGATAGCAACTTGTGTTCACTGGAGGTTACAATTCTTAACCGATATTTTTATTTTGTGCGTCAATGTCTTAAAGATGACATTGACCCACAAAATATCTTGCCAGGCAAGATAATATTCACCCTCTTGCAGCATTGAATTTGAAGACTTCATTTCTGGGTTGATAAATGTACATTATTATACGTTTTTTTTTTATTCTCAATAGGGTTCATCCTTGGTTGTTTATAAACAATTTAAGCAGGTTTTGTCAAAATCAGAAAATAATTGCGCCTTGTGGTGTGATTACAAGCCAAAAATAAGGGCAAAAATTCATGTTTAATATATTTCGATATTTTTGATTTTCTTTAGGGCTTATCCTTGTGTGGTAAAAAACAATTACACCAAGTCTTGTCAAAATCCAGAAAGAATTGAGCCTTTATAAAGAAAAAGGGCCATAAGTCATATTAAATATATTTAAATGAGAAAGAGTTTTCAGAACCAAGAGCAATAACTGATACTAAATATTTGTCTATTTCGTTGATTTTCAAAAGGGTTCATCCTTGGGTGATTAAGAACACTCACACAAAGTCAGATTAAAATCCAGCAAGAATTAAGTTTTGTAGAGAGTTTACAAGCAGTTGTTGACGGACAGACATGTGTGACGACAAAATACGCTCCAATTTCAAGATGATTCCTGTTGATTTTCTTGATGATCTGTTAAATTTTCACCAAAGCAATTTTACTCTATTACATATTTAGCTGATTAACACTCTAAAGGTACAATTCATCCCATATTTTGACATAACATGGTTATGTTGTTCATAATCACCTCCAAAAGACATATATTACTGAAGGTTGATAGTTAACATACTGCCAAATATTTTCATTTAAAGTTTCCGTTGGGTGTATATTTACTTTCCTGGAAAGCTAACTTGTACAGTAGATGTCAGGGTCATTAAAAGAACTTGTAACAAATTCCCGTGAGAAAAGAATATGTATAATCTACCTTAATATTATTAGAGTCTGTTAAGAACATTGTTAATCTATCAATACCCATACCCCAACCACCAGTAGGAGGTAAACCATATTCTAGAGCAGTACAGAAATTCTCATCTATGAACATAGCTTCATCATCACCTGCAGCTTTAGCCTACAAACACCAACTACATGTAAATAATTGTTGATTTCAATGTTTAATAAAAAATAAAAAAAATACCATCAAAACACTGCACCGTGTAACTAACATGTTAAATCTCCAAAAATGAGGTTGAAATACAAATTTGTTTTGTATTGGTTTTTTATTATGCTCAGTCTTTTTTACAATGTCAATTATTAAATTGACAAATCATATCAAAAAGGGCTTGGGCCTTACCTTTGACTGTTGGGTAAACATTTTTCTCTGAACTACAGGATCATTTAATTCAGTGTAGGCATTACAGATCTCTTTCTTACAAACAAATGCTTCAAATCGTTCTGTTAACCCGGGTATCGATCTATGCCTGTAATAAATGAAACTTTAAACATTAGTTGCTGACCGAACTACCAGATTTTTTTGCAAAGTTAAATACATTTCACAAACAATGAAAGTATTTCTAATCAATAGTTTTATGAAAGTTCAATGTTCCAATGAAATCAGTTTTGATTTAATATTCAGATATTTGTAGTGCTCACACGAATAGTGATTTTTGCTATTTGACGGCATAATTCGATTTGTATTCGATTAATCGACGATATTGCATTGAAAAATCAGCTTTAATATCAGTGAATTTGCCGGTTTTCTCTCTTGCAATACAGATTTACAACAGTGCTATAAATACCTCACTTTGAAAGGGTATATCATGACATACAATTATCATTTATTACATGCCAGTTGCGTTTTGAGGTAAAGCCGGTAAACAATAGAATAAAACGTATTCAGTTCTAATTGATAAAAAAATGGAAGTACCAAAATAAAAGAAAACCATACGAAGTGAACCTTCTTTCATCTGATTGGATAATTACATGTTTCTATTTATACCCGCTAATCAAATGTTAAATACTTTGATTATCTAGCACTAGTTATATGAACGAGATGAGGCGAATAAACGAATAGGAAAATCCGATTCGAATAATCGCGAAAACGGCTTTGAATACTACTAATCGATTATTCGTGTGAGCACTAGATATTGGAACGAGCGGACGCCCACAAGGCTATACGCCCACCAACAGCAATCAGAAAGGGGGCATAACTCACCAACCGTAAAAGTCAGAATTATATGTGGGCATATAAAAATGTTTGGATAAACATTGTAGCCTGTATCACACCCACAAGCTGAATTTGACAAATTCTCACTAAGAAAGGGGGCATAACTCACCAACCGTTAAAGGCAGAAAGCTGATTTTCGAAAGGAACCGAGATTCGGACAGACAGGGTCAACCGCAATATACGTCCACAATATATGTGGGCATATAAAAATGTTTGGATAAACATTGTAGCCTGTATCACACCTACAAGCTGAATTTGACAAATTCTCACTAAGAAAGGGGGCATAACTCACCAACCGTAAAAGTCAGAAAGCTGATTTTCGAAAGGAACCAAGATTTTATGATGATAGAGACACATACCAAGTTTCGAAAAGATTGAACAAAAATTGTGGCCTGTATCGCGCCCACCCTACAAGCTGAATTTGACAAATTCTCACTAAGAAAGGGGGCATAACTCACCAACCGTAAAAGTCAGAAAGCTGATTTTCGAAAGGAACCAAGATTTTATGATGATAGAGACACATACCAAGTTTCGAAAAGATTGGACAAAAATTGTGGCCTGTATCGCGCCCACAAGCTGAATTTGACGAATTCTCACTAAGAAAGGGGGCATAACTCACCAACCGTAAAAGTCAGAAAGCTGGTTTTCGAAAGGAACCGAGATTTTATGATGACAGAGACACATACCAAGTTTCATTGTAATCCGATGAAAACTGGTCTCTATTGTGGCCACAATCAATTGTGGACGGACGGACAGATGTCCGGACGGACGGACGGACAGGGTCAACCGCAATATACGTCCACATTATATGTGGGCGTATAAAAAATGAAACTTTAGCCATGCACACTGTCACTATTAAAGACTGTTTTTACCTACCATTTAGCTAGTGGACTCATGATTTGTGGATGTTCAGTAATAAATGTGGGATTAATTATTTTCTCTTCAATATAATCACCTACAAGCTGAAATAGATATTTAATCATGAACAGTGGCTAAAAGAATAACAATTGCTGTAACCAATACTGAAAATATCTTTCTCAGAATTCATTTTATCTGCTTATGCCTCGGATATTGACACACCATTAAGGCCCATATTCTTGAAGGCTGTCTAAATTAAACTCTGATTAGCTCTAATCTAAGATCAGCTCATCAGAGATTAAAGTCTGACTAAAATCGGTATTCCTGAAGCTCTGATTAGCTCATCTCTGATTAAAATTTACTCTTGATCTCTGATTAAATACAGTCTTAAAACGTCAATGTCATTTTCACTTTAAACAGCGTTTAACTAAACTAAGACTAAATAATCTTGGATTAAGGCAGTTTTGTTGATGACATAAGGGGTCCTTTTACAGGAACAAGTTACTAAAGTTCTATTTATAGCTCAATGAGCAAAATCAATATGGCTGAAACAAGCATGAGAAATTTGGAAAAGATTCAGAGAAGTACAAATTGGACACCAGATGAAAAAGAAAAGCTGATAGATTTAATAGAAAAAGAAATAAGAATTATAGAGGATAAACATACAGATGGAAATGCAACTAGGCGAAAGGATATGGCTTGGAAAAGAGTTCATAGTAGTTTTACTGAGGAGCATGGATTTCGTGAAATAAAAAAAAATGAGAGAGATGTGGAAAAGAATGAAAGATAGTGCCAAAAAGGAAAATTCTAATTATCAACGAGAGTTGAAAAAGACAGGTGGTGGAGAAAGACCTAACGATTTGTCAGAAATTACTCAAAGAATAGTTGATTTAATTCCAAAAGAATTTAAAGAATATAGAAATCCTTATGATGATGATTATGTGGAAGAAATAGATGATAATGAAACTGAAAGACCTACGGTTGATACAAATGCACATTCTCTAGAGGCAGAACAGGAAATTGGAGATGATGAGCAGTTAACTCAAAAAGACAGAGTAACAGATGAGTTAGAAAATGAAGAAAATGATGAAGATGACAAGGGATATAATACCCCAAATGAGCTAAAAGAACCAACATATTCTGAGAAATCTGCTTTGCTGGAAAAACCTGTAGTTCAAACCTTGAGGTAAGTTCCTAGTGCGATGTACAACAAAAGTTTTTAAAATGAAAATTTACTTTTTGCACTTTTAAAATTAAAGTACATTTTGCTTTTTGTGTGTATATCTCGTGATCTATTAGCTGTACAAGCTTCAAATTTGTACCGTGAATAAACATTTTGAATGTGATGAGATTCATGCCAAAAAAAATGAAATAGGCGTGGCATCCGGGTAAACTTCCGATTTACCATTTATATCGGTCAGCGCATAACGTCTGTAGGAAATAACTTTTTTCAAAAAAGAACCTTGCACACAGATGCCTCATTGCTTTGGCCAGTTTATCCCAGAAAATCAGATGTTTCGGCCTGCTTGTTGCAATTTGCGACGTTAGCAAAGTCCCACTCTGTGCCACCTGTGGCTCTAGTTTTTTATTTTTTTCTTGTTATTTATTTAATGATAACAGAATTTTTATTTTTCATTCCAGCACAAGAAAACGTCCAATTGAAAAAAACCTCATATAAGAAACCTTCACCTGTTGCTGCACAATCAAAACATCAGAAAACAGATATTGAAAATGCCATTTTAGACTTATCTGAAGAGGAACACAAACTTAAAATGGATATTCTCAGAACTGAACACAATGCAAAAATGAAGGTCATTGAACTTAAGCATAAGATTGCTATAGCTAAACTCAATGAACTTACATGTAATTCTTATGAAAATCCACCCTCAAAGCAAAGTACTGAGAAATCAAGCAGGTCCTCAACATCAGTGCTCATACATTTTTGAAACATTTTATTATTTTAAGTTCATTAATGACTCATAAGAATTATTATATAAAAAAGAATTGAAATTGAAAAGCAATTAAATTTGCAGTTACAGCTCTAGTTTAAGATATTTGATAGGTGTATCAAAACAAGCTCGAGTAAAAAAGAAATATATAAGAAATTTTGATAGTAGGTTAAGTTGGATCTTTAATTTATAAGAAAACATGGCCTATCAGGCATTGATTCGATTGAACCAAATTGAAAATCACAGAAGGATTTTACGACCCGAACATGTTATGAGAGATAGAATTAATCCTTTTGACTCTTTTGATGATGTAGAATTTCGGAAAAGGTATAGGTTTACAAAAGATGGGGTCTATTTCATACATAGTCTTATAGGTGAACAATTGAAACGCCAAACTAATCGTAAAAGGGCATTATCGTCTGAAATTCAAATATTCATTGCTCTTCGCTATTTTGCCTCCGGCACATTCCAGTTAAATGTGGGACATTTGTGTACAGTATCTCAGCCAACTGTAAGCAAAGTTATTAAAAATGTCTCCAAATTATTGGCTGAATTGAGAGCAGATTTCATTCAATTTCCAGACAATAATGTAGACTTGAGAGTTTCAAAATCTCGATTTTTCGAAATTGACCAATTTCCTAATGTAGTTGGTGCCATCGATGGCACAAACATCAAAATTTGCAACCCAGGAGGGGATGATGCAGCCAGATTCATAAATCGTAAAAATTTCTTTTCCATAAATTGTCAAATTATTTGTGATAGTAAAGGAAAAATTCTAAACATTGTAGCACGATGGCCGGGTAGTGCTCATGATAGCCGTATATTTACAGAAAGTAATATCAAGCAGAAATTTGATAATAATGAAATTTCGGGAATAATTTTGGGAGATCAAGCATATCAGTGCTTACCCTACTTGATGACACCTTTACAAAACCCAATAACAGATGCAGAAAAAAGGTATAATAAGAGTCATGCAAGGACAAGAGGTGTTATAGAGAGAATGTTTGGGATTTGGAAAAGACGTTTCCCAGTCCTTAGAATTGGTATAAATACAAAATTAGAAACCACATATTCAGTAATTATAGCTTTGGCAGTTTTACACAATATTTCTGTATATTTAAATGAGCCTGATCCAGAAGAGGATGATATTAATAATGATATGAATGATGATATGGTTTATGATAGAGCACAGGTTAGAAACATAGCAGGATTACTTCACAGAAGACAGTTAATAAATAATCATTTTTCTAATATCTGAATACTATTTATATTGTCAACCTAAACTCAAACATTGTTCTTGGGGAGTTTTAGAAAACAAAAATCAAAATTAAATATTAAGTTTAAATAAACCATGTGAAATAATTATCCACATGGTTTAATTAAATTTAATTTTGATTTTTGTTTTCTAAAACTCCACAAGAAAAATGTTTGAGTTATTGTATTCATTGTCAAGATAACCAGTTTTTGAAATATTATTTTGTAAGGGAGAGTTACCCTTCCTTCATTTCTTTTTGTTAATTTTATTTACTTGAAAGAAAAGTTTGTAAGTTAAATTTTGTTTTATTTTTTCACAATTTTATAACAAATATGGGGTCTTAACAAAGGGGGGGGGGGGACCTTTCACTTTATGCCAAGATTTCAGTTTCCTTATTAACGTACAGTACAGCAACTTTATAACTTATCTTCGTCGCCGGCGACGGTCTGCAGTTCGTCGGCAAAATAAGCTCAGACGGTCGCCAGTTCGTCGGCGACGGTCTGCAGACGGTCGCCAGTTCGTCGCCAGTTCGTCGGCGACGGTCTGCAGACGGTCGCCAGTTCGTCGCCGAATATTTGACGACCGTCGTCAAAATTTCTATAATCTTTGTGTACATCATGACGTCAAGACTTTGCTTGACAGCAGACTAGTTTCTACATGTATTGTAGGTCTACAACGCAACTTTCTTTTTTTTCTACCAACAATGGTTCAGAAACTTTAAATATTACTTTTCATATTTTTCACAATTGCATTCTAATGATCGGTAACTAGTCTACGAAAGACATTTCCCTGTTCAGCCTGATTAACAAGGAATTTTGCTTTACCTCACAATGTCATTCAAATCGACCTTAGCATTAATTATTGAGATTGTTTCAATTGTGAAAAAAATATACAAAGAGAAATATTGTCAAACTGAGCTTGCTATTCGTTCTGATATTTTACCGTAGGTCAACTCATAAAAAGCGTTTCCGGATAACCGATGTTGAAATTCTAACCGGTTGCCCGTGAAATCCTAGTATTAGTAGTTACTATTACACCTGAACAAATTCCGATATCAGAACCTGAGACTGGATTCATTACAACGTTAGTAGTGATAATCCTATTTCAATATGGTGCCCAAAGAACTTACAGGTAGTGCTTGGATTGACGCTTTCAAACGAAACTAAGCCCAAATGTATCTTGGCACGCAGTTACGAAGAAGTAGGCGTGGTTTCTCAAAACGTCAATTCCGACATCGTTGTTTTACCATTGGATGATGAAAATAGAACAAAGCGTTTATTGGTTATAATTTATACTCATTCATATGCATGAGAATGAAATATACCGAAGTAGGTGGGTCTCATAGAGTTATTTATAATAATAGGCGGTGCCAGCAAAATGATGAATGTCTACCTATTAATATTATAATAGAGAAAAAAAAGAAGAATAAATATTAATAATCCGTCAATGAGCGCAGTCGGAACTGGTTAAGCATCATTGCTATATTGACCGCTGTAGATTTAGGCTGGGTTGGGCGTCGTGATTTTAAATATATCCCCCGTGATAAGTTTGAATTTAAAATTATAAAAATAGAGCCGGTGGCCCGAGAATTAATTTATTATAAAGTCCGAGGTCGTAGGCCTAGTCCCGAAAAGCCATGGTAAAAGGGTTGTTCTTTTCATCGAATTGACAATCTGCTTGATATCCTAGTTTCTATGGTTAAATAATCTGTTATAGGCTTTACATTTCTACGTTCTTTGGTTGGACACCCCAAGTGCCCCAACACGCATTCCGTGGAGGGTTGAAGTATAGGCTCCACCCATTGTTCTCCTCTTGTCACTCTCAGTCTCATAGGCCGGCTATCGTTGTTTAATCTTTTGACGAAAAAAATAGATTGATGAAGCCTTTAATGGGCACATTCTGCATATCAACTCAAAACTAAGGTTTTTTTCCATGCATGTGTACATAATAAAAATTCTGATGACATGTATTTCAAAATAATAGGCTTAGCCTAGTCGTAGTGGCGCAGGCCTAGCGCATTGTTAATTTCGCTCATGTAAGAATTATGATTCTTGGCGTCAAAAGATGAAGATTTGGATCGTGACGTGATGGTCATTAAATTATGACATCAGTCATCAGCTCTTCTTGACAACGGAAAGCGATGGATTTTCTTTCTGGAAGTGGCGACGAACTGGCGTTGAACTGGCGACCGTCTGCAGACGAACTGGCGACCGTCGCCAGTTCGTCGCCAGTTCGTCTGTAGACGGTCGCCAGTTCGTCGGCAACAATTTGACGACGGTCGGCAAAATTTTCGACGACCGCCGCCAGTTCGTCGCCAGTTCGTCGTCCAATATTCTGCCGACCATCTGCAGATGATCTGCAGATAAAAATAAGTTTTAAAGTTGCTGTACTGTATTTGCGACAGTGTGGGCATATTTCAACACATTGTCAAGTTGCATAAGCCTTGGACAAACATTGTTAAATTTTGGACAAATTTGTGATGATTCATGTGGCCTTAAAAGTGAAAAAAAAAACTAAAACAAATCTGCTTAAAAAACGTGCATCAAGTAAATTCTACCACTTAGAACAATTAATTCAAGTGTTCTACCAGAAATTGAATATCGCATTAAATAGCCTTAAAACCACTTTAGACTAGCCCCCTTGAGTGACTAAATTTTGGCCCATTTTAGACCTAGATTATCAACTAGTCAACGTTAAAGAATACCAAATTTTAGACAACAAATTTAAACACTGACTAAATTAGTCAATGATTTGGTTAAGTCACTGTTTAAAATTTAGTCTCCCTTCTGGAATATCATTTTTGGTGTTATTCCAGAAGGAGGATTAAAATCCAGTTTAGCTTAATTTTAGTTTATTTTAATCACTGATCAAAATTTAAACCTTCTTCAGGAATACCAGGTCTGAGTTAATCTCAGTTTAAATCGCAGACTAACGTTAATCATCCTTCAAGAATATGGCCCTAAGATTTTAGGTGTATGAGTAGCCATATATATGTCTATTTAATATATGATTTCTAAAAACTTGATCATGAATGCGAATCAAGGGATCAGATAAAGGTAATGAAGAAACAATTTCATACCTTATCTAATAATCTGGCTGTAGTTCTTGGTGCTGTACAGTCTACTTGATGTTTAACACATAAATCATCAAAAAACTTTCTAGTTTCTGTAATAAAGAGTGAGCTTTGTCATTCCAGTCGGCTTGCTAGCAATAATGCTTCAGACAATCAAAAATTTGCAATAATAAAAGCTCAGTTTACAGCTACAGTGGTTAGGATCCATTTGGTAATAGAATAGGGTAATTGCTTCCTTCCATTTAAGTTAACACCTCGGACAGCTTATGATGACTGGAACATTATGACTCGTTTTTATGTTAAAATCTTAATCTAACATAGGCCTATAGTTACATCAGTGAACCCAAGACCTCAAAGATTACCAAATATATTTCATGAAACGAAAACAATAATTTCAATTCTTGAAGTACAAAAGTAACTGTTCATAAAAAAAGTTCATCAGAAACTGACAATCTCCTAGTTGGAATCAAACCTAAATACAGGCATGATGAACAAGTAAAATTATCAAAAATATTTAATTTACCTGGTGTATCAAATGTTGTAGGATCAGGAAACTTCACATCTAACAACCTCTCTAATTCTGGGATTAATCTAATACGTTTAAATGGTGGACTAAAATCTACTTCTACAGCTTCACCTTCTGGTCCATCAGGATGATATTCAACTTTATAACCACCAAATAAACTCTTTACTAACCCTGAGAGTAGTAACAACAATTGTTAAAATTCTTTAAATAGTAACAAGATAGCTTGCCAGGCAAGGTAACATACGCCCACTGGCAGCATTGAATTTGAAAAATTAATTGAGCAATAACTCAAAAAACATTCACTGAATGAATATGGAAGCCAAGGGCAAAAACTCAAAAACTGTTCATTGAAATCTGTCAAATTCAAACTTGACTGAGGTCTAATCAATTCCAATGCTAACACCAAGTTTCATCAAAATCCTCTGAAAATTGGAGGATTTATTGCATCGAAACTAGATTTTACTAAGTCAAGGGCAATAACTCAAAAACTTTTCATCAAAAAAAATTGCCAAATTTCGAACTTGACTGTTGTCTTATCAATTCCAATGCTTACACCTGGTATCATTAAAATCCATTGAAAATTTAAGCTTCTTATTGCAACCACAATAGAAGATTGACGCAATTTCACTAAGTCAAGGGAAATAACTCAAAAACTGTTCATCGAAAAATCTTCAAATTCAAACTTGACCGTCCTCTTAACAATTCCAATGCTCACACCAAGGCCATGAAAAAAAAAAATATCTTGGTTCTCAGGCAATTACATGGGGAAAAAAAGGGCGGGCGGTTTTATTTTTTTTTATTTCTCCAAATTACCTCCCCTTAATCAAAATAAAAAGCATAATATTTAGACATTATTGAAAGCTTGCGGGCGGCTTTTTATTATAAAACCAAGCCTCAAAATGGATGAATGGTAGGGACAGTCTTTATCTCGCCAGTAAACATCTTCACTTCGTAACCGTATTAGGCCTAATCGGGTCACCGTCTTCCACAATGATCTTGGGTTGGGCACGACGCAGAGCTCAGCTACTTTCCACACGGATTCCGGTGGTTTCTTTCAATAATACATTTACTTTAGAAGTTTTTTCCGCTGGAAGAATTGTCCAGGTCATGTAGCAACCCCCTTTTCTGTCAAAACCGATGTCAACGCTGTCATGAATTATTCAGAAAATCTCAAATCATCTCAAATCGTCTAGAAATTTTTTCACACTTGTGAACGACCTTGAACCCTTATAATAAGGGAAATAATCACACCACCTCGTCAGGTCGTACAAAATACTTCTCAATGAACCAGATCGTCCAACTAAATATTTAGTCATGCCGAAATCGGCACTCAAAATAATTTATGTTTAAATTAAAATAACGTACATCTGGAAATCACTCCGACTAAATTACGATTATTTCCCAAATAGCGTAAATCCCCGTTAAAGAGTAGCAACGGACCTGGATAATCGAGGCTAGTAGTGTAAAGCAGTCACCGGAAATACACAAAGATGGCGTATTGCCGGAAATATGAAGTTCGTAAAAGAAGACAAAAATAAAGACGAGAAATTAAAAATATAGCTTCTCATACTATCATACCGAACCGAAATTGGCAAGATGTGTCCCAGTTCAAGAATAAGCAGTTTTTTATTGATTACAAAGATGATGCGGGCGGGCGACGTATTTTTATTTTTATTTTTTTTAACAAATAAAATGGTTTGAAGCGGGAGGTTTTTGCCGGTGCGGCGGTGCCTGAGAACCAAGACACTTTTTTTTTTGTGACCCAAGTTTTATTTAAATCCATTGAAAATTTTAGCTTCTATTTTGTCTACAACAAATATAGAGGCAGGGGCAATAACTCAAAACCTCTTTATCGAAAAATCGTCCCAATCGAACTTGACCGCCATCTTATCAATTTCAATGCTCATACAAAGTTTCATTAAAATCAATAGAAAATTGTAGCTTCTATAGTGTCTACAGAAAATGAATTTTTACACAATTTTACTTAGTCAGGGACAATTACTCCCGAACCATTCATCGAAAAATCGTTGAATTCGAACCTGACCACCACCTTATCAATTCCAATGCTCATACAAAGTTCCATTAAAATCCATTGAAAATTGTAGCTTCTAATTCATCAACAATAAATTTTGACATGATATAAATAAGTCGAGGCCAATAACTCAAAAACCGTGCATCGAAAAATCTTCAAATTCGAACTTGACTGCCGTCTTATCAATTCCAATGTTCACACCAAGTTTCATTAAAATCCATTGAAAATTGTAGCTTCTATTGTGTCTACAACAAATACAGAGGCAGTGGCAATAACTCAAAAACCGTTAATCGAAAAATCATCCAAATCGAACTTGACCGCCGTCTTATCAATACCAGTACTCATACCAAGTTTCATTAAAATCCATAGAAAATATAGTGTCTACAACAAATGTTGACGGACCGAGAGAGACAGGGGCGACGACAATATACGTCCATATATTCATGTGGGTGTATAAAAATTAAAAGCGAATGCCCAAGAGTTTTTAACATGTAAAAAATATCATCAACAAATAGCTGTACTGATAAATCTTTTAGCCGAAACGGTTTTCTATAGTTATAGAAATATTCTTGTACAGTTTAATAACTTACCTGAGACCAAGGTTTCTGTGATATCCATAAGATCATTATAATCAGCATAAGCCATATAAAATTCACAGGTGGTAAATTCTGGATTGTGGGTCATATCAATACCTTCATTTCTAAACTGTTTACCTATTTCATAAACACGATCTAATCCACCTACAACCAACATCTACAATATTGAGTATAAAGATTTAAAAAGCTATAAAAGAAAATAATTTTGCATTCTACTGGTCACAACATCAACCTATTTTAATGGGCACTGACATCTAAATGTACTCACATTCCAAAGGAAGATGATTCATAAAAACTCTTGGTTGGGCCTCAGTATGCACTACACAACATTCTGTTTATAAAGAACAAAACACAAAATATCATACTGTAGCTATCCTACCTTAAGATATAATTCAGGAGCAACTCTCATATATAAATCCATACTTAAATCATTATGATGAGTTACAAAAGGTTTAGCTGTTGCACCACCCGGTATCATATTCATCATAGGTGTTTCTACCTGTAATTTACAATGAATCATGTAGGAGCACAATTATAAAGAAACAACCATTTTTGACAAGGATAACTTTCTTCTAGATGGTCCTTGGCCAAAGCAAATTGGCATCCAACTTTCATAAATTATGCATCCCAATTAACAGATGGGTAAAAAGGATTAATGAGAAAAAATAGTCAAACTTTCAGAAACCTGTAACCACCAATTATATAACATAACCAAGCAAATGACCCCCATGTAAAGATTTGAAGAAAATTGGGTTCACATTTAACGAAAGAGTTTGATATAGTGTTGATGTTAATGCCTACTAAAGATTATCTCACTTACCTCCAGAAAGCCCATATTATCAAAGAATTTTCTAATATAGTTGATGATTTTAGCTCTAGTTATAAACTTTTTTCGTACTGGTTCATTAATAATCATATCTAAGTACCTCTGTCGGAACCTAGTTTCCTACAATCAAAATGACAGGAGATATATAGGAAAAAAAGTTTGTGGCAACTTGAAGTTTGTGCCTTACTTCACCTGTTTAAGATATATTGCCCTCTAATTTTTTGGCTACAAACAGAAGTGACTGGTTAGTTACGATCAAATAAGATCCCATGCTAAGCTACATATTGCAGATATTTGTATGACATATCAGTATTTTGTTTCTGATAAAGTTTATATCAATGTCTCTCTAATCAAACACATTAGTACTAAATGCATAGCTCTTACCTTATCCTTTACACCATAATACATATGTGGTAACTGATGTAAGCACGGTGATAATAATATTAATCTTGATGGTATGATACTTAATTCACCAGTCTTAGTTTTACCTATAATAAAATATAATATAAATAATGGTGATAATAATATTAATCTTGATGATATGATATTCAATTCACCAGTCTTAGTCTTACCTATAATAAAATACAATATAAATAATGGTGATAATAATATTAATCTTGATATGATATTCAATTTACCAGTCTTAGTTTTACCTATAATAAAATACAATATAAATAAGGCCGTACAAAGTAAATTGTCTGTTTTACAGGCCCCGCGCGCTCCGGTAAAATACCCCGCGCTCCAAAACTATTTATTGACATTTTGGAATAATTAATAAATAATGCGCGCGCGTCTCCAAAATTGTGTGTAAAATAGAGTTATTTCCCCGTTCCCGAAAATATTTTTTACCATAATTATCTCCCTTGACGTTTAACGAAAAACCGGAAGTGGCTTAGAATGCGTTTTTCATCATCGATAAAAAGATTTTCTTGTACAACTTTAAACTAAAATTGATTCTGATACAATTTAACGTTCGAAAATACAATTATTTGCTGAAGGAAGCACAATTATGAAAATTATTCACACTTTCGTGAGGACAATCCAAACATTAAATTAATCTTAATCTTGATGATTTCCTTTCTGGATAATAATGGTGGAACAAATCGAGACCTGTTACATTTTCAAGTACAAGAATGCACCGGGTTTTTTTCTGCCATTGATTTGAAAAAGTTAATATTTGTGGAAAAATGGAAACGAATACAAGAAAATACGAATTTTATACGTTCGAATACGATCGATTTTCTCATTATTGGTATCACTCAACACATACCGCTTTTCTCAAGTTAAAACCGGAAGTACTCCGTTAGTACGAGTTATCGAAATGAAATGAAATGAATGGAGTTTTATGTCCTACTTTTCTGCACGATTTATCGAAAAATCGGCTTTGTAACATAATTATTAAAATAGAAGTTCGATCTAATCAGATTGTTTTGTTCTTGCCATGTGATGTATGACAATTTGTTCCAAAATTTCCAATAATAATAATTATTACCACACAATGGCATTTTAAAATATGTCTAGTTTACAGATGGATAGAAATGGATTAGTACTGTAGTAGAATAACATTGTCTTGACATAATATTATCAGCCCTGATGCACCCTAAGTGCATCATTGTCAGAGGTAGTAAATATGTTGGAATGATTATGTTTATGTGAAGTTAAAGGTAAAAAGGTTCTGTTATTTCTATCAACTAATATCATTCAAACTCTAAAAACATCTGATAGTTGCATCTGAATGGGGATTTAAATCTATTTTTTAAATTTGTAGAAATAAATAATAAATACCTTCGCTCGCTCCAATTTTTTCTGGTGCCAAATTTAAAAAAGCGCTTATAAATAATAAATAATAAATTCGCCCTCTCGCCCCATTTTTAAAACAAAAAGGCCTGTAAAACAGACAATTTACTTTGCACGGCCTAATGGTGATAATAATATTAATCTTGATGATATGATATTTAATTCACCAGTCTTAGTTTTACCTATAATAAAATACAATATAAATAATGGTGATAATAATATTAATCTTGATGATATGATATTCAATTCACCAGTCTTAGTTTTACCTATAATAAAATATAATATAAATAATGGTGATAATAATATTAATCTTGATGATATGATATTCAATTCACCAGTCTTAGTTTTACCTATAATAAAATACAATATAAATAATGGTGATAATAATATTAATCTTGATGGTATGATATTAATTCACCAGTCTTAGTTTTACCTATAATAAAATACAATATAAATAATGGTGATAATAATATTAATCTTGATGGAAATATATTAATTCACCAGTCTTAGTTTTACCTATAATAAAATATAATATAAATAATGGTGATAATAATATTAATCTTGATGTTTTTTAATTCCCCATTTTAGCCCAAAATTTAAAAATAACATAAATAATGGTAAAACAAATATTAATTTTCTCTTGATAAGCTGCTGACATAGATGTGAAAACGTTAGGTAATAAATATAGGATATAGTATACCCTATATTTGTGCTTTTTTAAATAACGCTTGTATGAGCATTAAAACCCCGTTTAGTCTTACTAAAAAAATCAATATAAATAATGGTGATATTTTAATATTAATCTTGATATGATATTCAATTCACCAGTCTTAGTTTTACCTATAATAAAATACAATATAAATAATGGTGATAATAATATTAATCTTGATATGATATTCAATTCACCAGTCTTAGTTTTACCTATAATAAAATACAATATAAATAATGGTGATAATAATATTAATCTTGATTTTGATATTCAATTTACCAGTCTTAGTTTTACCTATAATAAAATATAATATAAATAATGGTGATAATAATATTAATCTTGATTTTGATATTCAATTTACCAGTCTTAGTTTTACCTATAATAAAATATAATATAAATAATGGTGATAATAATATTAATCTTGATTTTGATATTCAATTCACCAGTCTTAGTTTTACCTATAATAAAATACAATATAAATAATGGTGATAATAATATTAATCTTGATGATATGATATTCAATTCACCAGTCTTAGTTTTACCTATAATAAAATATAATATAAATAATGGTGATAATAATATTAATCTTGATGATATGATATTCAATTCACCAGTCTTAGTTTTACCTATAATAAAATATAATATAAATAATGGTGATAATAATATTAATCTTGATTTTGATATTCAATTCACCAGTCTTAGTTTTACCTATAATAAAATACAATATAAAAAAATGGTGATAATAATATTAATCTTGATATGATATTCAATTCACCAGTCTTAGTTTTACCTATAATAAAATACAATATAAATAATGGTGATAATAATATTAATCTTGATTTTGATATTTAATTCACCAGTCTTAGTTTTACCTATAATAAAATATAATATAAATAATGGTGATAATAATATTAATCTTGATGATATGATATTCAATTCACCAGTCTTAGTTTTACCTATAATAAAATATAATATAAATAATGGTGATAATAATATTAATCTTGATTTTGATATTCAATTCACCAGTCTTAGTTTTACCTATAATAAAATACAATATAAATAATGGTGATAATAATATTAATCTTGATTTTGATATTCAATTCACCAGTCTTAGTTTTACCTATAATAAAATACAATATAAATAATGGTGATAATAATATTAATCTTGATTTTGATATTCAATTCACCAGTCTTAGTTTTACCTATAATAAAATACAATATAAATAATGGTGATAATAATATTAATCTTGATTTTGATATTCAATTCACCAGTCTTAGTTTTACCTATAATAAAATACAATATAAATAATGGTGATAATAATATTAATCTTGATGATATGATATTCAATTCACCAGTCTTAGTTTTACCTATAATAAAATATAATATAAATAATGGTGATTATTAAATTAATCTTGATATGATATTCAATTCACCAGTCTTAGTTTTACCTATAATAAAATACAATATAAATAATGGTGATAATAATATTAATCTTGATGGTATGATATTCAATTAAATAATCTTGGTCAACATTTACCTGGTTTGCCTTGTACACCAACAATATCACCTCTCTTCAGCTTTTCATTAATAGGTAAAAATTCATCTTGTGGTAGGTAATATCTGTAAAGAACATGTAAATCTAATATTAGTTCTTAAAGGATTAATGTGGTAAGTTTGATTTAGAATTTGTTACTGTTTGATTTAGAAAGAATACAGGAAATAACAGATATTGATCACATTGTCCTTTATGCATATAATTCAGAAATCCACAACAACATTCTTGAAAATACATAACTAACTTGAGATTGGCCATCACTTGAATTTTAGTCATCTCTGATCTTAAATCATAAAACAATAATTTAGCTCCTGATTCTCTCTTAGAATGTATTCTACCTGAAATACATAATCTGATTTTATGACTTCTGTGAATTTACAAGTTGTTCTTACAAGTAAATTATGACAAAAATTTGTGTACTTGAACAAATGAAATATTTTAATTGTTTGACTACTATTGGATCCATCAGAATGCTATCTTTATAATAGTAAGTAATATTTAATATATCTATATTTTAGTAACATACCTGCAACTCTAATGTCTGGTGCATCTTCTAGTACAGTTCCTGGTTCTATAGAATTCTCATACTTATCAATAAATTCTGTCAGAGACATGGTCACATCAAACTTGTGGGGGTAAGGATGAACTGGACTCTCTTTCAGCTGGGCCACAAGATTTGAACGGTATTCAAAATAAGCCTGTGGAGAATCAAAGTCTGTATTAAAAGACATTTTTTATAAAGTGAATCTTTGATACCGGTACTCACAAACACTTTAACATTCAATATAAATGACCTTTTATTTTAAGATAAAATAGTGATGATGCAATTAATCGAAATTAAACCTTAAAATAGCACACCCGGAATTTAATAAATTCATTAAATTAATGGCATGATGAAATTGAAAGGTAACAATAGATTCTTAAAGAAGTCTTCCTTAAATATAATAACACCAGCCAGAGGTTACACTACACAGTTCTTTTTTTTCTAATCTTTAGTTACACAAGGAAAGAAATGTCTGGAGCCAAGAATGTAGATAGGTATATTGATATCACTCTGCTACTGGTATTGTCATCTTGCCATCCTAGTCTGAGAGTGCACAAATCTACACAGATGGCTTACCCCAGCATCCAATTCATCTTCTTTAAGTTTTTCTTTCTTATCATTATCTTGTACTACAACAGCCTTCTCAGCTTTTTCTTTAGCTTTTTTATCAGCCTTTAATCTCCTCTTCAATTCACTAAAATAATAAAGCAATTGAAATTAGAAGCTAAAGGAGGCTGTTTACACAACACAACAACTGATTGTTTTAATTTGTTATAAGCTTAGAAAACAGAATTCATGTAAATATAAAATTTGTGATATTGCCCCTTCTCTGTGATATTAGATCTAATTTATATAGATGCTACCCAGTCAGGAAAAATTCAACTAGCAATAAAACTGATACAAACATTTATTCGATTGTAATGACATCAATGAATTTGTCTGACAAGGCCCTATATGAAAAGTGGCAAAAACACAGGAAATATTTACCGCGTTTTACAATATGTCACAGATGTATGAAATTCTTCAGTCAAATAACTGAATGCAGGAATGAGCTTTTTGTCACATGACTTAGACAGAAGAATTTTAGAGAAACTAACATATTTAAAGAGTTTAGCTGCAAACATTTTATTTCTCTATAGGTGTAGAAGCTTTTCACGTGCCTACTCAGGTTAACCTTAGATTCTTTTTATTCAGACAAGAAACTGAAAATAGTAATGCAATCATAGTAGGCTACTCTAATAAAAACTAATTAATCATTTTTCTACTAGGAAATTTAATTAACAGATCAAGAGACAATTCAGACAAAATTCATTTAGGTCACATTATCATACTATTTACTTCAATACCTAAAAGGGTAAAATATCAAATCATCTATAAAGGCGCTAGACGAAAGTATGATGAAATAAGGAAATGTTTTTAGTATCATTTCTTGAAAAATAATAAAGCGAAAGTAAAACAAAATCGATTTCATCATTTCCATGCTCCATTTCAACAGAATACGGTTAAATGTAAATTCCCTAGCCAATAATTTTCAGTTTCCTTGACAAACCGATAAAAACTATCTTAAAATCGTACGCAAAACTACAAACTTTTTACTCAGTTTTTCTCCTGTCTCAGCCATGTTTATACACGTGCACTATTACGCCGAGAACGAGGTTTTTCGCGCAATTTTTGTTATCTCCCTTCATTCATTAATTTATACTCAGACAACAACTAACTTTTGAAAATTTTAAAGACTCACTTCGTAGACTGATTGACCTGCACCAATACCGGTACAAAACTTTTACAAAGCTTTACTTTGACTTTAGTAACCGTGTATATTTCAACAAATTAGATTTTGATTGGGAACAAACTTGAAAACTTCTGTCTCCTGTCGTTTATTTCATTGTCTGTTTTTCCATGTTCTGAACACCAATGCATAAACGATTCTTATCCAAGAAATAATTTTGAAAACATTTGTTTTAAATCTTTCCATGCATGAAAAAAAATTAAGGATGGGATATGATAAAGATGTAAATGAGACAAGGTAAAGATGGAAGATGAGACGTCAAGGTAGGGATGAAGGTGAGACACGGTAGAGATGAAAGGTGAGACACGGTAGAGATGAAACGTGAGATAGGATAGCTAAGAAAGGTGAGACATGGTAGAGATGAAGGTGAGACCCGGTAAAGATGAAGGTGAGACGTGGTAGAGATGGAAGTTGAGAAAAGGTAAAGATGAAAGGTTAGACAGGATAGCGAGGGAAGGTGAGACACGATAGAAATGAAGGTGAGACACGGTAGAGATGAAAGATTAGACAGGATAGCGATGGAAGGTGAGACACGGTAGAGATGGAAGTTGAGACAAGGTAGAGATGAAAGGTTAGGCAGGATAGCGATGGAAGGTGAGACACGATAGAAATGAGGTTGAGACAAGGTAAAGATGAAAGATTAGACAGGATAGCGATGGAAGGTGAGACACGGTAGAAATGAAGGTGAGACACGGTAGAGATGGAAGGTGAGACACGGTATAGATGAAGGTGAGACAGGATTGCGGTGGAAGGTGAGACACGGTAGAAATGAAGGTGAGACACGGTAGAGATGGAAGATGAGACAAGGTAGAGATGAAGGTGAGACAGGATTGCGATGGAAGGTGAGACATGGTAGAAATGAAGGTGAGACACGATAGAGATGGAAGTTGAGACAAGGTAGAGATGAAAGGTTGGACAGGATAGCGATGGAAGGTGAGACAGGATAGCGATGGAAGGTGAGAGACGGTATAAATGACGATGAGACAGGATAGCGATGGAAGGTGAGACACGGTAGAAATGAAGGTGAGACACGATAGAGATGGAAGTTGAGACAAGGTAGAGATGAAAGGTTGGACAGGATAGCGATGGAAGGTGAGACAGGATAGCGATGGAAGGTGAGAGACGGTATAGATGACGATGAGACAGGATAGCGATTGAAGGTGAGACAAGGTAGAGATGGAGGTGAAAGATAATAGCGATAAAAGTTGAGACACGGTAGCGATTGAAGGTGAGACAATGTAGAGATGGAAGGTAAGACGAGATAGCGTTGGAAGGTGAGACACGGTAGATGAAGGTGAGACACGGTAGAGATGGAAGGTGAGACACGGTAGAGATGGAAGGTGAGACACGGTAGAAATGAAGGTGAGAAACGGTAGAGATGGAAGATGAGACAAGGTAGAGATGGAAGGTGAGACAGGATAGCGATGGAAGGGGAGACACGGTAGAGATGAAAGGTGAGACAGGATAGCGATGGAGGGTGAGACAATGTAGATGAAGGTGAGACACGGTAGAGTTGGAAGTTTAGACAAGGTAGAACAGAAGACGTGGCAAGATGGAAAATCAGACAATTTAATCATTGTAGATAAGAGGTGGAAGGTAACAAGGGAGAGATTGAAGATTAGAACAGGTAAAGGATGGAATTTTAGGAAAGTGGTAAATTGGAGTTTGAAGTGATTATGTGGACAAACCACACCTTGCGGTGTGGATATATCTTAATAGAGATAATCTTTGAACTGTGTCTTTTTGATTCCAAAGGCGAAAACAGCTTTTCAGTTAATGGTCTGTAGCTCACAGGGACTTTTCTGGAGGTTTAATCTCGAACTATGGGTTATAGGAAGCAAGACTGAAATCACCGAGACACTGTAGAGGAATATTGAACCACTGCTGAAACCCTTTCCTAGAATATTATTACTTTCATGCAGTTTAAGGATAGAGCGTTGGATATAATATGAATGTTGAAATTTAGACAAATGAAACTTTCTACATTCAAATAAAGGCTCAAAAATATCATCCACCCAGAAATAAAATAGACAGTTCTATTAAATCCAAAATATATTATCTATATAACAGTTAATGTAATTACAGTAAACAATACAAGTAAATCATTACAGAGGAAAAGTTAACAATTTGATTTTCTCTGATTCTGAGACTACTCAATAAACTCCTCATCCTCAAAAGAATGTCTCAAATATCGACAGTTACGGAGATATGATAGGTCATAGCTCTTTTCTTCTTCAATGGTTTTGTTTTTATTCATTGCTTCTAGAAACACTTTCACGGCTTGAGAGGCAGATAGACCTACTGATGATCGCCTTCTTATGCTGTTTCTTCTTCCATTCGATATAATAGATAGTCTCCTCCACTTGTTAACAATGTGCTGCTCATTCTTATCATCTGAACTGTTTGATGTCGCCATGGAAGCTCGTCGATCTGACACAGGTGCTTTATCTGCTTCTGAATTGCAAATTTTTGGTTTCTGAGCATCACCATCGATTATCTGTGTGTCTTCACCAGTTTGAATGACCTTTGATAATAGCTTCCATTTGTTGAACTTCTTGAGTGATGGTTTGGCATCAAGCTGCTTTGTTTCAAGAGTAATATCCGCTGGGTTTGGGGTATATGTCTCTTCAGTTTTAGACTCTATGATTTTTTTACAGCTCACCTTTGACCAACTATTAAGATCCACAGACTTAGAAAGTTCCGTGATAGTGATGGCAGGGAGTACAATACTTCCTCTCCGTGGAGATGAATTGTTGGTGTCTTCGCTATAATGTGTTGGCACTGACGGTAATTTAACAGTTCCGCGTATTTCTGCTATTGTAGATTCTTTCTCCTGAATTTTCACTGGTGTCATGGCTTCCAGAACAGAAATAATTCTCTCTCTCTTCACTATGGCTGCATTCCGCTCCGATATTCTTGCCTGTCGTTTATTTTCCCAAACATCTAGATCATTTGATGCACATTTCCGTTTACTAAGCACCATATTACGTAGATCTTTCCTCAAACTTCGATTGGAAAATCTGTGATTTTTAGTGAATATTTTTACGTTGGCGTCAATGGCGTTCAGATCATTTCCTAGCGCAGTTTCAAACCTCCGAAGAGAGCGATCTCGTGATAAATCCATCGTTAACGACGACGATTATTATTGGTTGAACTGTTAAATTTAAAGCACTTCATATACCATGTTTCCAAAAATAAATCTACACCCACTAGCACTTTTCTAAGAGAGATGCTTCTCAAGATCTATCTTAGTGTACACTATCACTATTAGTCCCATACTAAAATCAGAACTTTACCTACCGCTAGCTCACAATAAAAGAATGATCCGGTTATTAATATGTACAAATTGTGGATTTGATCAACAAAGGTATAATAATAATACGCAAGAATTACGCAAGATTATAGTTAATCCTTTTAAGACTGATTAGATAAATGATTTATGAACTCCTTTCGCCACAATAGGATTAAAAATTTATGTATGACATTATGAAATCACACTCATTATTAAAGTATTTAAACTAATATGTGCTGGTATCATGATTAAAAATTCAACTGATATTGTCCTCTTTAGGTCCAGATAAAAATTCCTAATTAAGCAGTCATGAAATAAAAATATCTACCCGAATTTTGTCGATGGTCAATCGTTGCATACCTTTAGAAATTTCTACTAGAAGAAAGGCTGTATTTTTTATTTTGAAGTCTATTTAGATTATATTATACACTCAAAAGTAGTGATAGTGACTAGAGCTCTATATTGTATATTGGTAATTAAACGTGTTCTTCACAGTCACGGTTATAATAATGCAGCTTACCTCCCTTGCCTTTGCCATTGAGATTTGGGTGGAGAAACTTTGTAAAACAATCAAACACGATTCTAATATGGAACTCTGAATTCTGGAATTCTTCCCCTTAATAGAGTGAAAAATCTAATAAATTGACGCATTCTCAGTTTAGATGTAAGTAAAGACCAAGTTGACACCAATAATTGAAGACGGAGCTAATTTCAACTTCAAGGTCCTTTCTTAACGTACATCCTAAAGAACACAAGACCTAATCAATGCAAATTACACAATGAAATCAAGTAAGTCTTGAAAAACGGGATAAAATGTATACATATATTCAATCAATTCGGGATAGGTAATAAACCAACAACAATCTGGTAGTAAGAATGGTATCCTGCAGATTTATGTTAAAGGTTAAACAGTAATATTTTAAGGGTACTGGCAATTCTACATACCTTTTCACATTTGGTGGTATCTTACAAGCCCGTAGGCCAATAATCTATTTTATATTAATTCTAACATGTCCTATACAACTATTGAGATGATACTTCTATTTAAATTCTTTGCCATCTACAATTCTGCACTCTTCTGAAGAAAAATGACAACAGATACAAAGTAAAATGTTTGCAAGAAATATATGTGCTAAAACAGTAGCTTTCACTGTTTCCTTTTTAGTTAATAATGTTATGTCCATAAAGATACAGATCAACATCATTGAAATAAATCACACACCTCAAATCATCTTCACTCATGAATAAAATTAGCCATAGAAGAAAACCAAGTTGTGAACACAAATCAATTTACATGGCCATTTCACAAATATTTTCACTTATTGTTATTTTTAATTAAATTTACTCAAATATTCAAAAACAACATTTTTTCATAAACATTTTGACTTTTGGGGAAAATAAAAGAAATAAAGTGATCAAAGAAATGAAAATATTGTGTCAGTCAAATTCTTGGTCAAAGATAATATTATTTATTAGAAATATCTTGTTTCTCTTTATTGCCAGTCAGTTATATCCTGTATTGGTGATTTTCACCATATTTGATTGCTACCTTCCAGGCAAATTTTGATTGTTTTTCATATCAAATTTCTATAATTTCAATTTGGGTGGAAATCATTATTAATATTTGATTCTTAAAGACAGGACAAAATGTAAAAATGAATACGGTGCGAATAGAAGTGAATTAAAATTAAACTTCAGAGAAACTGGTTGTCAACAAATATATATAAGTCTTGACTTAAATTATTCTGATATTTACTACTGTGACTTTAAATCATGGTGACATGTGAAACCATGACATTAAATTATGTTGAAAAGTTCTTCCATGTCTTTACATTATGTTGATAAGTTAAACCATGACTTAACATTATGTTGACAAATTAAACCATGACTTAACATTATGTTGACAAGTTAAACCATGACTTTAAATTATGTTGAAAAGTTCTTTCATGACTTTACATTAAGCTGACAGATTCTACTGTGACTTGCATTATGCTGACAAGTTCTACCATAACTCTACATTATGCTGACAAGTTCTACCATGACTTTACATTATGCTGAAAAGTTCTTCCATGACTTTTACATTATGCTGAAAAGTTCTTCCATGACTTTACATTATATATCATGACTTTACAATTTGTTGAAAAGATCTTCCATTACTTTACATTATGCTGAAAAGTTCTTCCATGACTTTACATTATGCTGAAAAGTTCTTCCATTACTTAACATTATGCTGAAAAGTTCTTCCATGACTTAACATTATGCTGAAAAGTTCTTTCATGACTTTACATTATGTTGACAAATTAAACCATGACTTTACATATTGATGACAAGTTAAACCATGACTTTACATTATGCTGACAAGTTATACCATGAATTTACATTATGCTGAAAAATTCTACCATGACTTTATATTATGCTGACAAGTTCTACCACGACTATCATTATGCTGACAAGTTAAAACGTGACTTTACATTATTCTGAAAAGTTTTACTATGACTTTACATTATGCTGACAAGTTCTACCATGACTTTTCATTATGCTGAAAAGTTCTACCATGACTTTTCATTATGCTGAAAAGTTCTTTCATGACTTTGCATTATGTTTGACAAGTTAACTCATGACTTTACATTATGCTGACAAGTTATACCGTGAATTTACATTATGCTGAAAAGTTCTACCATGACTTTACATTATGCTAACAAGTTCTACCATGACTTTACATTATGCTGAAAAGTTCTTTCATGACGTTACATTATGCTGAAAAGTTCTTTCATGACTTTACATTATGTTAAAAAATGCTAACCATTACTTAACATTATGCTAAACAAGTTATTCCATGACTTTACATTATGCTGAAAAGTTTTTCCACGACTTTACATTATGTTGAAAAGTTAAACCATGACTTTACTTTATTTTTGATAATTTAAATACCATAAACTTTACATTATGCTGACAAGAAAAATACCATGACTTTACATTATCCCTGAGAATTCTACCATTTATTTACATTATGCTAAAAAAAGTTCTGCCATGACTTTATATTATGCTGAGAATTCTACCATAACTTTCATTATGCTGAAAATGTTAAAACGTGACTTTACATTATTCTGAGAGTTTTCTCCCTATGACTTTACATTATGCTGACAAGTTCTGCCATGAATTTACATTATGCTGAGAATTCTACCATGACTTTTATTATGCTAAACAAGTTTTTTCATGACTTTTTAGTTTGAGTAAGTTAAAATCATACTTACATTATGCTGTCAATTTATAGGAAAGTTTACAAATATGCGATACAGTTAAAAACCAGACTGAAAATTACAAAAATTTTAATTTTTAAAATTATGTTTTCTTTCATGACTTACTTTATCTAAAATTCCCTTTATATTTTCAAACACCAAACCATGATTAACAATTATACTGACTTTATCCTTTTTAAATTTTATTAAAATTTTCCTGACAACTTTGCTGAAAGTTAAACCATGTTTTACAAAGGTTAAAGTTTTACATTACTGACATTAACCATTTTACAATCGGGGTTCCTCCATACTTTCAGTGATGTGAAAAGAAAAATGCCTAAGTTACTTATGCTGAAAAGTTTTAAAATTTCTTAATGCTAAAAAATTCTTCAAAATATTTTTGGAGAAATTGGAAATATAAAAAACGTTTTGCATAGTAGAGACCTTTCAATTTAAAACACTTCAATCAGAAGACAATCAAAATTTTCCAAATTTTATTGTTAATGCCCTTAAATATTAAACTGATTTAATTAATAAAACCAAACATTATAATACTTTAAATTTTAAAGACACTTTCTAATTCTTTGTCCCTTACATTTTGTTTCCCAAGAAGTGCTTTCTTGAAAAGTTAAAGTATTAAAATTTTTGCCTCTTTTTTGGGATGTCAAAAAGTGGCCCAGTTCTTAGCCAAAAAATTTTTCCAAGCTGTAGAAAACCAAAAGGATATGAAAAAAGGAAAAATTTCCTTTTTCCCCTTAAGGTTTTAAACTCTTTTCCAGGTTAAACAAAATTAAATTTTTAATTAATTTAAAGTAAAACTTTTGGTTTTTAAAAACCATTTAAAACATTTTAAATTATTTCTTTATCATGAAGAGTGATTAAATAAAATTGTATTTAAATTGGCATTAATTCAAATGTGCCCCCTTTGTCAGAACAGAATATACTATGGAAAGGGGAATTTTTTAAAGGGAAGAGTATAGGAATTAAAAAATTTTTAAGTTTGGGATTATGCTTTTGTTATTTTTTTTAGAAGGAGTTTTGATGTCTATTGGCTTTTAAATTCAACCTTTGTAAACATATACTAGGTTGGATGAGGTAAAATTTAAAAATAGTTATTTAAAATTTAGCATTCATATCATTTGATACCAAACTCTGACTCGTAACACAGCATTCACATACCTATTAAAAAAGGGTTTTTGGGAAAATTTAAAAAGGAAGTTATTTGAATACTGTAAAAAGTATATATAGTTTATCTAAGTAAATCAAAAGTTTTCTCTACAAAAAATATCCTTTTTTTAAAACCTTAAATGTAAACATTTTAGCATCAAAGTTCAAAGTATTTTGGCATAATTCATCAATGATAGAAATTTGAACGAGATTTACATGCATAGTTTGATATTTGTTCAAATTCATTTATGATAATGCACTGTACTCACTGATGTACTGAAATGTACATGGACAAAAAAAACCCACCAAGATGAACACCTGTGAAATTTCATTGAAATGTAATATACATTGAAATATATGAATTTTTTAATTGAATGAAGTCGTAAGGTTGAATACTTTAGAATATCAATTTTCACATGATATATGCACCTGTTTTTTTTTTAAATTTACAACAAAAATTATAGTATTTCCTTTGATACAATGGATCTGATTTATTTGAAATTTTGTATAACAAGTAAAATTCTTTTCTGGATTATCCCTTTAAGCTGATTGTAATAAGGCCACCTTCTGAAATACATGCACCTCAACAAAATATCCTGCAGAAAAAAACTGTTAAAAACATGTTGATCAATAACTGACCCTTATATCAGGCTAAGAGTTCTGTTAATGCTAAAGATTGGTCTGGGCATGTTGACACAACTGGTGGTCATTTAAAAAGGATACATGAGCAATATTGATATTTCGTACCTGTCTTTGATGTAGTTTGGGTTTAAGGTATTAATCTAGAAACTATGTAGATAATTTTTCTAACCACCGTTTTGTGCTGGCCAGGTATCCTTTTGATAAAACTTATTATTATAAACATACTGAGGGAATTCATGCTTTCATCTTTCTAAAAATAAAAAAATATATCTGGAGAACCAGATTTTGTCATTATATCAACATGAAAATTTATTATCAAACAGTGTATTGAAAAAAAATTTCAAGATTCATAAAGCAGTAAATTGCCAATATCTTGCTAAGCATGAGACATATGTAGGGAAATTGGATTATTCCTTATATTTATTTTAAGATTTACAACTGATTGAATGTTTGGTAAGATTTCACAAACACAGTAAATTGACAATGTTCTTGTATTGTTTCTTCAGGATAACAGATTGTCTGAATGTACAGCTGGGACAACTGGACAGAATGGTCATAGGTTAGTTATTGTATTTTTTACCTATTTTTACTTAAGTGCAGACGATGAATTCTGACCTTTTTCTGCATAAAACATAAACACTTATTTAGAAAACCACATTTACCAATTATCACATCTTTAAATATTGATTGCCAAAGTATATGCAAAACACAAAATTTTATCAAGGGAGGCAGCAATATTTTGCAAACTTTTCTCAAAAAAACAAGATCATTTGTCTCAATCTTGTAAAGAAAAGGGTGGACATTTGATAACAAGAAATTACCAAAACTTACAAACAGTTTAACCATGTTGTTATTAAACAGAAACTAGTTTTTGATTGAATTTCCAAGGTCCAAACATAAAAAATCCATGCATATATCATCTTTAAAAATATACTATTTACATGTATCTTCAGCTAAAATGGAACAATAAAAATAAGTCAAGCAATTCACTTTTGACTTTGAAAAAAAAGGGACAAGATTATGAGCTGTTTCATCCAACCGAGTTATAGCCATAAAATTATTGAAATAACAAGTAACCTGAATGAGACCACCATCTAGCTTATTTAAACCACCTCTAGTGTGTTCACAATGATCAGCATATTTTATACATATTCACAGCAGATAATGGGTTTTCTTCCCAGGTAGATCCAGCTCACCTGCCCTGAAATATTCATTTTCCCATGATTTGAATTTTCAGTGTGACAAAATTAAAATGATGAAGTAAATTAATACATGAAGTAAAAAGAGGGAAGCATATCACATCCTTGAATGACACATTATTGAATGAGAATAATAGAAATCAATAGTTACATTATCATTATGTTGAGGTCATTATAGAGACCCCTGCCGATTTAAAACAAAGTAAGTGTTACTTTAGAGATAGAGTTATGAGAGCAACTAATACATAATGTAAATACAGAGTGATCCTCTTCTTTATATCTTAAATACAATAAAAATTGACTAGCTTTAATATTACAAATTTGTAAGCCCTTCTATCATATCTCAGAATCCCAAAATATATAATACAGAGGTCCTGAAGATCCTTTAAAGAGTATCAAAGAATGTGATAGCCCTTCTCTCATATCATTGGGAAGATATGATAAAGAAGCCTTCACAATCTTATTAAGGAGTATGAGAGTGTGTGATAGCTCTACTTTTGTATTATAGATATGAAGAAGCCCACATGATACTAGATCAGCTGAGGGCTCTGATAAAAAAAACTGTATGACAATGTATTATTGCTCTACTTTAACCCTTTCCCGACTGGACGTTAAAAGCAGGCTTAAGTAAAACATGCTTTTAAAATGGCGAAAAACATTTATTACATTTTAAATCAACTAACAATAGAATAATGAATTTAACAAACAATCATTACAAATAAAACGTAAATAAACAATTTTACAAAAATAATCCCAAACCCACACGTTAGGAAAGGAAAGTAGAAATCTTAATTATAAAGTGTGTGGAATATGTTTGGAAAAAGTGAGCATAGCAGTTTCTCGTAAATGTATGTCAGAATGAACATAGCGCTGAAAGCAGTCGCTTGACCAAAAACCAAGAAGCTTAATGTCGCTGTCGCTAAGACCAACGGAGGAAGCCCAAGACGCGGCACCCCGTCTAAATGAGTGGCAACTATAATCTTGGGAATTTAAACCTAAAATGCATAAAATATAACGAAAAGCTCGTAAAAAGGCAGAATAAGTAAGTCCGTCTCCATTTTGTAGAGTGAACAGAGGCGAGAAAAGCGGTGCAGCATGTTGCAAAACGTTATTAAGAGCTTGAGTAGGACATAATGGATGATTAGGCATTGAGGGCAATAAGATAAGTATATCCTTAGTGCGAAACTGAATGGTTTTTGTAATCTTGAGGCAAACAATTAAACCTTTGTCAGTAAAATGAATATCGCGACGCTGAATGTCCTTATTTGGATCAAATTTATCCTTGATTAGAAAATTGATTGGCCTGAGAAAGCCAAAGAAACCAAGAAGGCAAGCGGCCCAGAATACCACGTTATTGTGGTTGCTAAGGTCCAAACAATCTCGAATTTTGAGAAGCAAAGCAGGTGTTATGGGGGAAGTGCATCTTTGCGCTGCACCCAAATCTCTTTTTACACCTGTAAGTAAATGACATACCGACCAATTCTTAATTGGGTCGGGCAAATTGTTTGACTTGTATAAGATTGAAATAATATTCAAATATGCCTTAACACTGTTAAAAGTAAAAGATTTAACATCCACAAGGTAAGCAATATACATTTCGATTGTTCTATTATTCACTGGAAAAGTCGGCAGCTGGTATACACTACAAAATTCTGTAAATGTCTTCCAGTGAGTTGAATATGTCCGGCGAGTGTTTTTAGCCCACCCCTTGTCTTTCAGGCGGCTGGCTACTGACAACAAATGTTCTATATGTCGGGTTCTGGTAACCCCACCTAAAATGAAAGAATGCAGGAGAAACATGATTAAGGAGTTCAGAGGCACGAAATCCATATAACTGGTAGCTCCCCATAATGTCGTATAGACGGCTTAGTTGGTCCGGTTCATGAAGTCTTGACGCAGCATCTGCTGCCACATTAAAACTACCAGGTATATATCGAGCTACCAAGTCAAAATTATAAAGTGCAGAGAGCCAAAATAAAACACGTAAGCAGCACATAAGCATAGGATTGCGCGAGGTTCCTTTATTGAGCACAGATTTTGTTGTCATATTGTCCGTTGTCACTATTACTTTCTTGTCTTTCCATTCAGGGCTCCAGCGCAGAGCAGCTAACACCACTGACAGAGTCTCCTTAACATTTATATGAGCTGAGGACACAGAAGGGAGGTCTATATTCCAATTTGTATAGAAAAAATCGCCTCTAAAAATGCCCCCTCCCCCTTTATCAGAAGCATCGGTAAACACAGTAGTAATCGGTTTTGTATCGAGAAACTTCACAGACCCGTTGAAAACTTGACAGAAATTTATCCACCAAGCCAAATCTTGAAAGAATTCGGAAGAGAGTAGCACTTTAGACGACTTGTCACTAATGTGGGCTATGGAGTCAAGGAGGCGTCGCAAGAATGTTCGACCCCCTTTTATAACTTGACTAGCCCAATTTAATTTTCCACACAAAGACATTAACTGTTTTACACTAGCTCGTCTGCGTGCACTAAAAGAAATTAACAATTCCAAAAGTTCTGACAGTTTTGCCGCCGGAAGGGTTAATGTAAGATCACGTGTATCAATATGGATACCTAAAAACGTTAAGTGCGTAGAAGGACCTTCCACTTTGGCCCAGTTAATATTAAACCCTAAATCACGGAGGGTTATTAACAATAACTGCAGGCTATTATTACACGTTTGGAAATCATCTTCGATTATCAAGAAATTGTCCAAATACACAATGCAGGTTACGTTGTATTTACACTTCATAATTTTGCAAACGGCGGATGTGATTCGTTGGAATAACATAGGGCTACGACTGTGTCCGAATGGGAGCTTGCGGTCATACATATATGTCGGCACGTCATTGCCTGAAAAGGTCCACTGTAGACCAGTGAGCTCGTGGTCAAAGTCGCTGCACAAAACCGACCTATAGGCGCTTTTTAAGTCAATTTTAGCGAGGAAACTTTTGGGGCGTATATAATCAAGTGCACAGCGAAGGTCCATGTAGGAGCAGGATGTGCCTGTTGTGTAAGAATTGAGGGAGAGTCCTTCCGGTCGACTGGCATCATGAATGATGCGCACACCACCGTCTGGCTTTAAAATAGCCCCTATCGAGCTTATTATAACAGGTTTTGTCTTAGTCACCACATAATTCCCAAGTTCAATTTCGCGCTTTAATTGAGCTTCAACGAGCAGTTTATGTTCTGTGGCTGAGCGATAATTAGTGCGTTCTATAGGTTTGTGAGGTCCATATTTATTGCTTAGGAGGAACCCATTTTGAATTCCGTCAAGTAAAAATGATCTATCTTCAAAGTCAGTTGGTAAAAATTTGCACCATGCAGTGTAATTAAGACAGTTGTTTCTGCATGATGTGGATGCACAAGAAATTATGTAAGCGGTGTCCCATCTGGGGCGCCATACCAGTTTTTTGAAGAATTGTTGTTCTGCGACTGATTATGAGTAACAGCGGAATGGGATGGAGACATACATAAAGCACAGTTATGGGCTAATCTGCAGTCTGGTCGATAACACTTATTACCATTGTAATTCCTACATATTTCACGACCATCAGGTAGAAAAGGCCCCTTCCGACGTTCATTGTTCATACCAGAATTTTGGCGAGAGGGACCATTTCGATTTTGTTTGCTTTGGTTTGTCGAGTTGGCTTCCTGAAAAGCCCGTATTGTTGGGTGATCCCGTTTGAGAACCAATTGAAATTCACGTAAGTCTTGACGGTGAGTGCCCCACGGAAAGTTTTCCTGTGCCTGTTGTTCCCTGTACTCCTTGTCGTATAGGAGAACAGAGTACCATACATATCTGGATGCTAGACGGAAGATATCTGATGTATATTTCAGATAGGATGTCACCCCTATAGTATCCAACTCTTTACGACGCACAAGCTCAAGTAAGATGCAGTTATTAGAATATCCCCATTCTTCAATAGAAATTTTATCTAGTGTCTTTCTCTTTGTCACACGGAGTTCTATACCACTTTCGGCGCCAAAGGAATAAGTACCAAACTGCTGGACAGGATCAACCCAAATAAAGTCCAGAATTTGTAAGGCTTTTGACTGTTTACCTGTACATGTACTACTTAAACTACTTTCATTGTTGCTGAACTGAATTGAAGGCTGCAATAATTTATTGAGCTCACCTGGTCCTTGAACAGGGGGATGAGTTTCATATCCTGGAATTTGGCGTTGAACATTCAATTCTTCGGATGCACCATGTAGTGGTATGTTACTGTTACGGTCAGAGTATTGGAGTTGCTCAACTTCCTTCCGTTCTGTAGCGATCTGTCGCTGAAGAGTCAGGAATTTCCTTTGTCTCTGTAAATTTTTCAATTCACTTTCCATAGCATCAAGATTGGAATCAGCTATTGAATTCGGTAACTGATCAATATCCTGGTTGGCAGTATGTAGCCCAGTGCGATCGACTGAGGCGTCGGAAGAATCATTATTCACATTTTCAGCAGACTCACTTTCTTCAGTTTCAGTTTGTTCTGCATCTGCCATTGTAAGGACGTCTTGCACAGGTTTTGAAGATTTTCTCCGTGTCTCTCTTGATGACATAATCCTTGAGGAAGACTTTGAATGAAATAATAAAAAGTTTACAGCTATAAAATGAAATAAGCAGCACGTTAAAAATGTTGACAGCTATTGAAGGCACTGATCACGACGCAGTAATGATTAAACTAAAGCGGGACGAATGAATAAGATGACGTCAGACTTGACTGACGTCATAAGGTTAAAACGACATGGCTTAGAAAATATCGGTCAAGGTTAAAATATGATTTACTTAAAAATCTTAACTATAGGATATGATACAGAAACCTTTGCAATCCTTTTAAGAATATGACAATGTATTATAGCTCTATTATAGGATATGAAACAGATATGAAACAATCCTATTAGGAGTATGACAATGTATGATAGCTCTACTATAGGATATGATACAGAAACCTTCACAATCCTATTAAGAGTATGACAATGTATGATAGCTCTACTATAGGATATGAAACAGAAGCCTTTACAATCTTATTAAGAGTATGACAATGTATCATAGCTCTACTATAGGATATGATACAGAAGCCTTTACAATCCTATTAGGAGTATGACAATGTATGATAGCTCTACTATAGGATATGATACAGAAACCTTTACAATCCTATTAAAAGTATGATAGATAGAATATGATTATATATAAAGGATATAAAGAAAACTCTATCAAAAGTATGGTAATATGAAAGAAAGCCTACAACGGAAGTACCAGAATGTCATCATTCATACCAAAGGTTGGAAATATGTGATGTGATATTCTACCTTTTTTAGACAGTACTTTATAATATATTAGTAGATGTTTGCAACTGAGTTTTTACACTATTGAGTCTTAATGCCTCATTCACAGTACATTAAGAGGGGTGTATTGCCTCACAGAAACCTTTACAATCCCTATAAGAGTATGACAATGTATGATAGCTCTATTATAGGATATGATACAGAAGCATTTACAATCCTATTAAGAGTATGACAATGTATGATAGCTCTATTATAGGATATGAAACAGAAGCCTTTACAATCTTATTAAGAGTATGACAATGTATGATAGCGCTATTATATGATGTGATACAGAAGCCTGTACAATCCTTTTAAGAGTATGACAATGTATGATAGCTCTATTATAGGATATGATACAGAAACCTTTACAATCCTATTAAGAGTATGGCAATGTATGATAGCTCTATTATATGATATTATACAAAAGCCTTTACAATCCTGTTAAGAGTATGACAATGTATCATAGCTTTACTATAGGATATGATACAGAAGCCTTTACAATCCTATTAGGAGTATGATAATGTATGATAGCTCTACTATAGGATATGATACAGAAGCCTTTACAGTCCTATTAAGAATATGACAATGTATGATAGCTCTATTAAAGGATATGATTCAGAAGCCTTTACAATCCATTTTAAGGGTATGACAATGTATGATAGCTCTACTATAGGATATGATACAGAAGCCTTTACAATCCTATTAAGGGTATGACAATGTATGATAGCTCTACTATTTGATATGATACATAAACCTTTAAAATCCTATTAAGAGTATGACAATGTATGATAGCTCTATTATAGGATATGATACAGAAGCCTTTACAATCCTATTAAGGGTATGACAATGTATGATAACTTTAATATAGAATATGATACAGAAACCTTTAGGATCCTATTCAGAGAAAGACAATGTATGATAGCTCTACTATAGGATATGATACAGAAACCTTTACAATCCTATTAAGAGTATGACGATGTATGATAGCTCTATTATAGGATATGATACAGAAGCCTTTACAATCCTATTAAGAGTATGACAATGTGTGATAGCTATATTATAGGATATGATACAGAAGCTTGAAAATTCCTATTAAGAGTATGACTATGTATGATAGCTCTATTATAGGATATGATATAGAAGCCTTTATATACTATTATGAGTATGGCAATGTATGATAGCTCTATTATAGGATATGATACAGAAGCCTTTGCAATCCTATTAAGAGTATGACAATGTATGATAGCTCTATTATAGGATATGATACAGAAGCCTTTACAATCCTATTAAAAGTATAATAGATAGAATATGATTATATATAAAGGATAATATGAGAAAACTCTATCAAAAGTATGGTAATATGAAAGAAAGCCTACAAAGGAAGTACCAGAATGTCATCATTCATACCAAAGGTTGGAAATATGTGATGTGATATTCTACCTTTTTTAGACAGTACTTTATAATATATTAGTAGATGTTTGCAACTGAGTTTTTACACTGTTGAGTCTTAATGCCTCATTCACAGTACATTAAGAGGGGTATATTGCCTCACTGTTTAAAATAACTCGGGCAGACAAAATTCATGTATGGTCCATGATATCTGATTAAAAAGGCATTTAAACAGCTAGATTATGAAAGAAGGGATTGCATTACATGTCTGTGTAGAACACAATGATGTTTTATGAAAACTCATAACTTTACTTAATATTTATGACACTTCAAACTATATAATATTGTTACAGTATCAAATTCTTAACTTTTTTAAAAAGTAGATTAAAATGGAGCTTTGAAGACTTTGAAATCATTAATATTTTGTCTCATATTTTTATGAATGAAATTTTAAAGTTTACACTTTATTTTGTCAGTGTTGTCCTTCACTATATTATCACATTTTTTTTTTACAATGAAATGTATCTTTGTGTTTATACTATAGACAAATGAGGAGCATGTTATAGATGCAAATGAATGCATCTGAAGTATAATCTTACTAATTTAAGAAGATATATACTTTTTAATTAGTTTACAGTAGTTATTATTGATCATGAACATTACTCTTTTAAAACAAAATAAAATCTAGATTTAAAGAAATATTGTTATCTGATTGGTTAATAAACTTAATTTAAATCTGATTTAAGTTTTTGACCGATCAAACCATCCACCAGTAAAATAAAGGCCACAGGTATGAGAAAACTCATGAGAGAAAGTTGCTCTTTATTTTACTGGTGTTGAACCATTTTAAATCCATAATTTGGAATAATAATGTAGTGGAATCATGATTAATACTGCACTTTAGATTGCTTTAATGTCTGTCTTTATATAGAGCAATATATCTGATCTTAAAGATACAAGGTGTGGATTTCCTCAGTAGAATGGAAACTCAGGGGAGGTAAGTAATATAATATAATATGACTAGAGTAGGAGATATAGATGATTAATGATATTAACCCCTACTGATTACTATTATAATTTATGTATTTTATATATACATAATATATATTTAACATAATAATAGTCTTCATGCCATTTCTTTCGGTTCTAGTGTTGTGTCAATGAATTGTGATATAGTTTGCTTTCTTTCTGTTTCTTGATTTTTTTTTGTTGGGTGCATTTTATATCCTTTGGCCTCATCAATATGGCTGGGAAATTGGCTGTAGTAACTTGAAGAGTTATTGCCCTTGTCATGTCTTCTATTGGCTTATGCCATTTTTTTTTTCTAATATTCATGGTCATATTTTGTTATATTTTTGTGCATGAGCTGAATCTGGACAATTTGTTCAAGATTGGACCAAGACAGATATAGTTTCAATCAAATTAGACTGTATTATTTATGCATGGAAGACTTTCATGAGTGAAATGATATTTACTTGCAGTGGCCACTATCTATAATTAAAGGATGTCTGATTAAAAGTTGATATAATCTGTGATTTACGTACTATGACTAATTGAATTAACTGGTCAATATTCAGGGTGATATATACTGGTCAAGCTCTAATTTACACTGGTCAATTTATAATATACATGGTCAATTTCTAATGAAACTACTAGTGTTAGTAACCTTCTTTAGTTAATTAGATCACATTATCAATTTATTACATTTATTAGATTACATACAGGCTCATAGGTTGTGATTTATTGTATGATATAAAACTACTGAAGTTGACCAAAACTTCTACAGTAAACAATTGTCTTGGTTATGACTGAAAAATGATTTCTTATATTTTCTGAGCCTTGTTTTAAAGGCATAGCTTGATTTTAATGATGTTTATCCAAAACATGAAATAGGAAATGATGATACTACAGCTAATGCTGTCACTGAACGGTTCAGGTTCTTGTCCTGTATTGTAGAAAACAATGGAATATAGAAATGAAATATCTCAAGAAATTAAATTCTTGGTTCTAAACCAATCCTCAGTTTTGTCGTTAAGAGTTTTTGGGGTTTTCAACCAATCACCAGTGATACAGGGACTGTGAGCTCGTGCCTGTGCACATTAAACAGTGGGAAATTGAAAAGAGCAGGCTTGTGCGTCTGATCTTCAGTTATAGAATATTTGGTGTATTAAGTTATATATATACTTATCGTATGAAAAGCTTAGATATTGTTTGTTCAACTAATATCATTTCGAATGTTATATTAGAGCATTGACAGTGAAGTTCTAGTGAATTCCAAGAGAGTTTAGACTAACAGTAATTAAATTTCATTAAACTAATGTATTCATTAGAGTATCTTTTGATCTAAAGGAGATGAGAAGGATGATAGATGTATGTATATTGATGGTATATATTGAAATGTTAACTGAAGGTATCATGGTATAATTAATATTTAGATTATAATACACCTTTTATTTCAATCATTAATATTGTACTTCATGCAAATATGCATAAATATAACTGTTTTTTCATGAACATGAGAAACTTTTAAAAGCTATTTTAACCTCTGACAATTGCACTCTCATTAAAAGTTAAAGTTTGGCATTAATTTCACTTTTTTAACATTTTTCTATTTTTTTTCTCCATATCTGATATAAATATTTGTATATATGATTTTTTACAAGATATTTGAAGAAATACAGATGTTTGAAGGGGAGTTTCTGTCAAATCTGTTGCCATAAATGTTAAAAAGATAACATTTAACTTAGATCTGAACAAGGGTTCCCATCAATGTCAGAATTCCCTTCTAAACACTTTGTGCCAGTTCTAGACTCATGGTGCCAGTAATTAAAATCATGACATCTTGAACAAAATGCCTTTGTGATACAATAACCTCAAGTTTAAAGGGATGTTGTCATCTTGCAGTTGCACTCTTTATTAACTTCCGGCTGCCAATACCATATTGAACTGTTTTTGGAAAAGAACATTTAGAGTAGATCCCATAACTTAGGACAAATATTTATGATGGCAATCTCAATTTCTTTGTAGTTTGTACCTACATTTTCAACTTACATGAATGAACTAAATAAATTGAATCGAGTTTCAGATAATGTTATGTAGAAGATTATTCAGTGTATAACAAGGAAAATTTAGCACATAGAGCAATATAAGCCTACTCTTTTCTTCAATAACAAGTTTCTTTAAAATGAATAAAATGTGACCTTGGTTTACTGTCCCAAACTGTATATTTGTGAGCTACAGCTCTACCACCCCTCAACGAGAAACTGATATATGTCAAGGCAAAAGACAGACATCAATTTTAATTGAAGTGTGATTTGTTAAAAGAATGATTTCCCATGCTTTCTGAATAAAATTGATGTCTGTAGTTGATTGATATGTTATACAGGGATTTATTTTGATTGACATTTAATAAAGAGATTATAGACTGAGATTAATAGATTATCAGATAATCTCATCTCAATATCCTTACCTACTGCACACAAGTATGATAGATATAATAATCATGTATTCAAAGTCACAATAGACAGGAGAGAACCTTGCATGTATAAGTCTACTTCATCATTTTTATTTCTTGTCCTATCTCTTTAATTTTGAAGGTAAAGCAAACAATAATTCTCATCTGTTACTTTGGTTGAAGATCTTATTTTTAAGTACACAGACAGGTACACCTGATTTTGAAATTTGCTGTGAATAATCTTTTCAGTTTTATTTTTATATTGAACAGTAAAGATCTATTGAATTTTGGTTGGTTGAAAGAGTACTACAATATGATGTTGGCATTTGTCAGGAAAAAAGTAAAAAGGGCAAAAGAAAATTCAGGTGAACAGGGGCCGCAAAGTTTTACAGGGGTCCACAAGCTATTCTTTCACCATTTAAGAGGATAACGAATTTGAATGTTGAAGAGGGCCATTTTTCTTGGGGTTGGGAACAATAAGGACGAAAGGTTTAAGGAAATTGAGGCCTTGTTGACAAGCTGATAGCAGTATAAATAAACTGATGCTTAGACAGGAAGCTGTGCTTTATCTTACCTGTGAAATTTATTCACTCTATTTATTATATGCTTTTGAATATTTTTGAGTGTGATCTCAGATTTATATCAGATCATATTTCTAAGTGTGCAATGTATTATGACGCAAAGGGTAGAAAATCTGTCATATCATAAGTTTAATTGTTGTTAACTCCTTGTCAAATTGAATATGGTTTGCTGGCAAGTCACTCAACTGTGGATCATAACACATTAGTCTGGTTAATACACCGGCTTTAAAACTGACTTCTTATACCTTAGGCTTTTATATGGTGAAGGATAACATTACACTTTAAGCTTGTTAAAGAACAGACTGACTTGTGGCCGTTTCATACCCCTTTAACTTTCAATTCATTTATTATTAGTGGTTTATAGTTAGTGTTAGTGTTCAGTGAAGATATTGCTCGGACATTGAGTTGAGTTAACGCCTGTTTAAAGTGATTATTTAGTGTGTTTAAGACAATTTACAGAAGAAAATAGAAGAAATATTTTTTTTACAGGTATGTTATTTTTGTAAATTAATAGTTTGATATTTACAATATAACATCTACATATTGTTTTGTTTATGATTATTTAAAAAAATATTTAGTTAATTGTATATTTTTTAAGTGTTAATTCAATTTTTTTTTAAAATAATATGTTAATGAAAATATGAAATGTTATTGTAACAGAAATATGAAATGTTATTGTAACAGAAATATGAAATGTTATTGTAACAGAAATATGAAAGGTAATTCTAACAGAAATTTGAAAGGTAATTGTAACAGAAATATGAAATGTTATTGTAACAGAAATATGAAATGTTATTGTAACAAAAATATGAAATGTTATTGTAACAGAAATATGAAAAATTATTGTAACAGAAATATGGAATATTATTGTAACAGGAATATTAAATATTATTGGAATACAAGGTAATTTAATTGTAGCTAATATGTGAACAGAAAAATAAACTGAATACAAATATGAAATGTAGGAATAAAACAAATAATTCTTTGAAATATAGGTATGAATTAACAGATAAACGAAATATGACAATTAAAGTAACAGAAATATATATGAAATGTGAAGTGAAATATGATGTAGTTATCAATATGATTTAGTTAACACCTTGTTAAAGGAAGTTTCTCCACCCTAAATCTGTTTCTTTCTTTCACCACTGCAGATAACTACTGTTTCAATCTAGTATTCCATACAGGCCACTGTATTAACTAAAAACATTCCTGGTTAGTCTTTTATCACTGTATTCGTAACACTAATTGCATGATTGGTACCAATGTTTGATAAAACACCCACACTCAAAATAACAGATTCTTATAAGTTTCTTGAGTAAATTTTGTATTAAACACTATTATCGGTATACTGATTTATTGCCCAACTCATTTTGATATTTAAATGAATATATTTCAGGCAATCAAGTGCATTAGGTTTTATTTCATTCAAGACAGATTATTTTTTTAATGGAAATATAACTTACGCTGGGCTACTGTCTGTAATACATGTTCATTGTTTATATTCTTTTTCTATAGACTATAGAATTCATCGCTCTTCTTGCCTTTATTTGTTGATATCAATATATTGAGCAAACCTTTTTTTTGGCATTTCATTTAAAGGCAACGTTACATTTATATATCATATATATATACCGGCTCTTATTATTTTATAGTAACAACCAATATGAAAGGGTATAATCACTTCTTAGATGCACAGTCACATAAATACATGCATATATCCTTCATGAAATGTTCCTTCAAAATTCCTCAAGTGTAGGGACCATTTAGATAACTAAGATTACACAATTTTTATTGATATGAACGATAGAATTAGACTTGAAAAATTAGAATTTTTGTGTATTGTTAAATCTGGAACAATGTAAACTTGGCTACAGATGTAGTTATTTTCTCCAAATGGCTGAATTCATGGAATAATATAGTTGTGTAAAATGCCATGATTATGTATGAATCTGCAGTGCAATTCTGTTACCATTTCCATGAATTCAAACTGCATCAAATATATTTGAGGTTGCTACTTTAAGTAACTGAAATGTCAATTTTTCAATAAATTAGACTCATCAAGAAATTGTAGAAGGCTTATAAGTAGAAAGTTTTGTCTAAAATAGAAAATTATATTAAATTTCATAATTTGTGCCAGAAATATTTTTAACTATGAGAATATATTAGATGATTATTATGATTAATGTTGTATTACATAATTAGTTAACATGTAGAAAAATCAACAAGCGTGAACACATACACCTTCATTACATCCCAATGTCAAATTGCACTTATTGAGTCTCTGGTGGGTCCCCCCTGTATTATTATACAATTTACACCTTGTTACTTTCATATTTGGATTGGATATATTTGGTGAAAATGTTACCTGTCAGTCTTTACATTGTGTGTCTGCTCAGACACATGTTGCAGCCAAATGTTTGCTTATTTACTCTTATATTGTGTTGTTTTTCAGTTGTAATTTTTCAATATCAAATTTTGTAAAAATGATTCATGCTTGAAATTTATGTATTTTTATCGAAAGAGATGATAAACAAAAATTTTGTATAACAGACTGAAAAAGATGATTTTGAAAACAGAATTGTGTTCATAGTGAAAAGATTAACTGGTATAATTAGAGATCTTGGCCAAGATGACCTTTATTGTATTATCATATTATGTTTTTATTACCAATTTACTCAAATGTATACTGAGTGAATTAGGATAATGAAAATGAAGAATATAATAAATGAACATCATTTAAACACCAGTCATAACAACATACTAAATACCAAGTTGACATTTCATTATACCACAACACAAATGATAAACAAATTTACTGATATATCTGTTTGTTTTGTCTCGCAGGCTTTTAGACAAGTTCCTGCTGATCAAAAAAGCTTCCTTCTACAATAAAAGTTCAACTAACATGTTATTTCTTTCTTTACTTTGTTAATAGTTTTGTGAACATTGTACTAAGCTACTTAGCAGATCATCTAGCAACCATCTTGTTTTATTTCTCAGAGTCCTGACCGTCAACTAATTTTAAAAGATGGTTGCCTACTGTAAATGTTGAAAAAGGACAAACACTTATCTTATAACTTGTTCATATTTGTTATAGAAAATGTATAGTTATCATTAGAGGTATTTGTTTTGAAATTGGAGTTTAAAGACAACATTTCAGAGATTTTGGTGAAAATTGGAAGTTTTATATATTGATTATTTAGATTTATCTGTCTTTTTAACTCCTAATAACAATTGGATTATTGCAAAGATGTTATATCTTTCTTCTTTTTAAGAACTTTTTCAAACAAATATGCAAGGTCCACGTTTATCTCGACCTTTGAATTTTTCTCCCAGTTTCCCCCAGGGGCTGATATGGAAAAAGCATCTAGTTGTTTGGATAGGACAATAAATAAAAACTTGGTGTGCTACAGGTTGTGCAAATTAGAGATCCCTTGAAAGTTGGAATGAAAAAGGAGTATGCTAATTCTGCTGTTTTGGCAAAAGTCCCCTCATGGCATATTCAAGGCCGTTCTCTTCATTTGCCAAATCAGGGCATGAAATCTGATTCACTTCAAACAAATATGCATGTATTTTTACTGAATCTTTAAGGATTTCAACCAAAACTTTGCATAAACTGGGAAAATAGTATAAGTAACGATAATTATTGACTTAGAGAAGACATGTCAACTTGTGAACAAACCAAGGAAGGTATACCACAATTGATAAAGAGCTTTAAAAACAGCCATGTATATTTAGTATGAAAAGATCTTTACAATCTACAATTGAGTCAAAATAAATACTTAACCTGGGCTAATTTCTTCAAATTAGAAAGAAAAATATGTCAAGCTTATTATGTCAACTGAAATTTTGATTTAGATGGTATTTGAGATTTCTTTTCCTAATGTGTCTGTAAGAAAGTCATACTTTGCTTAAAATATTTCTGTTTAAATGCACACACAAAAATTTATCACCTGTTAAATAATCTATAATTAGCCACTTTTAAAATAGAACACTATACAGTGTTCCATTCTTGGTCCAAACCAAGTTAATGTGACCATTTAATACATGATAATAAATCAAGTGATTTCTTGAAATTTTAGTGTCAGTGAATAAACACTCTTGCCACACTTATCTGTGGAACTCTAACTGAGGAAGTTGAATTTGTAGCATAACAACAATGGTACTTAATGACAAAATTCTGTGGGAAAAGGTATACATTATAGAGGCCTGGTGAATAAAATTATCTAATAACTTAGAAAACTGTGTATGTATATTGAAATATGTCATGTTCAGTAGAACCAACTCTTTGTTTATGCTAGAAACATTGAAATTTTAAAAGTATATTGAATAATTGTTAATTAATCATTATCTACTGTAATATTGGTTGTAATCAATATCTTTTTATAATGTGATATCATTATTTTATATTGTGGCTTTTTGATTGTGATTCTGATCAACTGACCAATTTAAAGGAACTAATTATTGTAAAAACTAATGATAATAAGACTAAACTTTTGACAGTCAATTTAAAGCAATTGTAAAGACATTTTCTTAACTTTTTCATGTGTATCGGGAACACTGAAAGAATCCTTTTTGAATCATTTTTCAGGAGTAGTTGAGCATTTCTGTAATTGCAGGAACCACAAGCTGATGTATACAAATGTTTCATAAATAAAAATTTAAGTTGAGTTAACATCTTTACAATCCCTACAAGAGATTCACATTCCTTAAATTTGCTTAATTGCTTAAAGTTGTATTTTTTGATTACTTTGGATTTTACAGTATGAGTATATTACATGTGTACAAAACAACATGTTACGTTGTAAATGGGGGATCTTCTTCCTTACATAAATATCAGACAATGGCGAAATTCATAGCAAAATATCCATTTTGATTTAAACCTAGGAGTAAATGGTATTATATTATATTTAAGTATTTTTATAATAGTAAATGGACATTAGTTAAAAAAGTGGAAATGATTTAATCCTTTCAGAATTAATTAAGCATTATTTGTTATGGGAGATATCACTTTAGTTAATCGAGTAAGGTCAATCAGCCATTGTGAAATATAGACCTACCCTTGACATAATACTGATTAAAACCTAATTGATATCACTCTACAATTTTCAGGACGACTGACTTGTACAATTAATAAGATAAATGTCAATAGAATCCATATACTTGATTTTTTTGATCCAACTTAAGATAAAGTTTTGAAAGGTTAAAGATTTTGTACAAATATTTTGGTACCAGTAAGGTACCAGTTAGGTAATCCATCAGATTAAATCCTGTTATGCAGTATATAAAGAAACCGAGTTTAACTGTTGTACATATTTCATTAGATAAATAAAATGAGTATAGAACCTAGCCCATTCATTTCCTTCAAGTTCCTGTAAGTATGGAGGTAATGTTATAATAATTACAAGGACACCGATTCTGATATATGTCATAAAATTGTACCAATTTACACAATATTAATATGGCTTACTTCATAGAAATGAACTGAAATTTGAACTGAAGGATATTTTATGGCTATAATTTGACACAATGGTCATTGTAAGAAGAATTTAAGGTCTATTTTTTCACTTCATTATGTTGAGTGCAAATGACTTCTCTTTTGATCTCTTAATCAAATAGGACAGAAAGGAATTTGTAAAGTCTTGAATTTGAATAGAAATGAAATTGGCATGAATAGGTTGTTTATGGCTTCAAATTAACTGTGTAGGTTACAACAGTATATCCACGGAGTACAATGTTAGTGTGAAATGAAGTGTATTTAAACTGTTTAGTCCAGTGTATGAAGTAGGTTTAATGGACCTGTGAAATGTTCTTTACAAGCAAACATTAACACACGGTCTAAAAGGCTGAAATATGCCTTCTATTATGTCTTGTTGCTACAAACATGGGCAAGTTGAAAGAATAGCGTTAATCTACCATTTGACATTTGATTCCACATCACTTATCTGTAGTAAAAGGGGGTAAATTATGTCCTAGTTTCAACAGTTCTTAATGACTGACCAATGTACTAAGTAACATTAAAGATACTAACTGTGTTGGATTCATTGGAGATTAGTTAGGATTAGTTGAAGTCAAAGTGCAAGAGACGAAAGCAAGAATATTTTAAGGGATAAGTTTGATCATGATTTATGTTGTTAAAAGCTGCGGAGAAATCAATTTTGGCATCAAATTCAAACTCTTTACTTTAACGAGAAATTTCTTATATGGGTTTGTCCCTTTAAATAACAATATGAATATACAGGCCTACAAATACATAAAACCATTTTTTAGTCTTATATAAGGACTCTTTTTCATATCATTTCAGTAGCCAAACGTTATCTTGAACTGCAAACCACTTTTTTGTTGAACACCTTTAAATTATCATGTATGTGGTTCACCTTTAATAACCTGATCTTGTCTCTTTGGCCTTTACCAAGTCCTAGACATTGTAAAACATTCTGCACTGATCAAATAGTCAAAAGTCAATATCACAGGTATATGTCTACCTAAATACTGCTCTCAAATAGTGTACTTACCAATTTTAGTCAGTCTGTGCCAATTAGTCCATATTTGTTCATAGTTAACTTTTTACATTTCTATTTCAATATTTAAGTCTAATGGTTTTGTGTTAATCAATAGATTGTATGCTAGATTCTCTCATTTCTCAGTTTAAAATAAGTTTCAAAGATACCTGATCTACAACATTCTGAGGAACCTACTAGTAGATACACATTATGATAAGAATTTAAACTATATCTTGACCCTGATTGAGGAGAGAAACCTTGCTGCACACACATCACAGTAAAGTCAATCATAACAATTTCTGTTGATCACCACCATGTCCACTACTCCACCCCGTCTTTTGTAGTTGCAGGCATCTGTCTGCTCCTCTCTGAGTTTCCCACAGAAATGCGTTTGGACACAGGGTTCTGCATAGGAAGTTTTCCTGGACATCTTTAGGTTACAATGATAAGAAATGTGGGCATAGTTAATTTTCTCACAAAACCCAAACTATATTTTATGTTCCAAGAAATATGAGTTTGACTTCATGTTAGATTTTATTTATCAAATCATGTAATCCTTCCAATTGCTCAACTCATTTCTCATATCATTGAAAGAATAATTTTTCACATTGGGGTGAGAGACATAAAAATCTTTACATTTAGACGTAGTTTTGAAATTCAATTTTCTTACACATACTGGGCATCCTATTGCTAGGTAATCTTGTGTTGAAGTTCTAAAATAAATGAGGAATCAATGTAAGGAATTAAACAATTGATATGAAAACATACTCTTAATCCCTGGTTAACAATGACTACTGTTTTAACTATATGAATATTTTAAAAATTTGATGCCCTTTTCCATGATTTCTTCACATTTCTTAATTGCTAACTGAATTCTTGTTGCAATATTGAATACCTATTTTAGTTAAGCATTTTATATATTTACATACATGTACAATTAAAAATTGAAATCAAAATAAAGTATGTATATACATGTATAGCATGTAGTAATTAGTGATAATAGTCAGTATGTAATTTATTAGTAGGATGGTAGTTAGTGTTTTATCTCTGACCACCAATGTTGTTACTGATAACCAACAGGGTGGTACAGCATGTCTTACTAAATGATTACCAGTAGTTACTGAAACATTAAAATATCTTACTTATTTCTTCAATGTGCTCTGTCTTCTATCTGTATAACAGATGTGTTGGAATACTTAGGAATTCCATAAAATTATTATTGGATGAAAGGTTTTAATGCTGACTTGAACCAAATTTGAAATTATCCAATTATATTGATTTATAGAGGATTCCAGTTGCTCTTTCTTTTTGAGCCAGAATAGGTCAGATTTATAATCTTGTTTCTCATAGTTGGTTATGCTTATTAATGTGGAGTAGATTTTGCTACAGACTGTATATGTTGTAGATAGGAAAAGAGTTTCGTAGTGTATGAAGTTTTCCTTTAAAGTGCCTAAAAGCAGGATTGACCCTCCCTATTTTATTTCATTTCTGCTTGTTGAGACTGCATATATTTCATATATACACCACAATATTATTATCAGCCAGTATAAATGATTTTAGTTTGAACAAATATCTTATTTAATGTAAATACATAATGTACCATTATTACATCATTAGCATGATACACATATATATTTCTATTTACTTATCTCAAAATCTTTCAATTGGTTGAAAAACTCTAAATTATTCCTTTAATAATTTAAAATGAGGAGGTCTAAATTTTTGGCAAGGAGACAAGATCTGAGAATGAATAGAGCCTAAAGAATTATGCCAGTGTCTCAATGTAAGATTTTATTAGATTTTGAAGGATGGTGTAATTGACCTCCTTGACATGAAGACTAGTTACTGTCGCAGTGTAATAATTATTGGCAATAACTCAGTCTCCAATAGACTTCTGATAGACTTGATTAAAACCAATCTATGAACATTTTTATTGAATCTTACTGGGTTATTGCTCTTAGTTGGACCGTACTGATGTTTTATCATATTCTATGAATTTATTTTACAGTAAAAGCAAGTGTTTAAAGCCATCTTTAAGATGTTCAAGAGCTGACTTGGATGATCTTTTAACAGTTGGCAATATAGAATAGAATGAAAATTTGTATCACTCTTATGGCCAAATATCTCTTATAGGGTATACAGTTACATTTGGATTTCAGTTATCCTTGATACTTTTCAGATTTAGTATCTAACTTTCAGCTCCTGACAATCAAGCAAAAACAGAACATGGACTTATAGACTCCAGATTAGTTACATTGTTTATATACAGTACTTAAAAAGTAACAATACAGATATTGTTTGTGAAAACATTGCCTAGAAATAAGTACAGTTCCAACAGTCAGAATACCATTGTGTTGAATTGTAGCACTGCAAACTTCTTTTTAATCTGAAAAGTTGGCTTTCAACTACAAGGACTCAGACTCATGGCTACATGCTCGGTAGTTTTAATTCTTTTAATTGGACAGTGCTGACATGGTAAAGCGTCTTGTCATCTTGATAGAATAAACCAGTCGAGTGCTATACTCATTGCATACTTCATTGCATTGTCATAAGCCAAAAAGTTCAGAAAAATTAGAGGTAAAACTCTATTTCATTAACAAGATGAACCATCTTTAAGATTAATATATTTGAATCTGACATTACCTTTAACTCCAATCTAATCTTTCAGTTGAATTATTCAAGATATTTATCACATCTCAAATTATCTCTGGAATTCCAACAGAGAATATGTAGATGGTACATGTACCCCTTCCTTTAATTGGTTTAATTTCTCCTTGTTGGAATCTGAAAGAAGTCTATCATTCCACCAAATTCATGTAGCCTGGAATTCCTACAACTACTTTAATTGTGCTTAATAAACAGGTTATCACTTGAAAACAAGTTCATATTATCTCAGGTCCTGTTGAGAGAGATTGAAATATTTAATGATGTAGCCCAGGCTACAGGCTGCTCATATTTGCAGTGAATATGGTTAACCAGTGACTGTGTACCTAAATTCTAGTAAATGAAATTTTTAAGATCTGGAATATACATTTAAAATTCAAAAGTTTTGATATCACATAACTCAGAGTTTACATTTTGTACAGAAGAAATATTGTAGTTAAAGGATAAATTGAAAAAGTTTATGTGAAACTTTTGATGAAAATTGATACTTTCAATGAAATTTGGTAAATGAATAAAAACAGTAAAATACCCTATCTGTTAATTTGAATTCCAGAAATTTTCAAAGTAATTGTCTTCTTTATACCTGAAATTTAATTGTGACTAAGATAGATTGTTTTACCAATAAATTCTTCTGAAATAAGTTTTATTACTTACAGACTACCACCTGTTCTGCCAGTCTGCTGCAAATCATTGGAAAGTTTTGCACTGAAGGTGATCTGTTATTTAAGAAAATAGTTGGCATTATTTATGTAACCTCCACCATATTACTATTAGTGGGAGGTGTAAACTGCCCAAGTTGTTAATAGAATAAAAAACAAAATACAGAAATGAAAAAGGATTTTGTTTAGATTACACAAGGCCCTGTGAACTCCTTGCTGTGCAAATTTAATGGTAATTGATAACAAAAACTTACCGTATAATTCCGAATATAGTGCGCAGGCATGTATAATGCGCACCCCTTCCTTGCCTCCGCGAAATCGGGGAAAATTCATTTACCCAAGTATAGTGCGCACCCCTTTTCGCGGCAAAAATACGACATTAAGTTGGCATTTCATAGACACCAATATCGGGAAATAGTTGTCAATACGTAAGTCACCATTCATAGATTATTATAAAAAAAAAACCAATGTTCCACTGCAACTTACGTTTCTACTATTTGTAATTTGTAAACGACTTTATCGCGATACCGCGCTATTCGATTACGGTACCGCGGAGTCGAGTCGAGAATACGATTTTAAGTTGGTATTTCACAGATACCAATATCGGGAAATAGTTGTCAATACCATTCATAGTTTTTTTTATAATAAACAATGTTCCACTGCAACTTACGTTTCTACTATTTATTTTTATAATAAAATCCATTTTAATCCCGTATTTATTGCTTCTAATCTCTCGTAATGGTATTATTGAGTGTTATTTAGAAATCATGTATCATGCTATTAAATTACGGTACCGAGGATGATATTCATCTTGAATAAAAATGTGCAATAAACCGGTAAACTTAGACATATTGAAGAAGATTTAGACAGAAATTCAAAGGGCTAACGGTAACTGGCTTGGTGTAAGACTAATAGGCCCCATTATACTTGTAATCATAATGCGAATAATCATCATGATATTGCGTCAGTTCCTTTTGTGTGAATACTTAATTGTGATTGTTTCGTTTGTTTAACGTAAATAAATATCATTGTCTTTCTTAATTAAGTCTTTAATCATCGCTGGAGTGACACGATTCGCTCAATAGTTTATTTTTATCGTCTGCTTTTACCCCCCGCATAGATTTATCGACTAGTATTGCCTCTCAACGGAAATGAAAAAAATGACGGCGTGAACCATGTGTATCATATCTGATGAATAATTAGGAAAACAATGGATTATATTAAAACCCAGTTATTCTGGTAACCGTATTTATATTCAGGCAAGACTCGATTACGTATTGAGGCATGTCATCAAGCATGACAATCAATTGTTCCTACTATAAAAGCCATCCAAAATGCTTGGCCCGTGAACATTATTTTTGGTACCTCTTGTCATTACGTAAATTTTCCCATGTTAATAACATAGTTATTAACTTGAATCATTTTAGTTTTGTTCAAATATTTAACAATACTTATTTAATTTATAAGATAATAATCATATTGTGCCGTTATTACAATCATAATTCAATCTTTTACACAAATCAATTTTACCAAGAATGTCGATGAGGGAAGGTAAAATGGCGGATCCTTAACATCGACTTGCGGCATTCTCGTTGGGAAAAAATACTCCAAATTTATTTACCCGTATATAGTGCGCACCCCCTCTTTGTTGGGCCCATTTTATGGCAAAAACCTGCGCATTATACACGGAAATATACGGTATATATAAATTGGCAAAATGTTCTCAATTTACAATCCCAAAAGTTCAATCAGGTAAAAATGGTGATGTGGAAAATTTGACCAACTATTAGTAACTGTAGTGATCCAACCAGTTTTGTCTGATTTCCAGTTGCAAGAAGACACATTCAATCACAGACAGACAAATAATCAAGGAAACAATATTTAAGATTGACTAAACATAATGTAACAATAAATTGCAGACACCTTCAACATTTTGAAATATTTGGTAATGAAATCTACTCTAGACAATTGGTGGTGGAATAAATTGACATGTTTGGAATGTTGAGTGTTGTATGATGTGTTTTTTATCTTCTGTTCCAACAACAAAACAATCAATTTATTTGCCTGTGATATGTCTGGCATAGATAACATATTATGTCATATTATATAACAAAATTATAATCTTGATCATTGTCTCCAAGATGATTTATGTCGGGATGTTCAAAGAAGGGAATAAACTGTTGACGAATCTTGGGAAAAGACATTTTTTAAATAGCCCATACCATAGAGTCTAATTCTGATGCTTTAGAGAGACATCCTTAGGCTTTTGAGATTCATTCTGATACTTTAGCAAGAATTAACTGATGCTTTGGAGATTCATTCTGATGCTTTAAAGAGAATATACTGAGGCTTTGGGATTCATTCTGATGCTTTAGAGAGAATATACTGAGGCTTTTGAGATTTATTCTGTTGCCTTGGAGAGTCATCCTACAGCTTTGGAAGTTATCATGATGCTTTGGAGATTCATTCTGATGCCTTGGAGAGACATCCTAATACAAAAGGATAAATTTACTTGATGCCTTGTGGATTCATCCTGATGATATAGAGAGAAATCTTGATGTTTTAGTGAGGAGACATTCTGATGCTTTTGAGACATATCCTGATGTTTGGAGAATCATCCTTATGTTTGAGTGAGTCACACTGAAGCTTTACCGAGACATCCTAATGCTTAAGAGCGTCATGCTGGTGTCGATCTATTTCCACTTTCAATTTTATCTTATATATTAAATTTTGAAATCGAAAACTAAATCAGTCCTTAAAGTTAATTTTGAATTGCTAAAATTGAATGAGAGAGAAAATGTTGAATATTGAATGTGTATCAAGGCTGCAAATGAGAGAAATCCCCATCTAATGATTGGCCTATTGATTGGTTATAAGATTAGTTAAATTCAATCTCCTAAAACAAATAAAGTTGTATACCTCTGAGTGATACACAAGTCTAATATGCCTTTCTCTTGGTGATCATATCTATTAGGGCTGTCAATATCTATAGAATCACTCCAGCCACTCTCTCTTTGCCTATTACAGTCTATTTACTCATGTCACAGATATCTAACTAATTAGTCTGCTTCTTTCAGATCTCATAAGGAAACCAGTTGTTCACTCTGATGTTACTGTATTTGACAGCAGTACCAAGCTAGATATAAGTCCTATTTCGATCCTCAAATTACAATTCGAGGTGCCTTATTTTGTGAATATAGTGTAAGAATGATTTTTTTTTGGCACCCCTTATATGTTGAACAGTAATGGAAATTGAAAAATTAAAGAGTTAAGGAATCTTTCTCTTTAGAGAATCCTTGTTTCGCTCCAATGCGTTTCGTACAAGTTGTACTCTTCAGGGAGACTGTTGCGTTCCTTCTATTTATACCATACGGTGGATTGAGGCGCTTCAGGGAGGACTTCAGTGAAAGCGCTACTGTTGCTTGGTTGCCAAGAAGTAATAACAATGGCGTGGAGGTGTGTCATTTGTGTGTTTTTTTTTGTGGAAAATGCCAGATTTTTGGTATTTTCTCTGGATTGATGCTTGGTATCTAGTTGTTAGATGATGAAGCAATCTCTGATCATTCATTCCTCATATAGTTGGGGTTTGAGGAATCAATTGTCATTTTACTATGGGGATGAAATGACAAAAAAATCCATGAGAGTGAAGCTGGAGATGCCCTTATTGTAGCGTGTAGGTCTATGTCTGAAAGAGGGGTGAGAGTGTTTACTACACTACGTGTGTAGGTGAAAACCCATCGGGAAACAATTTAATTTACGTGGTCACTCACACAAAGATTTTAGTGTGCAAGTCTCATCCTTAATACCTAGGAATCCCAATCTGGGAACGACCACAGGCCACAGACACACTTTGGAATTTGATTGTATCCATCAACTCAAGTCCATTGCATCGAAGGGCATCAATGAATTTTATTAGTAGGGTCACATCACTGGCCCTTATCTCAGTAATTGAAATTGAGTTTGATAAGTCTATTTGAAGTGTTAAGCTCTAAAATGACACTCAGCTTGAAATATTTTTGTTTACTATAATTATTATTTAATAATGAAATATAGGTATAAACTGGGAAATATATTTCAAGCCAAATCGGAATTTAAGACTTGTGTTAAAAATGATATAGAGTGTTAATTTTAACAGCGATTAAAGTCAAGTCTGTTGAATCAAATTAAGTTCCTATCTTAACAAACTAGTTGAAATTTTAGTTTTTGATTGTACCAATAGAATTATCAGTTCCAATGTACATACTATTTGACATGTAGAAGTACCTGTTTGCTTAATTGTATTCAGTTTACATTTACATACATATAAACTCTTGTTCTGGTAGATGTAAGTCACTACAACAATGTATTAAGAGAAACATTTGAATACAGCACTTCCTGCAGGGTGGTCTATGACCAGATTTCTTTGAAGTATTACAGATGTTGTCTGTCTTCATTAACCCAGTAAGGTACAGTAAACTGCATTTTGTTTCATCACAATATATATCAATACTGCAAGAGTCCGGGATCTGAGTTACAATAACCATCATTTCTCCTTTTCATAAAAATATCCTGAAGCTAATTGTCTAACTGTAATAAATATTTGAAAATGAGGTGGCTGTGTGTTAAGAATGTGATATCCAGCACTGAAACCTGACATTGATTATAATCTGTTGGTGATAATATAATCATCAATATAAACTGTGATTAAATACCAGCAGGCCTCTTATCACTTTAATCATCCTCTAATCACAACATCTATATACAGCCTTTTAATTATAATATAAATATAATTTTCATCTCTGTTAAGTTTAAATGAGATCTGTGGCCATCTATTGAGGTACTTGATAACCATAGCCAGAGGGTTAAGACAAAAACAAGATTTCTTCACATTTTGTCAGGAAAACTTCTGATGTATACTGGGATGTTCCATCTTGATTAAATATTCAATTTGGAGTGGCACATGAATGATTAGACCCCAGTTGACCCAACTTCCTGTGTCAAGGCCTCCTCATAACATGCTTCTATTTTTATATAATACCTTGATTATTATGTAATTATGGCTGCTGTATTTATCTAGATTCTCCAATGATAATAAAATAACTAGCATTCATTTAAAGTATATCAGCATTTCACATGATACCCAGTGGATATCTGAATTCTGCTGTGCAGTCATGTAAATACTTGCTGTTTATGAAGTCATCTGTTAAATAAGATGCTTTAGTACAGACAAAAGAGTAAGGTCCTGTAAATGAGTACAAAGGATATATAGTGAATTATTTGTGCTTGCTATAAATTATAACATTTTCTTTAGCTATATAATTTTCTTTAACATGGCTTAAAAGAGATCTTCATCCATTAAATAGAAACATCAATTTTTTTAATGTCCCAAGATTCATTAATTCTTACTCTTGATCATTTTTTATGGGAAACAAAAAATTGAAATCTATAAAAGGTAATCTGATGTTAGAGATGAAATTAAAGTTGAACTTTGAAACTATAATGGCCAATTAATCACTATCATGATCTTACTTACTCCAGACTTAAGTCATTTAGTTTTCAATTATTATTCTTCAATAAAGAAAAACAGAGAGTTTATGTCATATTCTACGAAAACAAACTGGGTTTACACTGAGACAACAATATAATTGCATAGTAAGAAAGTGGTTACTACATATGCTGATTATCTAAGTGTTTTCAACAGACTGGTTTGAAGCCTTACAATATGGGATTCAAGAATTGTGAAAGTTTAATGAGAAATCTGCTGAAAAAAGCTCCTATACTTTCTCTTTAATCATCCCTGCATGGAACAACATTTCCTGGTATGAAACTCTAGTTACAGGATAATTTCAGTGATAATATCAAATATCTGTTAAAATGAAAGCTTGTAATTAAGTTTTCACTGGTTTGTGTATTGATGACATGTTTCCAGTAATTATTTCTCTGTGGTTTGTCGACAACATTGTTTACATTAGTAACACATCAAACATGTGTAAAATCAGGATTTAAACAAATACTAATCATTGTCTTCTTTTCTTCTGGATATTTGATACCCTAGTTGTAATGCTGGTGGATATCTGGAAACAAGAAACCTCCACATGGGGAGATCCAACCTGAAAGCCTATGAATTTATGTTTTTCTCAGTGTTGGAGCAAGGCAATCCTGATTTGTAGAAACATAAGAATGGGCCTTAAAAGTCTTCATCACATTGGGGCCCTGTATTTAGAGTTTCGGCCCATCCACCTTTGTTCTTTTTTATGTAATCTTTAATTCTGAGACCCCTCTGTAAGACAGTTTAATGACTGTTAATTGAATATTCATGGTCTAAATTGCACCTGTAAATTTGAAAGAGAATTATGTCCAAATCAAACTTAAGTATAGCTTTGTTACATTTATGCTACACCCTTTGCTTGAGCTCCATCACTTAAAGACAGATTTGAATTTGAAAACAATACAAATTTATTATAAATACCCTGAAACATGCTGATATATCTCTCCACCCTCTATCTGGTCTAGGTTAAAATAAATATAGTATGCAGATCGTATGTGTTTATATTGAGTGATTATGTAATATAATCTAAACAGTTATACAAAATTTCAATTGAAAAATCTCATTCTTTAAACATTTTCACATGTTCTCTTATTATAATAATATGGTTTTCATCAGTGGTGGGTGCTAATATTTTTATAGAAAAGTAATGGAAGTAATCTGTTTTCATATTAAAGGTGCTACTATCTTAATTTTGCATGAAATCTGTATCTATAGTGTTAAGAGTGAAGAAGTTCCTAGAAACTTCTGTGTAAAGCACTGGCCAAGGTCACAAATAAAGAGATAAATGTTTCGATACAAGATAAGGTGAAGTTAGCGTAAAGATTCACATTGAATGGATCACATTGGGGCAACAGAATGGGAAGGGAATAACTTCCTGGAAATAAAGGGCTCTCAAATTCTTTATCAAAATGAATTTTGATAGTTCATATCTAGGTATGATACTATATATTTATTGCTGTTTGCTGCTCAATGTCACCATAAATTGAAACACTTTCTGAAACTATTAGACTAATTAATCCCTATGAGTGTTAACAGAAGGTTTTAATTAGTAAACAGATTTCAGCCATTGTTGTGGTACCTTACTAAAACATAGTGTGTTACATGCTCAGTAACATGCAGAAAAGTTTGATAAAAAAAAACCTTTATGTGATTGTTTTTTGTTGATATAAGAACATGTAGATCAAGTCTTTCATTACATCATAGTGAGTTGGAGATGTTTATTGAATAGAACAGCTGAAACCTTTACAAGATATTTATTTATAGTTTCTAATTTTTATTCAGATTTGAAACTTCATTGAGTAAAATTTATCTTGGAGAACTGATGTTTATTCTTTTACAAACCATCCAATTGATCCTAATCCTGAATCTGCTGCTTAAAACCACCGTATATTTTCTACGTACTGCTGGTTGGACTATTGGTACCTTACCTGCTCTCTTACTCCAAACATGTAACCATAAACATATCAAGCACAAAGCATAGATTTATATGAATGATCTTTGCAGCTAAATAGTTGAGTTGCTGAATTTGAAAGAAAATATTTAGAAACCCCAAAAGAAATTAAGAAAAAAAAATTCTCCAGTTCATTTTAATTAATAAAAATCTGAACAATGTGTGGTACAGAAATTATTTCAACATTAAAGCTTGTTGAAAATGTGTTGAGTTTTAATTCAATAAATAAAACTGTTAAACATTGAAATGCTTTTAAATGAAATAGTTTCTCAGTATGACATAAGAATGATTTTGACACATGGTCTTGAAATATCACCTTCTACACAGATGGGGGGTGTCTTGATACAAACTGTATACAGTGTCACAACTAGAATTATTAGAGCCTAAAAAAGTTTCAATTGTTTCCTAAAGAAAAACAATTGGCTTTTTGTTTATCTTACAAAAATATTCAGATATTTTGATGTTAAATGTTATAGATTCTGAGATAATTTTGATTGTTTTCTGTACTTAATGGAAAGTCATGTTAGTGGAATTCAACTTTTTGTAAACTCAAGCTTCCTGTTGGAGGCAGGGACATTTGAAACCTGTTTCCATGTCAAAATATACCTGATTATGCACTGTATGTTCTTAGACAAAGCACATATTTACTAGTCAGTTTGAGGTACGTTGCAAGATGTTGGGCAGCCTTATTCTTCTGTGAAGATCAACAAAATATATTATGGTCATACGCTTCATTCCACATTGTCATCTAGGGCAGTGACACAGTGTAGCTTACTCTCTAAGTCTAATTACCTTGATTAATTCTTCTTTCATTCCATTCCTGAAAGTCAAAACTATAAAGAGTATGGATAATGCCGGAAATGGAGACATTTGAGCTGCTAGACAGGGATTGCAGAGAATTTCATTAGCATTGTTGAGTTCGGACTGTCTAGAAAATATTCAATCACAAATGTGATGAGTATGGACATATCAATGAAATGTAAAAGTAACCTTTAAGAAGGTATTTGTAATGGATTCAAGTTAACCCAGAATTTTATTTATTTTAGTTATTATTCTCTACCTATTTATATTGTTAATTAACTTGGCAAACAGACGTGTTAAAAACAATCTACTTAGTCCAATTGCCTGTGATTAATCTTCTTAATTCATAGCACTCATTGTTTATTAACACTTTTCTTAGCCAACAATATTACAATACTTATATCTGATATTTTGTCAACTTTCAGTTTGCAGTTCAGAGATACCATTCTGTTAAAGGGATATTCTACAAGCATTGAAACTCTGTTGCCTCTCTACACATTATTCAAATTTCTTGTAATTTGATGATTTTTAAATGACCGAAAACACACCTGGATGTGATGTTGAAACACAATGACATATTTGGCTTGATAACAAAGTCCCCTGACTAGTGAATTGTATCAAGGGTCAGAAGATGCTCCTTTAATCATTATTCTTAAGGATATTGTAATTGTAATTAGTACAAGTTGCCCTCTTTGTTCTGGAAGTTAAAGCTTGTCAGCAAGCTAAGTCTGAAGTTACCATGTACATCATGTTCCTAAAGCATCGTTTGGACATATAGGAACTACATGAACCAACCATTGATTCTCGTCATTAATTTTGTCTGGTCGAGAGTTTAGTCTTCTACCAATTAGATTCCTTGTAACAAACTATCGCAAAAAATGCTTGATTGACCAGACGTTAGATCTTTAGTTACAGTTTTATTCTGGGAAATTCGACAATGTCAAGGCCGTATTAGGAATAAAATGGCTGACCTTGTAAGTTTTAGCTGAGGAGCACTTACGACAACTGAGACAGATTCGTACAAATAAAACGGTCTTTGTTGTCTTAAATTGCCTGAGTCACTTTTTTCTAGTTTTCGCTCAGACATTCGATATAAAACTTGTTTTGAATTATTGAAAACAATGATTCATTGGAGGCCGCCATTTTAAATTAGTCTAAATGTGAAGAGATCACCGATTGGATAAATTTAGTAGTGACGTATAATTTGGTTGGGGAGGTTATTAGTCTCTAATGATGAGAATCGGGGATTGTGAAAGCAACGGTTGGTTCACGTATATATATATCCAAACGTTGCTTTAGGAACATGCATGTTCATGTACCTTATTCATCTTATTGGATTTCATGAGATTTTTTAAAGAAAACATCAGAGGTCCATGGACAATAAGGTTCATTATTCACTCAATAACTGATAAAAAGTTTTTTCCTTGAAATATTTTATACTGAAAGTCATTCTGTTGCATGCTCAAGCTCGGACCATTATGGTGTATTTGAGATCCTATCTTGGTTGATCATGCTGGCTTGAATAGTGAGTTATCAAAAACATATATTGTGTTTATGATATATCACAATACTATTGTGTCAAATATTAAAATATATTGTGACATCTAGTGACTTGTCACACAACAATAGGTGGCCAGATGTTCTTGGAAATGACTCAAGTGTCATGAACTTTTGAGATAATCTAAAGAGATTAAAGATTAGAATGTTTCAAGCAGGTTTCCCTAGTATTGTAGAATATATTAGAATTGGTAATCAGAAAATTAGAATAAAGAAACAAGCTCATCAATCTGGGTGGAAGGAATGTTATGAATATTGTCAATACACCTTTTTCATACACCTTTTCATTGTTTGTCATCAGATAAAAATAGCCACAAATTCTCTTCTGTTTTGTGTTTATTTAAGTATTTTGAAGGCCATTAGTTATAACCTGTACTTAATTGTACTTACAGATATTGGGTTATTACTTTTGTGGATTGAACTTAGAAACTGCATTGACAAACCAAGAAACTTATGATCAAAATTTATATTTTTGGAAACATGAGACAAGGCTATGAAAAGATAAAATTATCAACATGTGCATGATACAAAGGAATACACAGATTTAAATTGGTACAGTTGGTGTTTCACTGCAACCCTAGTGTTGTAATAATTGTACTATACTATAATCTACTAAACTTTACCTAATCTACTAAACTTGTCCCAGGATTTTAATGATTTATAACAGAAAAATTATCTCATCAATGAAAAAACATAAGATAACTAAAACACAAGTGAAGAGTTTGCAATGACTCCCCAAGGAGAATTCAACACCATTTTTGTTAGAAATGCACTTAGATTTACTGGTTGAAGTTGTGGAGTGTATACAGTCTATCTTATTATGGTTCAATAAGTGATGTTGTTATATTAAAAATAAAACAGATGATTAAGTTGTTATACCAACATGATGTCTGCTGCTTTTTACTATTTCTGATATTTTATATTCCCACTTGTAAAACCATTCTATACTTCATTCATATCAAACCAAATATATAACTTTGCAAGCACCTGTTTTTATATCTAGTTTTGTTTCAAGTTAATTATTATGGAATAGCAGAGGCATTAACAAATATTTCTTATGCAAAGGTTTCTTTTTTTTAGTTGTGGAGAGATAGTGTGGTCGTAATATTTATTATACCTTCTAATAGAGTTTAACTAAAGTTATCTGTCACACTTTTCATATTTGAATCTGTCACACTTTTCATATTTGAATCTGTCACACTTTTCATATTTGAAATACAAATGTTACAACTGTACTTTTATTAGTATAATCCCAAATTGGTAATTAGTCACTTCAGCTGGAATGCTTTACTGAATTTTGAATAATTCTGATAAGTATTGATGGTAGTTGAAGATGACTGTTGCTTAGTTGGTCATGGAAATAAATAGAATGTTGTTTATTTTAAAATCTTAGTTCAAATTTTTGATCAAGTATGAGCCACTCACACTGCTTAATCACCTAATGGCACAATATCACTGGGTTTGTCAACTTTGTATTCATCCAGTGAATATGTCATTTAATTATTACTATTTATCACTTTTAAAATTCATGATGTGTCCTTCAAGACACCAAAAAAACAACCAAGGTCATGAAATTGCAGAAGACAGAAATTGTTTAAGACTAAAGCAGCAAAAGGTTGATAAAAAGGTTTTAACTATTTGTAAATAGTAGAATTGTAGGTTTATTTGTTTGAAATGGGAAGTTGTATGAATTACACCATGTTTTTTCTATTGGTTGGTACCATTACGGTATATTATAGCATTACAATAGTTACCATGTGTCAGTTCTAGGTTGTGTCTGGTATTCTAGTACTAATAAAGCTTTTAGTGTTTCCGCAACACAATAGTCCACGACTAATATCCTCAAAAGTAATGCAAAGTTTTAGTTTTTTATAGGACTCTCTTGGTATTTATAATGCACAGAGTACAATGTACTAATAAAAGTTTAAGTACTTCTGGTAGAAAAAGTTTACAATTGTTCATGTAACCTGTCACCTAACCGTACTGTGAAAGACTTCCTCATTGAAATGAATGTCAAATTTGCAATTACCAGTATTGTTTCTGAATATGTCTTCAAAATCATGGTGACATGGCGTCAAATGATCCTTGAATTCACATTGATATCTTTTAAGTTTAAACAATACGTTGGTTATTGTCCAGTTCTTAATTGAATATTCTTTATCTATTGTGCTGCAGTTATCCATACAATGTTTAGTAATTCAGAAATTGTGAGATTTCAGTTTGATGGACAGCTATGTTATATGTTTGAGGGGTAAATAAGTGAGCTTCCAAACTATTTCTCAAAGAAATCTTTTTATAGTAAAACATTATACACATAATTTTTTATACCTATTACATTTAACTATTATAATAAGATGGGATATAGAAAGTTGATCTATTATATACAACATATCAGTTTTACCTTATTACTTATGTTAGTCATCTGATACCTTGTTAAATCATCATCTAGGAGTCTTTTAAAGGGACTTAAGAAATAATAACTTTATAATGGATATGTCTATCAATTTTATCTTGGAAACTAAGACCTTTCCATCTTCTGCAGGGATGATGCACCTCATTCTATAGGAATTAAAACTGAACTATTATTTTAACTCTAAGATTGTGACAAATATCTATCTATCTATCCATCTGTCTAGGACCTCTAGGTTACAGGCATTGTAGTGACAATAACAATTCCAATACAGCTGTTTTTCTTCCTGATGCTTAAAATGATAAGGCTGTTAACTGAGGGAAACTTACCATGCAATAATTAATCTAATTCAGAATGCATTGTCATTGAGAAAAGTTTCTTTAAACTACGATCACACAATATAGTGGTTTTTCATGCCCCATTCTTATTGTGTGGAATACAATAGTTAACTTTACCTACAATATATCAGATAGGTTTATATGATAGTCTTGATTTACGCAATACCACCAAAATAACATATCATATTCCCTTCATAATTATCTTATATCACACTTCTACACTTCTGATTTTATATAAAGACCTACATTGTTATCCATTCATTCATATCTTTTAATATCACCTTGTATAGTCCTAGTTGGTTGATTGTTATAAAAAACTGCATTTCCATTGAAAAGATATGTGAATTTGTCTTCATTGACTGACAGAAATTACTCTAGAAATAAAACTACCTTGTTTTCAGACCTTGATAAATTAGCAGAACTGAAAAGGAATTGTCCCATGCACAAAACTTCTGAAACTGATTTTCATTCTAAGCAGCAACACAGCTTAAGATGACAAAACCCATAGCATAATCCTATCCAAATATGAAAAGCGAAGTTCTTAATTTTAGTGAAGCTTTTTATGTAATAAGGAATAGAATTAAGACAGTGTTTATTGTGCTGATCTACTGAGCACACTCTCAAATTATAGATAAGAAGGTACATTCCAAATCATTTTGATTTTGATAAGGAAGATGGCCATCTATCTTTGTTGAAAATGAAATGATAACAACATCCAAATTCTTTCATATATTATTTCAATGTGATTAGTTGAACCCCATTGAACTTTGAGAGTGAAATTTAATTGAAAAAGTTAAAAGGCTGAGATAATCCAATAGTTGTTTAAACCATCACTGCCCTGTGTTAGATGTCTACCCTTAATCCAATTACTGTTCAATCTTCACACCTTGTCAAATGTGACAAACTCCCCTTTTTGCCTCTTATCTTATTGGCTGTAGGGGAAACTTGACAGGATAAATCATCTCAATATCACAACTAGAAGAATAAACTGATGACTGAAAATACCCCTTTTGACATAGGAACAGACTTATCTTGTGGGATACCTAAATGCAAGTTGGATTGTCGTCTGCTTGGAGATGAGATGCACAGATGAACTCCTTCTTTCCCCATCTACATGTAAAAACACATATAAAAAGGCTAACTGAATTTATATTAGACATAACAGTTTTTAGCATAACTGTTGGTTAAAATGGCTTTAAAATTTATAGATTTATAAATAATCTCTATATAATGTGTTCACCTTTGATGTATTTTTATAATCCATCTACAGAACTTGCTGCTTGCAAAGTACCGGTAACTATTAGTTATTAGTCCCTTAACATAATTATAGATGAATTGCTCAAATACATGTAATGATTTCAAATTACATAATAACACTTGAAAAATTTGCATAATGCACACATACTATAATGTATTATTAGGTATTGTATTTAATTTCACCTGCAGCTGATCTCAGAAATAAATATTATGTGGGCGAGAGAACAGACCTGTGCCTGTGGCATTATTTATTTATCTTGACAATGAATGAAATTTTTATGAGAAAATAATAAAATATAAAAAAAATACTTATTTTTACGTTGGACTGTTACCTTAATCTTCAGAAAACTGAAATTATATATTTAGTTCATCAGAGTGAGTAGTCATTTTGAAAATCAAATGATGTTAGTTTCATAATGTCCTGGGTTTGGAAGATAATGTCTTTTTAGTGAAAAATATGAAAAATTGCTTTATATCACAATTGCAATCTAATTTATATTTGTAAAATCCAAACAATCCTTTTTAAAGGGATTGGTGTAAATGTTTACCTGTAATTAATGGATGTTTTTTTTCTAATAAATAGATAAGAATTTTATTTTAAAGGTGTTCAGATGGACAGAGAACAAGACTCTTGCACACGCTGATCTTACACACTTTTACCATTTGTTTGTCTCTTACCAATTGAGCTACAACCTGTCCTCAGAAATACCTTAAAGTTATGGCTTATTCAATTTAAAATTATAGTGCTATTTCCCCTTCTTATATATCATGTGATAGTGATCCCCACTTTCAGCAAATTAGATTTGAGTAATAAAGAATGATTTGTGATGTAAAGTATGAATGGGGTAGGTAACCTGAGCCTATGTTTGGTGACTAGGAGATATAGACGTAAAGAGAATCAGGGCAGAAAGATTTTCACTGTTTATCCCAATTTACTTGTATTCAAATTATAATTACTATGTAGAATCCACCAGGCTAGGTGAAAGAAATTATATGTTGTACAGACCTGTATATACAGGGGCTCTATGGGGGTGGATGGTGTTGCAATGCCTGCCTGAAGACAATGGATTGCCCTTGTGAAAAGATTTGGACATCCTATAATTTCATCTTTAACGCCATACCCTATTGCCCCTAGAGATATATTACTTGCTGACAGTACAATCAAAGTTGGCTTCATGCCTGCTTAATGTAAGGGGACGTTTCTAAAACCCTTATAAGAGATAAATCAAATGTTTTATTCAGATGTCCATTTTTTTTGTTTACTGTCTGATTTTTGTCTGATTAGCAATAAAAGTCTGGTACATTTTAATGTACAATGTTCATGTGAATTTTTAAATATATTATTATTTATATTTATTTTTGCTACATACACATTAACATTTGTTTCGCTATACATTCAGTTACATGCTTAATTACAAAATTAATTTTAAAAACCAAATTTAAGCAGTTTTTGTTGAAATTGTAGAATATATCTTGTGAGAATATAGCTAGGAGCTGTAACAATAATGTTATTAATAGACCATTTTCATCCAAATAAGCAAAAAGGTTCATCTTTGATTGTGAATATTTTTTATCAAGAATTAAACTTGACCTTGAACTAATGTTCTCAAAATATTGGTTATTGAGATCATAGACTTATCTTTTCAGGGTTTCTCTTTGGAGCTGTATCATGGATTAGATTATTTTTCTCACTTCCCATAATTAATAATAGGGAAGAGATTAATATAGAAAACTTTTTTTTATTAAGAAAACTGGTGAAGAAAACATTTACTGTTTTTCAAGCCTTTAGTTAAATCCCATTGAGTGATAAAAATATATATCAGTTATGCCCAGGGCCTTGTACATTACAAAAAGGTTAGGGTCTTATTAATAAGGTAGTTAAAGAAGTGACTATACTATTGAAGATATTGGCTAGTCAACTCTGGTAACTAACAAACTGGCTGGCTGGTTGCCTGTACCATGTCAGTTGTATTTAAGCGTGCTCTCTTACAACAGGTCTTTATTAAAACATCTTAACAACTCTACAGATTTATTTTTACTCAGGATTATCTAAATAAACTATTTCATCTTTAAATAATTGTTTTTTCTGGGAAGTTTAATTTGTTTTCTAGTGGAGAGAAATTGTGAGATTCATTAATATATTTATACTGGATTATTATCTACAGGAGTGAATTTCAAAAAGGATTAAAAAATTAGTGTTATCTTTCTGATATACTCAACCATATAATTTGATCATTATTTTTTGGTAAGATATGTATTTTTTTGTTATAAAGTTTCAGCACTCTTTTCAGTAAGCAACATTATACCGTAATTTATATGTCAATGGAATATTAGATTTGAAATTATATTGATAGTCTTAAAAGGAATTAAAACCTGGGCACATATTGTCATTTCATATTTGTTTTCATTTATATTATTTTTTATTATATTTTCATCAATTAAACAAATTTTTATAGTCTTAAAAGCCATGCAGTATTGAATATTACCAAGAAAATAATTGGCATAAAATATCAGATTACATCTAATAATGACTATATCACTCTTGTTCAAACTACTTGATTAAATTTGATGAAAAGAAAAACTTTTATTTCACCGTTTTTAAAAAAAAAGGTTTTAAAAAATAGTTTTATAAATTTTCATAGATCTTTAAAAAGCCCTTATGATAGTTAAATAATATTTATATTTGTCTTTTGAAGGTAATATTTGTGTAGTGTACAGATTTTACATGAACCCATCCTATAAGTCAATTTAGTTAAGGAGTATTTAAGTTTTTAAAATATTATCATTATCTTTTGAACTAGTATGATTGACATTTAATGTTCAATGTTCAACAAAAAAAATCTCTAAAATGAACACTGTTGAAACTTCAACTTTAGGTGACTTTCTTCATAATTTTTGAGAACTAATAATTATGCAGAATAACAACTTATTGTGAATGACATCAGTTGCCCTGGAAGGATAAACATATACTGTTGCCAGTTATAATGTAATAATAGAACAGAACAGGATTACCTTTGAGTAGAACAGGATTATCTTAGAATACAACAGCATTATGTAAATATAACATTTATAGTCGATATTGCACTGCAAAGTACTGTCTGTCCGTAATGAGGCCTATTAGAAAAATTCTAGTAAGATCAAGCAAATCCTTTAAATAAGCTGTATAAAAACTAAAATATGTAGTTATATTAATGATGTTGTCACTATTAAATGTATGATCATTTAAGAATGTTGCCAAAATATTTCTTTTCATATTTCAATTCTATATTCTGTTATGATTAGATCTTTTGAAATTAAAGATTCTAGAGGATAATTTTAATCTTTACTGTGTAACATATCTACGTCTCTCATTATGAAATTATACCCATAAATTCTCATCAATAAAAATACTTTAAAAGCATGCCAGTACATGTGTAGGTTCATTAAATTTTATTTTAAACACCTTTTTTATATAAAAAATGTTTGATATGTTATATCTGTGTGTGGTTATTAAAGCAGCAATTGATTCATATTACCTTTGATATCAATGTTTCTGGCGTATACAAGACAAATATACCCAAACATCTAGATTAACAGTTTTATTTTGTCAAACACGCAGACGTTTAATTTTCCATTGAAGACGTACCAGGAGTACGTCTGGATTATTGAATGTGTTATTGAAACTGAATAAATATATCGTGTTCCATGTAGATGTAACATGTAAACTTCAGATACCTTATTGTTGATAGACAGTTCATATACTTCATTGTTCACGTTTGATCCAACAAGTTCAATCCCACCATCTGAATGAGTGTAGTTATGATATAACATTGAAATAATTGTTCAGTTCAATATATATTTGTAGTTATTTGATAAAGTTTTATATTTCTGTCTGGGTAGAAGTGTGAAATGTTGTTTCAATTCTTCCTAGCACATAGATTTGATATCCTGATACTTTAATTCAAATCATCACATTGAGTTGTTGAATTTGATTCATTACATTTAAGAGATACAATCGTCTAAATATTTCCTCAACCAGTTTATTGTTTCCATATCAGGCATCAAAGTTTCAAGCATTGTATTAATCATAATTCATTCTAAGGCTATCAGTGCTATGTTGAAGCTGATGTTTTAATTTACATACAAAAAATCTAGCTCATTTCACTTGAATATTACAAAAATAAAATCAAATTGTTCCAGGAGAATAATATTCATGTATCTGTAGGTAAAGCAAAGCATATTTTAAAAGTTCTATTACGACAGAAAACAGAGCTCAAGGAATCTAGCATACATATAAATAATTTTAATACTGTATTTGAATACAATATTTACACTTCAATTTGCTGTTACAAAATTGGTGAAAATTGTTGAATTTAAATTTTTATATTGTTGAAAGTGATAACAGTGAATTTGAATTTTTTTATCACAATCATTGTGTTCACTTTTAACATTATTTAACAGCAATCCATACTTAAAGTGATGTTCATCACATAAGAGCGGATATAGTCAATATAGAGGGCAATGATTAAATCAAACCTATAATTATCTACTATTTCTATCATAATATTACTTTAAAAGCTTGTCAAAAAATAATCACAAGGTTAAGAGGTTCAAACTTGATGAATATTTCTACCACATGTTAAAAAAAATGTGAGGTATGGTATAATTTATCAACACAAGTTTGCCTGTTAATAACTGGGCAGATGATTTTCACACCGTCACACAAGTACCATTTTGGGAGTCTATCAAAATATATTAATGTTATCAAGCTTGTCAAATCTGGGAAGTCTAGACGCAAGCACCCTTAATATGACCCCACAATAACATTTTTTTCATGGTATATACGAAATTTGAGACTTTTTGCAAGAAATTATGGTTAATAGTTATATCAAGTTATGAATAGGTGTCATAATTTAACTTGTGAATGAAAATTTATGTCTAAGTTGAAATCTTTAATTATATATAATTTAAGTGTAAATATACTTATCAGAATGTTTAAATTATAGAAAATATCAAATAATTTTTAATGCGAAGAATATGTTATGTCAATATACAAACATTGCATAGAAATTTAAAGAAATATTGGGAATTATTATAGGGGATTCCTACTTTCAGATTATCCAAGAAACTGTGACTCTATTTTAAACTTCATGCTTCATATTGAAGTGAAAGAAGAGAAAAGCAAAGGAGATATCTTTTATGGATTTGTCTACATAATAAGCTAGAAAGAGTTGATATTCTTTACTTCAAGTTATCTTCATCATTTACCAAGTCAACACTTTCATTTACCCTTTTTCATGCAGGTTAGACGTATTTACCTGTACAAAAATATCCTACGATCTTCATTAGCCCATAAGGTGCAGTAGAGTAGGACATAAAACTGCATTCATTCATTTAATTTTCAAAAAATATGCCAAAACAAGGGCTCACTTACTAAAAAAGTTTAATCTGGAAAAATATCTGATTGCAAGAAGCACAGTTATATGATAACTTTGATGAATCTCAATAAGATATTCCATAAGAGATGCAGTGTTAAATGAAAATTATAATCTATGGGTTTTTGTCAGGTATACCTGCTTGTTTTAACTTTTGCCAAAATTTTAATTGTATACTTTTAAACAAAATAATTTCATAAATCTTTTCAAGAAACATGTAGTTTGAAACAAATGGAGACTTATCAAAAGACACACCTAAAAAAAAAAAGAGAAAGTATTTTAAAGTTTAAAAACTGACATAAGATATATATTTTATAATTAAACTATATCTTTGTTTCAAATTGGTAAGAAGATTGGGTATTAATTTCTTATTGGGTGGGCCATACCGGTAGTCGATTTGTTTGCTTATTTAATGATATTTACTAAAATAAATTAGATAAAAAATGTATAAATTTAAAATTTAGCTTTGTAAGCTCTTAGAATGAATAGCCTAATTGACATACCCTGTTGCAGAAATGATTCAGGTATTCCATAGCCATGTTTGTCCATCTAATCCAACTCTAAATTAGCAGATGTCTCCAGGCTTTCAGAATGATTGGTAGAATTCACTCTAGAACTAGGATATTTTTATATTTTTTCAGAAGTAAATGAAAGGATGTGGATCACGACATGATGATAAGATTGGGTAGAAAGGACCAATGGAAGCCAGGAATTTTACTCATTCTTCTTCTATTCTTTCTGACTGTTGATGCCATATTTACAGGTAAGTGTTTTATACTTTAAGGGGGCTCAAATCAACAAAAACTTCAGACTAAAATCTAGAGATGTCCCTCACCTAATTAATTTTAGAAATGCCCAAACTGTCAAAATGGCTTATTTAAACATTTAAGGCTTGTTTTGTATTTTGCCTGTATTATGGTTGGTTTTGGAAAACTACTGCTACAGATTTAAGCCAAAATATGCCATATTGTAGATAAATATATATCTGTTACTTGTCCTGAAGCTTTTAACTAGTTAAACTGCTTAAGCTTCCCCAGCCCTCATCTAGTTTGGAAATGTGTGTTAGATTATATATAAGAGTTCTTAAACTGAACTTGAACCATCACCTGATAGCAGTGTCATAAGTATTCCAAAATCTATTGAATCAGTTTCTATTTGATTATTTACTCCAATTTTAATTTGACCTAACACCCCACAAGACATCCATTCAGGAGCTTATAAATTTGACAGAGATATTTTAATAGTAGTATGAGCAAGATGGAATGATCATACCCACACCCATCATATATAATATAGTGAGGACATGTTATTTTAATACTTTCTTCACTTTGACAAATTATAATGTTAACCCTTTGACAATAGTCCTCTGTCACTAACTACATTTGTGAATAAATATATTTTGGATATAAATATAGTTGATGTTATTTACTGTGAACATGACAACATGCCATGTTTATTCCTAGAATGTGTACTGATGACTTTTCTTAGATTTTTATCAATCTATTCAGTTTTTCACCTAGTGAGGTTACTTGTATTGTATCACGTCACCCCACATCTACAATTGAATCACCAACTTATCATATCACAAATAACATCATTTCAGTTGTTTCACTCAAATTTTCAAAATGTTTTCATATTCTTTGGTTGCTATCAATTCAGGTTTTATCAGACTTACTTTCTGCATGGATTCAATATTTCTGTCACATCTCAGTGGTTTAGAACAACAGGTTTATGGTTAAACTGACATTGAAAAAAAATCTTTGCAGTTATTCTCTTAGCACTGGGAAATCAAAACAGGGTAATTGTAACAATTGCCTTGACCATGACATGCAGAACTGTTTAATATTAATGGTTTTGTGTTAATTTTTAAAGGCTTCAGCAATTGCGCTTCTTCTGATATATCATCCATTATTCATGTTGCTGCCTTTAATTTGTTTTAAAACTTCTTGTTATAAGTATGGAGATATTGCAAATTCTTCAAAAGAATTTCTCATGAAAAAAAAAACAAGAAAGTATTCTCTTGATAACTTTTACATAATGTGGCGAAAAAAAAAAATTCCCAGGGTTCCTCATTAAAACAACGTAAGAAAATAATTATCTACCAATCAATAATAAGTTTTGAAAAAAATCGTTAATTATTTTAACATATAGATGTTAATTGATATTAAACAATAGAACTATTTCACGATTTTATCTCGTTAAAATATCATATACAGTTTCTATCTTTCATCTTATATAATGTTAATAATTCAAAATATAATAATTACATCAAAACCTCGATTGTTATTTACACTAGACGTACATTTTTCACATTAAAAAATTTACATTCAGTTATTGAAATTAAAAACTAAAATCATCTTTGTGGATCCTGGTAAATAACAAACTAATTAAAGATTCTGAAGATCTACGTATCAAACTATTATAAAAAGTAAATGTTAGATTTGGAGAAATAACTGGCACCCATACAGGATTTCATTAATTTTATAGTAAAAATTTGAAAGTTTGAAATTTATTGGTCTATGCTTTGTAGCTAATCTTGAGGTCTGGTATGGGTTGAAAAAAAATACCTTCATAATTTGAAACTTGAAAACAAATACTTCTGTCATTGCAAAGTTAGCCTCATAGCATACTTCAGTAGGTAGTAGTTCTGGAATGAATATCAAATGTGGCCACTGTACGACTGAAACTTATACTTGTATCTCTAATTAAAATGGTTATTATTGATTAAATTGATTAGGATTCCAGTACAGGAGATTTTACTGATAAGATTCTTGTTGTTATAATTAAAATGTCTAACTATTCCAGCCAATTAAAATTCAGGCATTGATGTAACCAAGGTATTCATGATAAGACGAATCAAAATTTGAACCTTACAATAGTTTGAACAATAAGTAAAGTAAGATAGCTGGTTGGTTGAAAGCTGACAGGTTAATGTTTGATCCAACAGATGCTGATATTTAAAACTAGGTTGTTGTTGGTAGTCTTGGTAGTGGATTGGTTCATTTGGATGATTCTGTGCTGTTGGTTAGGTAGTTGTTAAGTACTCTATGGCACAAAAACTTGATATCAAGGTTCCAGTTATCTGGTTGGTCAGGCACTATAATTGATTTTAAATCAAGCTTTGTTAGCCAAATAGATTACTGTAATCTTAAAATCAAGACTTATGTGGAACTTATAGTTTAATAAAATTCTGAAACCGAACACTGAACTCTTATGTTTAGAGGACTAACCTTAAAGGATGCTGTAATTTGATTTAACCAAAGTCTTCTAATGAATTTATTATATTATAAAGAAGTTTTTTTTTGAAAATTTTTATATTTAGATTAATAATAATTAATTTATCATTCTCATATTAATTTCAATGAAATTATGAATCACGTTTTCATCCCATTTTCAGAGAATATAATGAAATAATAACTGAAATTGATGATATAATATCACATAGGGCCAATATCAATAGTAAACCACCCTATATTTTACCTTCAACAAAAATATTATCTGAATTGTCTGAATAATGAAAAAATATTTTTCTGCTTGTCTGAGCTGGAAAAAAGGAGAAGATGTCATGAATTAAGAGGATGAAAAGCTGATAAAATGATTAATTGAGAGAGATGTAGAGAAATAAATATTATTGAAGTTTTAGGTGAATGTCATATCTCAGGATGAGGCTTAAAGACTCTCAATAGTTTTACTTTATCATCATTTTGTCCATAGTTTTCTTAGATCTCAAGCAAAAACTTGAGGTCCTTCAAGCATGAAATGATTTGTAAAACCAGTCATTTGTAAAATGGTCTTCAAAAATCTATAATAATAGAGGTATTTGACGGGTTTGGTAAAGCGACAATTCGGAAGACCCCCAACCCAGCTGACTGACAGAGATTAAGTGACTTTAAGGACATATCTTGTTCATTGAGGTAAAGAAAATTAAGTTGATTTCTCTTTGACTTTTTAACTTTTTTTTCTCAGCCATTGATCAGATAAGGATAAACTTCAATGCATTTTATTGACTTGTATAGAAAGGTAGATAGAGATCTTGGGTTATTTGAGGATAAGATAAAAATGGACAAATCAAGAATAAGAGTGGGAGTGTGTTATCAATATTCAGATGATTGTAGTCAAATCGCTCCCTGCTAAGTGATCAATAAAAAACTAAGCAATTAAGATATTTAATGGATATTTTATGAATTGTTCAAACTATTAATAGGTCTATAAATCTGTAATCACCAGTTAAAAGTTGGTTGTAAATACCTCAATGATGAATCAATTAACTGGAGATAGCATAAGTTTTATTAACAGTTATCTGAGACTTTACTTGTATCTGTCATTAAGGCAAAGGCCAAGTGATATGATGTCATATTATGTCAAAGTTACCGTACTTTTTGATAGGCTGAATCTTTCAACTACTATCTCTGATATCTCTATAATTTTGAAATAAGTTCTTGAGGAAGCAGTCCACCAGCTAGCCCTTGTTTAAATCTCAAAGATTATTATCCAGAATGAATAATGAGGAAAGCTGATATGACAAATTTCTCCAACTTTTGCATGACAACCCCTAGTTGTTCCATGTAACCAAGCAAATGACTTCAAATTCCAATGATCTACATAACTACACTGCAAGATTTGCTTATCATTCTTTTTTACTTAACAGGATCAGGATGTGCCAGTGGAAAAAGAGAAGGTTTATTAGACAATGATCGGATAGCACCATGTGGTGGAGAGTGGGAAGGACATATTAAAAATGGTTCTTCATTATGTGCATCAGGTTGGAGGGTATGTTCATGGTATGATGTAAAAGTATTAAGAACTATATCTTGGCAGGAGGCTCTGTCCTTTCCTGGTTGCTATGCCTTCAATGCAGCCAATGATGGTGGAAGGTGTCTGGAATGTAGAGATGACATGGGCCAGGTATGTTATTGCTAAATTTTGTTTTGATGGATTATGACAATACTTGGTGTGAGTGTTTGTATTATCCCAGTATTCACCAAAATGAAAATCAGAAAAGTCAATTGCTCTTGTTCAAATTTTTAGGTTGTAGATATTCTAGTAGGAACAAGTCTTGTCTGATTTTAACAAAACTGTGTAATAATTTTCATTATAACCCTCCGAAACTTCAAAAGAAATGTAAAAGCTAAGGTTAAATATTTTATATTGGTTATTGTTAAAGTAGTGTCAAATATTCTGTACTAAAATCAAAGCTGCCAATGGGCATATATTGCATTGCCAGACAAGCTATCTTATCATAGTTTGTTTTCAATGCAGACAAATCAACAGCTACAACTAAAAAAACATCCTTTTAATAGAGGGCACTTTAGATCATGTTGAACGCGTAATACGCGTCGAGAAACCCAAAAGAGTATTTTAATAGTGACTTGTCCACATAGTCGTAATCGAAAAAACGCTATGCTTTGCCGACGCGGGGTTAAAGCGCCCATAACCTCCGAAGGGGTTTTGAGCGTTTTACGACTAGCGTGATTCAATAGCTGCAAGTGAATAAAATTGAACTCAAAATTTCACGTGAGCATATTTAGCAGCAGACTACTATTACGCCTTCAATTACTCCCCAAATTACGCTCCGAGTACGCTAATGTGGACATGGTACAACGCATCGTATTATGCAGAGTAATGTCAGGCGTTTTCCGACGTGTATTACGTGGCGTGAAAACGCTTGTGAAAACGCTCCTAAAAACGCGAATGTGGACACAGGCCTTATGTTTAACATAATATTTGTTAGAGACCTATAGATTCCAAAGTAATACATTTAAATATCTAGATATAAGAATAGCCAAACAATCTTTCAAATAAATCAAATGAATAATATGAATAATGATAAAAAAAGGCATCATATATAAGTTTAAACAAGAAAAGATACTTTATTATCTTTGTCGAGATATAAGGCAGAAAAGTTCACTTAGTTTTTGTAATTTAAATTTTTATGGAATATAAGCACCATTTGACTTAACAGTTCTATTGTACACAATTTCATCATCAGATTCTATTGTACATAATTTTCATTTGCATAGTTACTTGTATATCTTTCTATTTTGCATTTCTATTGTACAAAATTTTGACATGAAACGTTTATTGAGCACCATTTTCACTAATAGGATGTACACATTCAAATGAGTTTTTACCAGAAAAGCAGGCACCAATATATTACATTAAAGAGAATCTATAAATTATTGTTACCAGAGACAGTAGTATTAAACCAGTGTTTGATTTTATGATCCTCTACATGATTATTAGGCTATATAAAAAGTCATGCTGAAAATGATGAATGATGCAAGTCTGTTCTAGGAGTAAATCACTGTACTTACTGAAATATCAGTATTTATTAATACTATACATATCATGCAGTCATTCTGTAAATTATGAATGGTATTTGCTAAGTTTATTTGAAATGAGTCTTACTCCAGTCCATTTTTATACGCCCACATGAAATGGGGGGCGTATATTGTCGTCACCCACATCCGTCCGTCCGTCCGTCCGTCCGTCGGTCCGTCCGTCCGTCCGTCCGTCCGTCCGTCCGTCCGTCCGTCCGTCCGTCCACAATTGCTCGTAAACACTCTACACGGTGTAATTCTTGACGGATTTAGATGAAACTTAATATGAGTGTTTATGATCACGCAAGGATGAACCCTATTGAAAATTAGCGAAATCGGAAAAAAATTAGTATGAGTTCGTGCCCTTGTTCTTGAATGGCTCGTAAACACTCTACAACGTGCAATTCTTGACCGATTTTGATGAAACTTGGTGTGAGAGTATGTTATAACTCAAGGATAAACCCTATCGAAAATCAGCGAAATCGAAAAACATTTAGTATGAGTTATTGCCCTTGTTCTTGAAAACGCGTTCAATTTTAGCTTGTAAACATTCTTGAGAGAACAATTTTTAATGGATTTTAATGAAACTTGGCCTGAGTATTTGTTATCACCCAAGGATGAAGCCTATTGAAAACCAGTCAAATCGAAAAAAAATTAATATCAGTTATTGCCCTTGTTTTTGAAAACGCGTTCAATTTTTAGCTTGTAAACACTCTACAAAGCACATTTACTGACCAATTTTGACGAAACTTGCTGAAATTGTTTAATATCACCCAAGAATGAACCCTTTTGAAAATAGCACATATCGAAATATATTTAATAGGAATTATTGCCTTTGTTCTATAAAATGTGTTGGATTTTTGCCTTGTAAACACTCTACAAGTCACAATTCTTGAGCGATTTTGACATAACTTGGCATGAGTATTTGTAATCACCTAAGGATGAACCCTATTGAAATTCAGTTAAATCGAAAAATATTTAGTATCAGTTATTGCCCTTGTGTTTGAAAACGCGTTCAATTTTAGCTTGTAAGCACTCTAGAAAGAACAATTCTTATTGGATTTTGATAAAACTTGGCTTGAGTATTTGTTTTTACCCAATGATGAACCATATTGAAAATCAAATAAATCGAAATATATTTACTGTCAGTTATTGCCCTTGTGTTTGAAAACAGGTTTAACTTTTTAATAAATACTCTAGAAGGTACAATTCATGACCAATGTTGACAAAACTCACTGAAATTGTTGGATATCGCAAGGGATGAGCCTAATTGAAAATTAAAATTATCAAAATATATCTAATATGAATTATTGCCCTTGTTCTTTTAAACGCGTTCGATTTTTGTCTCGTAAACACTCTACATGGCACAATTCTTGATGGATTTCGATGAAACTTGGTGTGAGAGTGTGTTATAACTCAAGGATGAACCCTATTGAAAAGTGAAATCGAAATTTTTTTTAGTATTAGTTACTGCCCTTGTTCTTGAAAACGCATTCAATTTTAGCTTGTAAACACTCTAGAAAGAACTATTCTTAATGGATTTTGATTAACTTTGGCTTGAGTATTTGTTTTTACCCAAGGATGAACCCTATTATAAATCAAATAAATAGAAATATATTTAGTGTCAGTTATAGCCCTTGTTCTTGAAAAAGCGTTCAATTTTAGCTTGTAAACACTCTAGAAAGAACAATTTTTAATGGATTTTGATGTAACTTGGCTGGAGTATTTGTTGTCTCCCAAGGATGAACTCTATTGAAAATCGAAAAATATTTAGTACAAGTTATTGCCCTTGTTTTTGAAAACGCGTTCAATTTAACTCGTAAACACTCTAGAAAGAACAATTTTGAATGGATTTTGATGAAGCTTGGATTTAGTATTTGTTTTCTCACAAGGATAAACCCTATTGAAAATCAGATAAATCGAAAAATATTTAGTGTCAGTTATTGGGCCTGTTTTCAAAATCGCTTTCAACTTTTGGCTTGTGAACACTCTAAACATTCATTTTTGACAAAACTCGCTGAAATTGTTTAATATCAACCAAGAATGAGCCTTATTAAGAATTAAAAATATCAAAATATTATTAAGGGTGAACCCTATTGCAAATCATAAAAATACCGAAAAATATTTAATGAGTTGAGTTAGGTACAATTCTTGACAGTTTTTAATGAAACTAGAGACCCTAGAAAAAAATATATGGTGGAAGGTTGAATATTTCATTCCACTTTTGTAACCTTACTGAAAAGTTTTTATTTGAAATAAATGCTGCCAGTGGGCGTATATTACCTTGCCTGGCAAGCTATCTTTGCTTGTGGAGATTAAAGTTTCGTAATGTTTTAATAGTGCAGTGGAAAAGATAATACATTTGTATAAAAGTAAAATGACAATATACAATTAGGAGACAGTGTAACACTATGTAATACAATCCTAGGCTTAATATCAACTTGTAGATTGTAATAAAACAACAACTATGGAGGCAATAATCTTTTAATGTCCAGATACATTTCTTCGTTTTAGTTACATCTGTAAACAGCTATTTCATTACATTTCAAGATATTTCATTACGTTCAGTACATTTATTTTCCAGATTATTTATAACATTAAAGCTTTTATAACATTCCAGGTTATTACTTTCAAATGCTATAACATTGGAGGTTTTCAATCATATGATATTCAAACTGTTGTTTCAAAATATTTTATCATATCCAAACTATCTACTTCAGTTTATGACATTAGTCCTTACAACTTATACAATCCAGGTCATTTATTACAATAAATTATTATACAAACCATGCTTATTTATTACCTTTAACTTTTATACAATCCATGTTATATTGAACTACCTATATAATCCAGGTTATTTATAATAATGAACTACCTATACAATCCAGGTTATCTATAATAATGAACTACCTATACAATCCATGTTATTATAATAATGAACTACCTGTAAAATCCAGGTTATTTATAATAATAAACTACCTATTCAATCCAGGTTTTTTCTAATAATAAACTGCTATACAATCCAGGTTATTTATATAATAAACTACCTATACAATCCAGGTTATTAATAATAATAAACTACCTTTACAATCCAGGTTATTTATAATAATAACCTACCTATACAATCCAGGTTATTTATAATAAACTACCTATACAATCCAGGTTATTAATAATAATAAACTACCTATACAATCCAGGTTATTTATAATAATAAACTACCTATACAATCCAGGTTTTTTCTAATAATAAACTGCTATACAATCCAGGTTATTTATATAATAAACTACCTATAAATCCAGGTTATTAATAATAATAAACTACCTTTACAATCCAGGTTATTTATAATAATAACCTACCTATACAATCTAGGTTATTTATAATAAACTACCTATACATAATATTCATAATATTAAACTACCTATACAGTCCAGGTTGTTGATAATAATAAACTACCTATACAATCCAGGTTATTTATAATAATAAACTACCTATACAATCCAGGTTATTTACAATAATAAACTACCTATACAATCCAGGTTATTTATAATAATAAACTACCTATGCAGTCTAGGTAATTTATGATAATAAACTACCTATACAATCAAGGTTATTTATAATAATAAACTACCTATGCAATCTAGGTTATTTATAATAATAAACTACCTATACAATCCAGGTTTTTTATAATAATAAACTACCTATTTATAATATTGAACTACACAACAATCCAGGTTATTTATAATATTGAACTACACAGCAATCCAGGTAATATATTAATATTAACTATTATACCATCCAGGTTATTTATTACCTTAAATTATATGTACAATACAGGTTTTATATTGCAATAAACTAATATTCTATCCAGGTTATTTATTACATTAAACTACATACAATAATGTTATCTATTACCTTAATTTATTTATACAATACAGGTTATTCATTACCTGAAACTACTCATATAATCTGGTTTATATATTACAATTAACTACAATATTATTCATTATTATTAAATCATCTCATTACAATTAACTATTATACAATCCATTTATCACCTTAAATTATATGTACAATATATATATACAATTATTTATTACCTAAATTTATTTACACAATACAGATTATTTATTACCTTAAACTACTCATACAATGCAGGTTATATATTACAATTAACTATTATACAATCCAGGTTATATTTCACCTTAAATTATATATACAATAATGTTATTTATTACCTAAATTTATTTACACAATACAATAAATTATTATACAATCCATGATTATTTATAACATTAGACTAATATAAAGTTATTTATTTTATTTTTAGTTGTTATAACATTGCACTAAAACAAATGACACTGCTGAGTTTAAGGTAACTGGTTGTATGTACTTTCAATCTAATGACAAATTACAATTGTGACAAAATTGTTTGTTCAGAATTTTGTTTAATGAGGGGTGGGCTATAGTCCTATTATTTGTAAAAGTAATTTCTTGTAATAATGGTAGTTTAGTTAATAATGGTAGCCAACCACTTCTTCATTTTCAAACCATAAAGTAGAATGAAATGATTGTAATTTTGAAAATTCAAAGCTGATAATTTGTTCTTTTGTTAGTTTTAATGTATGTGATTAAATCTTGTATGGATTACGCATTTGAAACATTTTGTGAAAAGATTTAATTTCATTTTAATTTGAAACATTTGAAGGCTTTTCAATTTTGCTACTGAAAGCAGTTTTAATGAAAAGGCAACAAGAAAAAAGCATCAATGTACATATTATATTAGATATGAACATAATCCTTTTATTATGTGTTTCATGCAAAATGAATAAAGAATGAAAGCATGATAATGCCTTACACAGTTGGTTAAAAACGAATTCAATCCCCAAATTTGATAAATTTTTACAATACCAAGATAAATATTTGCTCATGCTGTGGAAGGGGGAAGGCAGTGTTCTTAATACAAAACATCTCTCTGTGCTAGCACATAGAATTGAAAAAAATAATTTTGCACTTATGATTATAAAGTAGAAGATGGTGTCAAATTAAAGTTATTTAAAGTGTATCATGGTAAATAAAGAGTTCATTGTTTTTACCACGAGTTAAATTAAGCTATGGACCCTGATAGTTGATTTAAAATTATATTTAAGTGCACTTACTCAAGTATGTTCTATTTTGTAGGATGATATGGCTGGTGTAGGGAAGGGTTGTAACCATCAACATATTGGACAGACATCTTGTATTAAAGGTGGAAGAATTGATGCAAGTTGTTGTGTTGATTCTCATTTTCATAGAGCATGTCAACACCAACCTGGTCTAACCAATGGTGTCTTGTGTTGTAAAATGCCAGGTATGTTATCAAGCGTTTCCCAATACACAAGTGCACAGTTTTCATAATGCTTATATGTGACTGTGTTTTTCTTGGACGCTTTAAGGATTTCAATAAAAGTACGATAAATATGAATATACATATATAATATATACTAAATATTGTGAATGAAATGTGAATAAAGCTTGTTCTGTAAGCTACACCATTTTGTGATGTTTATGATCTTTCACTAATAACCATGAAAGATGTATCCTTTTGTAAGTGTAAAATTTGACTACTCAAATCTATGTTATATTTTCAGTTAAACTACCTCGTATTGTGGTGAAACCACCAGAGAAGATGAGTGTATATACAGGATTAATATTTTTATTACCATGTCAAGCTAGTGGTATGCCACCACCTAGAGTTCAGTGGTATAAAGATGGTACTCAATTGTCTGATACTAATAATAGAATCTCAGTCTTACCTTCAGGTATGTTAACACAAAACAAATTCATTCTTTTGGGCCATTGATTATTCTAGTTTATTAACTGTAATATTTAATAGTATTTCTTTTTAATTTACTGTGGATTTAATTTCATTTATTTTATTTTATTGTAACATAAATTATTCTAGGTGATTTAATTGTAACATAAATTATTCTAGGTGATTTGATTGTAACATAATTTATTCTAGGTGATTTGATTGTAACATTAATTATTCTAGGTGATTTGATTGTAACATTAATTATTTTTGGAGATTTGATTGTAACATTAATTATTTTAGGTGATTTGATTGTAACATTAATTATTTTAGGTGATTTGATTGTAACATTAATTATTTTAGGTGATTTGATTTTTGCAGGTGATTTGATTTTAACATTAATTATTTCTGGTGATATAATCATAAATGATTAGATTTGGTGATATAATCATAAATGATTAGATCATACGATTTATTATTTCAGGTGATTTAATTGAAATATTTATTATTTCAGGTGATTTAATTGAAATATCTATTATTTCAGGTGGATGAATTATTTTTTAACGTGATTTTAAATTTTAACATTAATTATTTTTTGGATGAAAAAATTTTGATTGTAAAATTAATTATTTCAGATGATTTGATTGTATCATTTATTATTTCAGATGATTTGATTGTATCATTTATTATTTCAGATGATTTGATTGTATCATTTATTATTTCAGATGATTTGATTGTATCATTTATTATTTCAGATGATTTGATTGATTGTATCATTTATTATTTCAGATGATTTGATTGTGTCATTTATTATTTCAGATGATTTGATTGTATCATCAATTATTTCAGGTGATTTAATTGTGACATTGATTATTTCAGGTAATTTAATTGATAAATGTATTATTTCAGTTGATTTAATTGTGACATTGATTATTTCAGGTGATTTAATTGAAATATTTATTATTTTGATTGATTTAATTGTGACATTGATTATTTCAGGTGATTTAATTGTAACATTAATTATTTCAGGTGACTTAATTGTGACATTAATTATTTCAGGTGATTTAATTGAAATATTTATTATTTTGGTTGATTTAATTGTGACATTGTTTATTTCAGGTGATTTAATTGTAACATTAACACGTAAATCTGATACAGGATTATATACTTGTGAAGTTATAAATGAGGAAGGTATTGATATGGTCAGTTCTTATGTTACTATATCAGGTGAGGTTATAAGTCAACTATTATGATTCTGTTCAGTAAATAGCTCAGGAAATTCAACCACTATTCAGTTTTTCCATATGTTCAAATGGATTATCATGTATACTTCCACCGTATGGAAAACATAAAATGAGCCATTATAGGTTGTTATACGGCAATTTCTCCTTTTGTATTTCTTCTTTTATATTAATCAAAGTAAGAGTTAGTTTTAATCTTTATTTGATAATTGCAGTGATTAAAATGAAACATGTGTGATAGGCCTACCATATTTTTCTTTCTGTTTACAGAATATGCATCAGGTTGTTCAGACGGGTCAACAGAAGGGTTGTATGTTCATAAAAATGTTCATGCTTGTGGTGGTTCCTGGAAGGGTCATGTTCGGAAAGGAAGAACATTATGTAAGAAAGGCTGGAGAGTATGTAATCCTAAAGATAAACATATTTTACAAGAGTTAACATGGTTAGATATATTTGATTTACCTGGTTGCTATGCCTACAATGCTGCTACTTATAAAGGTGTATGTAAAAAGTAAGTATGCTCTTAAACATCTACTAATAAATAGTTACCATGTCAAACAAAGAGCTTGATTTCCTTCCTATTTTCTGTTTGCAATAAATGTTGAAGGGCTTAAATCACCATTTAAATTCACAACATTATTTTGGCAAAAGGGAGATAATCCAATATAAGTGAAGTTGTATTAGATAGACTCAGTCCACCAATTCATTTGCCATCTGTTTCAATGTTAAATCACAAAATTCAACCTTCCATTACTTTTTCCAGAAATCTCGTTGAAAACTTTCCTATATATCACATGAAAGCCTGGCCATACTTGGTTTCTGTACAAAATTTCAATATACCATGACCATGAAAATTTTGAACTAAACAAAATGAAAGTAAACCACTACATTTTATCAACATCCACTTGACTGTCACTGCACACAAAACCACTATTTTTTAGAAATAACCTTCCGCCAATTAAAATTTTCATTATCTCAAAAATTCTGACAGAAAATGCAATTTCAGACATCCAAATCCAAATCTAGACCAAAAGTTAGTCGAAAATGGACATGCAAAAACCCCAAAAGGGAGGGAGAAAGAATGTTTCTAAAAATAGCTCGGACTAAATACAATCATTAGCATAAAATGTTTTTGTGATCTGAATCCAGATATCAAATTAATAAACATTTTTAATGAAATAGTTTTCCCCCGACCTGTTTCAGATGTCACAAGAGTCGTATGGCTGGTGTTGGTAGACAATGTGGTATGATCAGATATTCCCAGAAATCCTGTTTATCACATGGTAGAATTGATGTATTTAACCCTAAAAACTCCACAGCCTGTGAATATAGAGAGGGAGAAGTAGCAGGCGTGTTGTGCTGTAAGAAAAAGAAGAAAAATAGGAAGAAAAAATTGCGTATGTTTGCTTGATTTTTAAGACAATTTTTATTAAAGTGATTATTCACCTTGTGATTTAAGCCTATTAATTTTAAGAAACTAATTTCCTTTTGTTAACATTGACTTTAATTGTGACTGTGAATGCTTTCCATCTATTGATATATGTAGAAAAATGGATAGATTTTATTAAAGTTTGATTAAATCTAGAATGATAATCCTGTGTAGCTAACTTGAACACAATTTTTTGTACAAATTTATTGACAGTATCTCCTGTTTTCTGAATGTGCCAACATTTAAAGAAATACCTACAAGCAACTGATAGTCAACGTATATAGGCATATATAGTTTGGAAATGTTGCCAAACACTTATGTTACATATTGCCACAATTTTATTTTACAGAGAGAAGACCATATTGTGAAGATGAATGTCAACATGGAGGTGTTTGTGTAGGACATAACAGATGTCATTGTGCTATTGGTTATAAAGGTGCAACATGTCAAAATGGTAAAATGTATTTTTTTAATAAATTTAATGTCTGTACATTTTGATAAAATGAATTGATATTGTTTAACATATTATACAAGTAGTTGTTATAGATAGCATAAATTTAGTTAAGAACAGCAGACTATGTTCTGTGTGAGCGCAAATTCTACTGAAGAATTATTGAAAATAACTTGTTGATGGGCAACCAGTTAAATATTGCAATGGAACCCAGACTACACCGAGCACAAACTACCGGGTATGTCCTTTGAAATTGAAAGTTGACTTTTGTAGTTGGTTTCAGTTTTCTATTTGTCCATGTATATACAATATTTTATAACCAATTCTTACTATCTCCTTATTTGTTGTAGCTATCTGTAAACCAGGGTGTGGAAGTAAAGGAAAATGTATTAAACCTAATAAATGTAAATGTCAAAATGGTTATAGTGGTAAACATTGCGACAAGAAAACAAATCGATGTAAGCGGCCATGTTTAAATGGTGGACGATGTTTGAAACGTAAATGTCATTGTCCTCAAACACACTGGGGTCATTCCTGCCAATATTGTAAGTATAGGATAACACTTAGGACCTATTTTCTGAAAAGGTCGTATATGCTCTGGTCAGTCATAAACCTAAGCCCTGTCTGAAAAATCAAAAGATCTATGGCGTTAATCTTTTAGAGATTTTGCTTGATGCATTGCATTCCTGTAACCAGGTGGACAACTATACAGTGGTCATTAATGTTTCTAATATCTATGTTTTTTATTTTCAGTACTACAGCATATTCTTTTGTCTAAAATGAACAGAACTGAAAGATGAAATCCAAACATAGAATCTATAGATAGTAACACTGCCAGATAAAGCATTTACTGGACTAAATACTCTTGGTGATTCTAATGTGTCAACTCCTCACAGAATATGTCTGATTAGAATTAAATAAATCAACAGCCCTATAGAAGAGACATCATACATATAGAAATATTAATTCAAATTTTCTTCTCATGAAGCTAAGTTGAGATACCTTTACCCAAAAGAAAGTTAATGGCATTGCTCTATCTCAAGGTAACCAGGTATTCATAATAACTAATGCAAGTAGTTCTTTAGTAAGTATGAATGAGCATGCTTGACAAAGCTCAATCTTCTAATCTCTTGATGTAAAAAACTTTCTAGTTGAGAATCTGGGTGTTTGTTTCCTGATTTATGCAAATTGTGTCCAATCAGGTCAGTAAATTTGATATACAAAGTCATAATAATGGTAAAGCAGATGATCAAGAATTGGCTGACCTCAGCAAGAAACATCCAGAGTGAGCTCTTAATTTATCATATCCAGTATACAGCAATAAGTCATGATATTGTTTTTATGTAAAATACGTGATTTTAATCTGAATTCCATTATTCTGAAAGCAAAAACACATATAAATGGCATGGTGTTTAATTTGTTGTTTTATATCAAAAGATTTTATTTTATACTTGACTATGTTTAGTATACAGCATAACAAAAGTGAAGTTCTTTTATCAGGTTAAAGACTGTTTTGAGATTTAAAATTTTCCCTGATTCAATTATTAATTGATTTATTAAATATCAAATGCTGTTTTTTAAACACAATGCATTAGCTATAAAATAATTTCCAACAGAAAGTCAGGGTTGATTTTTCTGTGAATCGACAAATAAGGATTTAAAATCTTGTTGTTTTGTTCTAAAGTTGTTGATTTGTGTATAATTTTGTTTTATTGTATTATTTTGTGCTAGTTTCTGGATGTAAATATCTACTCAGAATACAATAGAGAAAGTAGTTGTTACTGTATAGTATTAGCTTAGTTTTGCCTTCATAATTATGTATTTATTTAAATTGTTTAAGATATCAACCAACTGAAATCTTATGTTGAAATTACTAAACTCATATCATAATTTCAGCAAATGAAATCTTGAAAATGTTTTGTCAAAATTTATACGTTTTCATACTTCATAATTTACACAATATTAGAAATTTACACTGAAATTTCCTGTTTTTACATCAAAGCTTTCACTGAGATTTTATGTTCTCACTTCAAAATTTACACTTGAGATTTTATGTTCTCACATCAATTTACACTTGAGATTTTATGTTCTCACATCAAAATTTACGCTGATATTGTATGCTCTCACATCAAAATTTACACTAAGATTGTATGTTCTCACATCAAAATTTAATCTGAAATTTTATATATATTCTTATCAAAATTTACACTAGGAATTTGTATTCTTTCATCGAAATTTATATTGAGGTTTATGTTCATAAATTAAAATTAACACAAAATAAACTGAGGCAGAACTATTCAAATACAAAATGAAAACAGTTCAATTAGATTATATTGTTATAAAAGATTAATTTTATTTAGTAACTTCAATTATTCAATAAAAATTTATAAAACATTGGTTTACTGTTTACCTCAAATTGAATATTCCAAATACATGTTCATAGTGTAGAGAAAAGCAATTGATTCAATAAAGTTTTTACCCATTAGATTCCACATCCTCTCTACAGATTCGAAACTGAAACCTTTGATTGTTGAAAGCTAACCAGAGATGCCGTTTTCCGCCATTTTCCTCCATTTTCGAAGAACCGTGAATAATTGAGAGAATTACCCTCGATTCCTTATGGATTGTTAAATAATTCCACAAGACCGAAACAATAAAACGATAGTACCAAAACAGCATTTACTACCATTCAATGTCTTCTAATCTAACTCTTATACCGAGAAAAAATAAATCTAGATTAATAAGTTAAAGTTTGTTTATCTTCTATTAAATTTGAAGGGGACCCACAACATTTTATTTCATACACTATTCGTAAAATATACCCTTATCCTTTCTATCAACATCAAAAAATTTATTGGTTTGGATGTATCTTTATCCCGCTTCAGCTCGTTTGCTCCAGAAAAAACAATCCAACAAAAATGTGGCAGGCTGCCATCACAAAACTATAACAGATATAATGTTGGAGTTGGAACTAAATGTGGTCACAGATCTGAAGTTGTTATTTCGTTTTTTTTTTAATGGAACAGACGCAGGATATGGTAAGCTTTCATTTGGAACAAAAAGCATACCTCTCGGTCACAATAGTCATGTTCATTTCAATATGGGATTGGGTTTGACAAAAATCTCTGCCATTTACTGCAGAATACTTGTCCAGGTTTGGGTAAAACAACAAAATTTTGACAGGCTGACATTCGAAAACTATCAGGGATGTGATGCTGGGAATGAAACTGGATGTGGGCACAGATCTGAAGTTGTTATGTTTTTAAATTTCAAGTTCCTATCGTGAATAGTCTGCCCTCTCCATCGATTGTACTCGGGACACTTCCAGCCTTCGACAGATTTTCTCGAAAGTTTGAAAATAGTCCCAATTTCGTTTTAAGGAATGAAACAGACAAAGGACATAATACGCTTTCGTTCGGAATAAAAATCATAACTCTTGTGTTATAATTGGCAAAGATTTAGTGTTGGCTAGATGTCCAGGTTTGGGTAAAACAACAATAGTTTGACAAGCTGCCATTACAAAACTATTAGAGATATAATGTTGAAATTGAAACTAAATCTGAACACATATCTAAAGTTGTAGTATTACAGAACTTTTACTTAAGGGCACTTGGATACGGAGGTCTCTGACAGCAGCCACGACGATAGTCCATGTTCCATTGACAGCTTTGCCACGAAGTAAAGAAAGAGAAATTCAAGTGCCACAAATATAATGGTAGATGTCTCCCGAGTTATATTAACGGCCAAAAGGTTGAACTGAAGAGAACAGAGGGCATGCATTAGTAAAAGGATGGAATCAAACAACACTATTGCTGGCCAGAATGACCTCGCTTTTCTCGTTTGAAAAAGTATCAATGACCCCAGCACGAGGCGCATGCGGCATCCAGAATCATACTAATGGATAATTTTATTTTAAAAATTATCAGATATTTACACTAGATCATATAATAAGAAATTATCAGATGTTTACAAAAGATCAAATAGTTACAAATTATCAGATATTTGCAATAGATCATATGGTTACAAATTTTCAGATATCTATAATAATTCAAATGGTTACAAATTACTATATAGATATTAACAATAGATACAAATTATCATATGTTTTACAATTGTTCATTTTGTTACACATTAGAAAATTAGTTAGAAAATTATCAGACATTTACAATAGATCAAATAATAACAAATTATCAGATATTTACAAAAGATCACATAGTTACAAATTATCAGATATTTACAATAGATCATATAATTAGAATTTATCAGATATTTACAATAGATCAAATAATAACAAATTATCAGATATTTACAAACGATCATATAGTTAGGAATTATCAGATATTTACAATAGATCAAATAATAACAAATTATCAGATATTTACAATAGATCAATTAATAACAAATTATCTGATATTTACAAAAGATCATTTAGGAATAATCAGATATTTACAATAGATCAAATAATAACAAATTATCAGGTATTTAAAATATATTAAATAGCTAGAAATTATCAGATATTTACAAAAGATCAAATAGTTACAAATTATCAGAAATTTACAAAAGATCAAATAGTTACAAATTATCATATATTTGCAATAGATCATATGGTGACAAATTATCAGATATTGACAATAATTCAAATAGTTAGAAATTACTATATAGATATTGACAATAGATTAAATGGGTACAAATTATCATATGTTATACAATAGTTCATTTAGGTACAAATTATCAGATATTTACAAAAGATCATTTAGTTAGAAATTATCAGATATTTACAATAGATCAAATAATACCAAATTATCAGATATTTAAAATAGATTATATAATTAGAAATTATCAAATATTTACAAAAAATCAAATAGTTACAAATAATCAGATATTTGCAATAGATCTATGGTTAAAAATTATCAGATATTGACAATAGATTAAGTAGTTACAAATTATCATATGTTTTACAATAGTTCATTTAGTTAGAAATTATCAGATATTTACGATTGATCAAATAATAACAAATTACCAGATATTTACAAAAGATCATATAGTTAGAAATTATCAGATATTTACAATAGATCAAATAATAAAAAATTATCAGATATTTACAAAAGAGCATATAGTTAGAAATTATCAGATATTTACAATAGATCCAATACTAGTTGTGAGAAATAAACAGATATTTACAAATAATTACAAATTATTATATATTTACAAAACATCAAATATTTAGAAATTATCAGATATTTACAATAAATCAAATAGTAACAAATTATCAGATATTTACAATTGTTTTTGCAATATATCAAATATTTACAATGTATCAAGTATTTTTATTATTTCCGGTAGAGTTGGTCTATCAATTGCTTTGATTCTCGTACAAGATTTAAATAAAGGAAATAATTGATATACATCAGCATGTTTTATGAGTTGTTTAAATAAATAACCAAGACTATATATATCTGATTGGGGAGTTGAAAAGCATCCTGCTCTCACTTCTGGTGCATAGAAAAGATACTCTCCTAGACTTCCGGAATCATCTACAAATCGTATACCTTTCCGGAATGATGCCATGCCAAAATCAATAAATCGAATGTCTAGATTATTTAAGTTGACTAAAATATTATCTGCTTTTAAATCATTGAATATAATATGATTACTATGAATTTTGATTAAAGTTTGACAAATATTTTTACAAATGATAATCCAACCATATGGTGATATTTCATATCCTTCATAAATATCTTGTACGTTACCATGACCGTAATACTCTTGAACTAGACTGTAATTTTTAGATTTCTTTCGTGGTTTTAAGACACCGAGAAAATTAGGAGTTATATTTTGCCCATTAAGATATGATAACATCTTAGCTTCCCGTTCAACATCTTCCCACCTTGCATCATGAAGGTGAAATTCTTTAATAACTACTTTATTTTCTGAGTGCTTCATCCTTGCCAGATATACTATACCAAAGCCACCTCTCCCTATTTCATTATACGACTTATCTTCATTTAGTTCATACTTTATGTTACGTCTTTTGATTTTCTTTAAAACAATATTATTTAGATCTTTTGGTAAATTATCCATATTAGCATAACCACAAAAAGCAAAAGGGGATTTTCGAGGGTCGAATCCGAACATTGATAACATTGTCGAATTATCCAAAGAAAATTTACCGAAGTTGTCCCTAGTAACTAACTTTTGTATATCAAATTCTTTTTCAAGACTATCATTGTGTATAGATATAGCACGTTCATCGTTCATCGGATCATGTTTACTAGTACTGCTCTTACTGGTGTTGGCCTCGTAATCAGAAACGTTTATATAAGATAAATTAATATCGTGCTCAGATAAATTTATATCAAGTGAACTAGTATCATGTTCTTTTAAGTTGCTAGTTTGCTGTAATGAAGAAGAGCTACCAATAGCATCAAATTGTTTCTTCGGGCTGGAAGCGTAATCAGAATCATGTTCCATCGAATTGTGGTGCTCGTATGAACTGGTAGATTCATACATTGGTCTGAAGGATGAGTACTCTAACTTATTTCTATCATATGAACGGAAGGGAAAATACTCTGATTTATCATTATCACATAAACTCGTAGAAATATTATTTGAACTGAATGATGAGTACTCTGACTTACCAGTATCATCTAAACCTTTATAATTATAAGGGGAGCTGAAGGATAAGTAATCTGACTTATCACTGTCATATGAGCTGAAGGATGAGTATTTATCAGTATCATGTAAATTGGTAGAATCATTAGGTGAGCTAAAGGAAAAGTACTCTGACCTATTGCTATCATATGAACTTGTAGAATTATAAGGTGAGCTAAAGGAAAAGTACTCTGACCTATTGCTATCATATGAACTTGTAGAATTATAAGGTGAGCTGAAAGAAAAGTACTCTGACCTATGGCTATCATATGAACTTGTTGAATTATAAGGTGAGCTGAAGGAAAAGTCACATGAACTGGTAGTGGAAAGGTCAGACTGCCTGAAGGAGTAAAAACACTCAGGAGAAGAAATGTCTGACCTATCATATAAGCTGTTATTTAACTTGTCAGGGAAATAATCCTTGGAAGAGTATAGATCTTCAGTGGTGCTGTATTTAATTTTCACTGGGTCAAATAAATCGGCGGATGACCGACCATGCTCATTTGTCCTAGCGTTGGTAAATCTATCTACATCTTGTTTTAGTTTTTCAATAGATGTTTTTAAGGATTCATGCATAACATCCAAAGCGTCTTTAAACTTGTGGAGGTTTTTGAAAATTTTGTGTTCCAAGAATTGCTGTCTTATAGCAGCTTGTAGGCCTATACCTGAATTAGAAGCATCATTTGCATCTATTATTTTTTTCCCGCCGTTGACTGGTGACGACGTCTGACTTGAAGCCGAAATTGTAGAGTTTGTTTCTAAGTTGTTGGACAATCTTTGTGTAGAAGCATCAACCAACTCACTTGATATGGTTTGAGTTGATACAGATAAACTACCAATTATTTGGGTTGAACTCACTTCAATTGCTCTTGGTATCCAGTTGGAGTTTGTCTGCGTTGTAGCGTCAAAATGGTTAAACAGTGTTTGTGTAGATGCTTCAACTGATGCAACGGTTTGAGTGCGTGTTGATACAGATAAAGGCACTACTTGGGAAATACCAGGAATATCTCCATGGCATGTGTTATTGTTGATCCTGAAAGAAAACAGAGATTTGATGATTAAATTCAACAAAACGGAGAATCCTTTATAATGGAAGAGCTGAAGGAAACTGTTTATCTGTTAATTACGTATTTCGACTTTGGCGAAAACGTATTGTAATCGTTCGGATTATTACGTATTTCGACTTTGGCGAAAACGTATTGTAATCGTTCGGATTATTTTATTACGTATTTCGACTTTGGCGAAAACGTATTGTAATCGTTCGGATTATTACGTATTTCGACTTTGGCGAAAACGTATTGTAATCGTTCGGATTATTTTATTTTATTGCAGTGCGTTCTTCGAACGCACTGCTTTGTTTTCGAAATGACTATTTTTTTTTTTTTTGTCTCTTTCTGGTCACGCTCCCCAGCCATAACTGCAAATGTCTTACACAATCTAGCGTGATATTGTAACGTAATCTTGTGCTCGTTGTTGTTTAAATGTAAAATGACGCATTTTTGTTCTACCGGAAATGACGTAGAACGTCACAAATTTTATTTTTGTTTACTAACTCACGGCTCGTTATTTTATCCATCTGGTTCGGACTTTTTTTATTTACTACTTATAACTTAGATTTACATAATAGCAGTTTAAAAATTAGGAAATTTTTACTTTTGTTGCTGACTTTTGAATTTTAAAATTTAACACTTTTTCTAACTTTTGCAATTTTGATTAGATCGAAATCAAAATTTGCAGTTAGATAAACATTTTTCTTGTCAAGAAAAATCTGTTTTCAAAATGTCGACATCACTTCCGGTTTCGGCGTCATACGTCGCTAAACTTCGAATTTTCACTTCCGGAATTCTAAAGATATTTGATTTTTTTTTTTTGCAATTAGTTACTATTAACCCATAATGATTTTATAATTAACAAAAATTGAACCGGAAGTAACAGATCAGTCGCCATCATTAAACCACTTACTTTTGTAAAGTGAAAAATTGGGCCTTAGGGGTTAATCGGACAATTGTAATTTTGATGTAATCTTCAATCGATTTCTAACAATTCTTAGGAAGCCGAATTTTGAATTTCGATTTAGCTTACCTTTCATTTCCGGTTCTTTTTTTTCACTTAGTGCCTAATTTTCCAACGTTCATATATCGTGACCTTGACCTTTGGTGAACATGTGACCTGCACAAAAGTTGTTGCCCTTGTCGAGATCTATCCATTGATGTCTTCATTTGTGTTGTGAAATGTCAACTTCCGGTTTTACAGCCATTTGAAAATTGCACTTTTTAACTTCGAAGAGCTCTGTCACGTGACCTCATTTACATACGTCAAAATTTCTTTTATGTCCTTATTACGCGTAATTCATTCTTTCCAATGGTGTATAACACTTTATATTTTGATCAAAATTGCGCTTTTAAATATTAGAAAATTTTGTTCTTAGTTCTATATTAATTGTGCGTGATTTATGAAAAAGCACGTGTTTTTTTTTTAAATTTACGTCTTATTTTTTCACAAAAATTGGTAGATGAGTAGACAAAAAATTATCATTAAAGATTCCGATAAAACATTTTCCGAAATTAGCCGGAAACGTCCGAAAGTGACCAAAAAATGAAGAAAATCACAGAAATCGGAATTTTCGGATTAAATTTTTGCACAAACTTGCAATTTTTTTATTCCACAGAATTAGTACCATCAATATCTTCATTTTGTATGTATGCCATATATGCAAATTCCTAACCGTTTGATCGCCATCTTGAAATATGCAAATTATTGGAAAAATACTACTCGTCCGCCATTTTTAATCCTATTTTTTCAGACTTGTTTTAAAATATAATTTGGATAATTATCTAGGTCCTCTAGTGGCATATTTTTCGATTTCAAATTTGTCTTTGGACCAGATCCTGCCAAAGTTTTTCAAAACTGACTTCCGTCTGAAAGTTAATAACTTTTGAACTCTACCATATGCATCCTTTTGATCTCAAAACAACATCATCAGAGAGGCACTGGACTGGAATCCCCAAGGGCATAGAAGACAAGGACGACCTTTACATAGCTTGAAAAGAATAAGACTGAAAGAGCTAGGAAGGATTGGCAAGACCTGGAATGAAGCAAAAAGAACAGCTCATAATAGAGTGAGATGGAGAACGTCTGTAGCAGCCCTATTCTCCGCAAGGAACGAAGAGGACTAACTTACTAATATGCATCCTTTATTTTTCTGCACAATCATCTTCATTGGCTAAAGGTTCATATGATACCTTGATTTCTAATTTTAGTACAGAACATATGGATTAATAGGGATCCAAAAATTGGTAATTTGCATATTTCTCGTATCTTCAGATGGTTATATCTCATGAACAAGACTCTTGGCAACATTCTAATTGACATTATTGGGTGTGATTTTTATCAGCTTTCTAACAATATCTTTATTTTAGCTATAGACCGAAAACTGATGAAAATACGCCTAGTAGAAAATAAGCGATTTTAACATTCATATTTTTTTATATTTAGTTCTATTTAACTTAAAAACAAAATTCGAACAGATTTATAATGTGCAAATTCCCAGCTTTCAAGCAATATATAAATCATTATGTATAAATAAAAATTGCGAAAAGTTTAAGAATAAAATTACACTCTAATTAAACAGATATAAATGCAACAGGTCATAAAATCTGATTGTGTTAATTTCTTATCTTTTGGTCAAGACACAAATTTTGACATTTCCAGTTAAAGTATCCCCAACCAATCAAAACAAGTCATTAGACTTTGTGGGCGTGGTTAAACCCAGATATTTTACATCACTGTGTGTATTTTTCTTTCAATCGAAATGGGGTCTCGGAGGATCAGTCAATATGTGTTATTTTGATGGACATGTATATAGAATCTATAACCGATTGCCGAAATTTATATGGAAACTGATTTTTGAATTTTTAATTTGATTTTGATTTAATTACGATTAAAAATTATAAAAACTTCGAAGGTGTATATTGTGACGTTGACCTTTGGCGATCTTTATACCTGTACATATGTGATACGTTCTATCCAATGACATATTAAGCTTTATAGCAAAATGTAAACTTTCGGTTTATCGGCATTTAAAAATTGCGAATTTTTCCTATAAAACGGTCAATTCACAAATTTTGACATTTCCAGTTGAAGTTTCCAAAACAAGTCAATGGACTTTGTGGGCGTGGTTAAGCCCAGATATTTTTACATCACAAACCTTAATGATTGCCAGTCTATTAACAAGCTCAAATGTCACGTGTTAAATTATGAATAAATCATCTCTCCCAATAATCGCAAAATCAATCTACATCCTTAAATGACAGCCAGGAGACCAACAAATTCTAAATAGCCCGAAAGCTGCAGAACTGTTACAAACAGGTCTAGTTATTCTTTCCAATGGTGTATAACACTTGATTTTTGATCAAAATTGCACGTTTTAAATTTGCAAATTTTGTAATTTCTTCTATACTAACTCTTTAAATCGAAATAGGGTCTCGGAAGATAATTCAATTTGTGTTATTTTGATGTACATGTATATAGAATCTATTGCCGAAATATATATGGAAACCGATTTTTGAATTGTTATTTTGATTTTGATTTTTTTACGATTAAAAATTAATCCAGTTAAAATGATTCAAAGATATTATATATCTTAAATAAAAGGAATGATTGTTCATTTCTCGTTGTGGGCGATGTATGATATGGAATATGTGGAAGGAAATGACAACCTTTATAATTTTAAATGATATTCTCTTAAGCAAAAATAATGTACAGTTGAGAGGACTAGTGGTATAAGGGACGCAACTCTATAAAATACTCTCTTAAAGATGTAAAGCCGCGCTGTTAATTTGATGGCTCTATGTTATACCATAGCAACTTGCCACAAATTGCAGGATCTAATGTTCCTACTACACCTAAATTAAGATTGATAAATAAATAAATAAACAAATTAAAAGTATCAACGATCTGGAAAGTTAATTTAATCCGAGATCAATTTGTATTCTCAAATAAGGTGTTATGTCCCTTTATGACCACAAATTTGTTTTTTCGACGTTTTGTTTTACACACTAATTAAAAAGATATAAATGTTACAAGAAGAGTTAAGAAGATAATGCAACAGGGTCAAAAAGTCAAATTGTGTTAATTTCTTATCGTTTGGTCAAGACAAATTTTGACATTTCCAGTTTAAG